>WAAD01015778.1:594199-630163 GCA_013389945.1 Fregata magnificens
GGGGTCCGGCCCCGAGGCTCCCGTGTGGCGGGGCGAGGTGGGCCTGCGGGGGCAGGGGGCTCCGGGCACAAAAAGGCGACAAGGTCGTTCCTCTGGTAGTTTTTATTTGCGGCGCGGAACCCCGTCTTTAAATAAGCTGAATTCGTGGTACCAGCGTACGCTTCAGGTCGCATGTATTCATATAGAGAGAGATAAATAGATTTCAACAGAGCACAAAACGTAACAGAAACAAAAGGTGCTATAATACACATTTACATTTGTCATAAATCTATAATATTTTATAAAAATAAAAGTATCACTAAAATAGTTTTATGTCTTCTGCAACTCACACACCAGAGGAAGTTCAGCTGTGTTGCCACAACCATGTCCTACTTAATTACAGATTGCACAGGGGCTTTGACAGCACTCTGAGGAGTGAGGTCAGGTTCTTACACCCTTAAACCACCACTGTTTTGAAGTCAAGTTTCTTTCGCTTTTGTTCACCGTGAATATAGAAGTTCACAAAAATCGGCTTTTCAATTTCTACATCCCAGTACCGCGTGTATGTGGCTGTACACCTATGGAGAAACAGTTACCGTCTAAAAATTCTCTTACAGGGGGTTTGGATGTCCCAGGTCCCACCAAGAGGTCTCATCAAATCATTGTCCTGTTACGTTAATGTAATTACACTTAGTCTGTCAATCCCTTTTTATAATGAACAATCTGTTCCACAGTTTTCTCGTTGGAAACATTTTAAAAGTTCACGTCTGCTTTTCAAAAGTGCATGTGCACAGGCTGTGTATTTTTAAACTTCAGAAGAGAACTTCATTTGTATAATACAAATAATTTTAAATAAGAACCTAAGAAAACTACCTATTTCCTGAAATCCTTAATAGATGCAGCTGCAGCATGGATCATACCACATAGGTGTAGGGGATTCTGTTAACTGAGAAGAAGCACAGTCCCTTATGAAGATGCTGCTGGCAAACCGAGAAGTTTGTAATGCCCTGTGCTGGGAATTTTACCCATCTGTAATTTAATCAGAACTCTCCAATTTAAACATACCTAAACTGAATCTGAAGTTTCTTGAACAAAGTCAGGTACTTTGCAGATACTACTTTTAGCATGGGTAATGGCTGAGGTTAAGCATGTACCCAAATACCTTCCTCTGGAGGGACTGAGTTCATTGAAGCTGCTCATTTCAGGTATTCAGGCTGAATACTAAAACCAGATCAGTAAGCATCTAAGATACAACTATGGAATGGTTAGGTAAATAAATAGGAAGTACGGGTGCTCACTGGGTTCTTCCTCAAGTAAAAATATGGTGTCAGAATTTTCCACCACCAGTATTTTCCAGTGTTGGAGAATCCAAAACACCTGTTATGGCAGGTGTAGACAAGTAAGGGGCTCAACGATAAACTGGTATAAAATTTCAGGTATGGTTGTAGTTTCTGCCTGAATTTTCAGTGGCTGTGTGTTGAGTACAGTGTCTGAGCTACTGTTAAAATTCCAGCCAAAAAAGTAAAATGAAAACACAGGTAATATTTGTAAATAAATATCAGCACCTATGGAACTAGGAATACAAAATAAAATTACATATTTCATTAGAAGCAAATTCACAAATAATCAAGTAACTGTTCACAGCATTGTAATACATTTAAAATATGGTTATGATTTTAATCCTAAAATTCTATGAAAAAATTTTGAGATTGTAGTGCTACATTTATGTTAAAATGCAGAAGGCCTTTGTAATGACATGAGACAGAACAAAGCAAAATTACTGGGAATGCTTCAAAGTAATTTTCATAATTATAGTATAGGAACAATTTAAAGTCATATTTTGAACAGTTTTTTCATTAAGTGAACATTTGGTTTGACTAACAGTTTTCTTTATTTTTTTTTTAACATTTTAACTTTGGGGCAGCTTTTGTGCCATAATATTATTTATATAATCTAAAAATAGGCTTCATCTTTGGTTTGAACCACAGCTCATGGAGTAATGAAACAGACATATTTTTAAATGAACACATTAACTTTAAAAAAATGAGCCCAGCTCTCAATCACTGTGAATTAACATAGTTGATTTGCTCCAACGTAGCTGACTTGCTCCAATGGATTATCAGGCCCACTGTGCTTTCATATATGGGGCTGTAGATAGCCTTTATCCAGGAGACTGCTTAATTGCATGTATGCAACTCCAAAGAGGCAGTAAAATAAGCATGGACATATATAATCTGCTGAATCTGTATCTAGAGTTCTTAGACAGAAATGCAGCTGTGCCTCTAGTTTATTGTAATAAATCTATTCCCCTGCTTTTAGGCTTGAGAGTGCTTAAGCATGTGATCGCTCAGTCTACAAAGGAAGAAAAAACATCTCCACTTCTCCACAGGCAAGTAAGCAGTCCCTGGCCAGGCTTCCGAGTGTGCTCCAGCTTGCCTAGCAGGGGATCTGCACTGGAGTTAGTAAGTGTCTTTAGTCAGTGAGTAAGTTGTATTCTAACGATGATGACTGAACACCTCTAAGCAAGGCAACATATTTCAGCTTGAGAGAAGGTAACTGAAAATATCAGTGCTTGGAAGGATTTGTAGGGTATGAAAGAGATAATGAGAAAACCCTCAGGATAACATTCACAGAATATGGGAATTACCAGATGCTATATTATCTTCCCGATTGAATTTACTGTATATTGCAGAATATGATACCCTACATCTACTATTAAAAAATATAAAATATAAATCCCTTCCAAGTGGGATGATGCAAAGCTGATATGAGTACCAGTACTCTTAAACTGGTATTTATAGCTCTAGCTTGGAGACTTCCTTATATTGCAAGTTTGCCTCTTCATTCTAGTTATTTATTGCTCTTTGATTTTGTGTGGTTGCATACACTCTCCTGCTAGTCACAGTGACTAAATTAATTCCTGTGCAAACAAAAAAGGTCTTAAGTAGGATTGAATTGCACTTATGCTTTGTGCTTTGCCTCTCTGTCAGACTGGATTTTGCTCACTGATAGAAAGAAATAATTAAGTCAATTCATTACTAACAAAATTCTCCCAGTTCTCTGTGACAGATCTTATCTCCAATATGCTGCTCTCAGAACGGGACTGTGCTTGAGGCCAGTGCAAACCAGAATAAAGGCTAAATTATTTCTGCAGCATTTTTGAATTGGGGGAACATGCAAACACTGGTGTGATCTTCCTAAACTCTGTTTGTGGAAATACACAGCGGCCACTCTTAAAAATAATCTGCTTTTCTTATGTAGGAAATAGCATGGTGGTTTTAAATATGCTGCATGCAAATTTTCAAGATTTAATGGCATCAGCCTGTTATTTACAATGTTACTCTCAACATTCCCGATAGGGGAAATTTGCAGGAATAGATGTGAATATTTTAAAACTACTTGCAGGGAATACTAATTAATAGGTGTGCCTTAGTACTTAATTTATGTCATATACAATCTTACTCAATTTTTTAGCTGACAAAATGGCATAAGTTAATTATGGTTAAAAATGGTAGTACAACACATACTCTTCTTAACTTCCTTCTTCATTTCAGCCAGTGAGACCAAACCTCTTTTGCTGATTCCCAAGCAAGAAATGGTAGATTTAGTACTTACAAGGTTTTAAATGCTGGCAACAATGTAAAACAAATGACATTTTGGTTCTATTCTAATATATTACTAGTACTATCTTGCCTTTGAACAACTATGTCATTGTTTCTTCATAAGGTGAATTCAGGAAAATAATTCCCACAGCCTCTTAGAGTTTGCGGTCACTCTGCAGCTCTGTGGCTGCTTCTTGTTTAGCAAGTGGCTTTGCCATAGTAGAGCTGCATTTGCTGCACAGATCTCTCATTTCTAGGAGACTTTCTTCCACAGCTTTTGCAAGCGTGTCTGAGGAGGTTTCTTTACAGTCTTTAAAGCTTGAGATGCAGAATAGTATATGCTCTGGCTGAGGGTTGTAACATGCCCCATAACCATTAGGCACCACAGGCCCATAGCAGCAGAACATTTCCGTAGTAGTTGGAACCTGGTTGCAGGGAGAAGGGCAATTAATTATCAATTAATATCAATCAATTAATCAGGGCACCTGAAATCAGCTGGTTAGGAATGAGGAAAAAGATAAACAAATGCTACAAATGCTGGAAACGTGGTGAATCCCCCTTGTAGAACATCACTTCCTTCAGAAGTCCAGACCTGGAGCTGGCACTTGGGAGGTAAAAGCTGATCTCAGTATAGAACTTGGTTGCTCTGTTTGTTTGCTACCGTTTGAAAACTGGTATCATTTGAAGTAGATATAATGCATTTCTTTGCTCATTTTATATAGAACTTTAACAGCTGTAAGCTTTGTTACTGATAGATAGGGAATTTTTAAGGCTGTATGTTATACTGATACATAAAATTACAATACATAAACCTTCTCTAAGGTTTTAATTTCTTAAGGTTATCTTAAGGCTATGTTAAACTTGTAATGTGAAGACTGTAATCAATTATAGAAAGTATTGTCCATTTCTTATAATAATTTATAATTGTGATGTTGTATAAAAACATATTTTAATGCATCTAGGTGCTATATTTCTATTACACCTGGGTTTAATCATGGCATAATATGGGAGTGAAACACTTTCTACTGCAGAAAATAAAAGACCTGTTAGAAATCTATATGTTTCAGACTTTGTGTACATGGGCCTTCACAAATGACATTTGGCTTTTTAATGGTGTAGAACAAGCCATTAGTCCTGCTAATAGAGCCATAGAATTGTCAGATAAATTTGCTGTGCAACAGCCGAAGGCCATAAAGCTATTCAGAAGCACTCTTTGCTCATGGATAGTTTCTTGGAGAATTTATGTAGTAGTATGTTGGTTACATTCGCTCATGTCTGAAAGCCTACAAACATTATGACAAGATCAAATTACTTATTAAGGTTTTATGCTGTAGCGTGATATTATAAGTCTCTTTTGTTGCATAGTTCCAATCTGTGCAGTTGAGTTAGTGTTTCAGTAAATGAATTCCTGCATAGATTTATTCTTTCATTAGGACTGCTACTACATGCAATGAAACATTTAATTTTTAGGCTGTATGCTATAAAGATGTTTCCTTATTCAGAACATTAAATGTAGGAAGTGTTGCCTCTTAGAGTATCTTAGTATAGTTGCAAATAACTAAGTCCTTAAATGTCTGCAAGTGTCTAAAATGTCTGTAAATCCAAGAGGCATGCCTGTACAGGTTGCAGTCTTACACTGAATAACTGAAGGCTCTCGAAGATTTCAAACACAACTACTACTAAGAGTAAAATTTCCTCATGGCTCTTGTTTCTCAGAGCGGCAGCCTGTCTGGCTTGTGGCTGTACTGTTACTGGAGTAAAGAATTCCCACTGGAGCTATCACCTTAGGGGAAGGAGGAGAAGAAAGGGAACGGGAAGGTATGTAGTTTGGAAAGTGAGGAAACACTGAGCCCTCATGTGAATTTTACTGAGTTTGTTTGTGTGCATTTCCAGAATTTCCAGGAAGGGCTTTGGGATGTTGCAAGGGAAGTGATAACTTCAGTCAGCATTTACTGTGCTGATTTTGTGGAATGAACAAAAACTACATTAAAAATCTGGAGAATTTTGCAGACTTCTTGATGGTTCTTGTTTTTTTACACCATTCTCACTGAGCTGCAAGGTCTGGCAGAACACAAATGAATTAGCCTTTGCTTAGCAAGACCAATGAACAGGAGAAACTCACCTGGCTGGTCGAGAGGATGAATCGATTGCTTGTCAAATATGTCTCATCCGTAAATATCTCTGGCAGTTCCTTGAAGTGTTCCCGTGCCACCTCTCTGAGCCCTAGCAGATGATTGTCTATTGCCATTCCAGTAATAGCCTGTGTAAACATGATAAGACACCAGCATTTAACTGAGTATGGAGACGTTTTGTTGGCTGTTACTGCCTTGTTTTCTGGTCAGAGTTGATGAACTTGGTTTGAGCGATGTAATGCCTGTAATGTTCAGATATTACTCTGAGTATATACTTTGCTGATGATCAGTAACTAGAAATTCATATGGTGCTCCGAAGATGTAAAAATTAGGAAGAAGATGGTCTTGAGATGTATTATGTGCTGATGTTATCTGGCATTCTGGGTGTTCATCATCTCTGAGCTGAATATCATGGGCTGGGCTTCCAAAGCTGCTGAGGGGAGCATATGGGACACCAGAAATCTCTAAGTGTGTTTTGGAATTTCCTGTGTGTCACTTGGATTATATTTCAAGATAGGAGGCTCCAAAACACCTCCCAGTTGGGACAAATTAATCTTTCATTGCCTTGCTGCCTGCCATTTACCATCTCACTCTGGTAGGGAAAGCATGTGTCATTCCATAGAATTTAGATCCAAAGATCTGGTAGATGTCTGCAACAGATTTAACAGTGATTACAGAATAACAGATAGATTTGCCAGCGATCTATCACAGATCTAGCATACCCCACCACTTGAGAAGTCTGGGGTTAGGGACACAGATGCCTTCTCAATTTCATTTACTGCCCAAATATCCCAATTCCCTCCCCCTCTCCCTGTGCTGGTGTCATTGCAGAGCTGGATTATCTCAGGGTACCCCTTATTCTAGCCCTCACTCTAATGAGACAATTGAAGACAGTAAGTGTAGGACAGCATAGTTGGATGGTACCATAGTCCGGGTACCATGAGTCTAGAATCAAATTAAACAGGGTTTAACAAAGGAGAAGAATGTGCTTGACAAGCAAGAGACCTAGAGCAGTCTACTTGCCCTCCTGCTTGCCTGTGTCTCTGCTCACCATCATCCCCAGCACAGAACCAGCCATGCTTGCCCCCAAACCCTGCTCTCGAACGTCCCCAATCCCCTCTCCTGTCTCGTGGCTACAGGCGAGGTGATCGGCAGCATGTGCAGTGGCTGAATGTTAGCAGCAGGCACTGCTGGACAGCTAGCCAGCTCACAAGAACTACTGCCGAGCCTGCAGTAAGTCTTTCTGCCATGAGCTTGCTATGCTTGGGTGTCTCTGCTCTATCCAGCTACCTAATGTTATAGACTTAAAGAATTTATTAGCTTTAAGATCTTTGCCCGGCTAGCAAATGTGACTGAACATGGCTAAAGTCAGTAGTGGGAGATGGGCAGACAGGATAGTTACAGAGTTTTGTTTCTTTAGGAAACCAAATCAAAATTTGTTCCAACCAGGCAGGAATTGCCTCAGATTAAAATGTGCACTTAAAATCCTTCAGTCTAGGTTTATTCTGGCTGGTGAGAGCATTGATTATGAGGACTGAGCTGTAGCTCATCGCTGGTAACAGGCTGAAGTCATGTAGGGAGTGCTGAACAAGGGGCATTGTACTACACTGAGAGCAGAACTTGATATGCCTGTGGCACAGACCCTTTGTAACAAGGGAAACAAGCAACCTGAGAGATGGCAGGATTTAAGAAAGCACAAGCTTGGTTTTTGTCGTAAGGGGAGAATTAAAAAAAAAAAAAAGCACAAGTTTGCTTTTCCTCTTAAGAGGAGAATCATTTTAACCACTAATAAGTGCCTGAAGCGGAGGGCCGGGGGTGCATAATCCTGTTTGGCTTATTAAGGAGTAGGCACCCATTGGTAAAGGGGCTCTTTGTTCATCAGCCCGGATAGAGCAAGGATGCTTGCAAAAAAGTAGCATACATCAGGGCAGTGTTTACATTGTTTTTCCCATAGAGGGAAACTGACTTGATAATCAAAGGAAATATTTTGCTATCACGCAAGATTTATAAGGCTGTTAGCAATGACATTTTTGCAACATAGATCAATGTCTTGTCTGAAGAGAGGCCGAGACAGGCTAACGAAATAAACTGTGAGTCAACGCATAGGAAAAAACTGTGCTAAATTGAATTTTAGAGCTCCACATTTAAGATAGCAATGCTACTAGTAAGCCCTAACAAGGGGAAATAAAATCATTAAATTGCTTTTTGTTTTATGAAGTAGATATTTTTGTTTTTCTTAGGAGCTATTACATTTCAGTCTGTTACACATGATTTAGTCAGACCATGTAAGTCTTGCCTATAGTTTAAAGGCACAACAATTACATTCCGCTATTCTGAGAAAAAAAGCAGAGCTTGGTGAGTAGAAATACCTGGAGACCTTTTTAAATTTAAAGGTAAATTAATTTTCCGATGGCAATTTTAATATTTTCCCATGAGCTACACTGGAAGCTGTATTTTATAACAGTTTCTGGAACTGAAATGACTTGGAGGGGGGATTTTATGGAAAGTTTTTCTTTTTTTTTTTTTTTTTTTGTGTTAAAGAGATGTTGTACAGAAATTCCATTGTAGAAATTCCTAGTAGGCCTGCAGTATGTTGTGTTCATTGTGAGGTTACCCTGAGATGGTTCAGGTGAGACAGTTGCCCTGAAGTAAGACTTGCCTCTGTTTTAGAGATGACACGGAGTCTCAGCTTCTAAGATGTGGGTTCCCAGCACAAGGCTTGAAACACAAAACTGTTTTTCTTCCCTGCTTCTTTTGTTTCACAGTCTTAGGAACAAATTGTGCCTGAAAGCAATACTTCACCTCTCCAGTGGTCTGAGTATACCTTTGAAACCACCTCTGGAAGTGATTTCTTGAATATTATGAGTATTTAAACAGTAATCAGCAATGTGGGTTTGTTAGGCAATGGTCTGAGGCAAAACCATAGGTAGCAAATTCACTTAACATAGCTGGTTATTAACATTTATTAATTTCATGAGTGGTTTGACTAAGTTGTTTGTAGAGTAAGTCTGTGCTTTGTCTTGGCACAGTGGGATGTAGAGCATTACTCAGGCTGAATTGTCTCATTTTTCAACAACAGAAAATGAGTTGTATTTGATACTAAACTGATTTCTTCACTGGAGGGCGTCTCTTCCTTTTATTAGACACTGCATTCAGGTCTCTAAAAGAGAACTTACTATAATCATTCCCTTGTTGTTAATGACCTTTATTAGAAATGGCACTTTGGAATACCAGAATACACTTTCCAGAATACCAGTCCTTCTGAGGATCAGGTCCTAGATAGTGACCTCTCTCCTCTACAGAAGAGAAACATAAGAACATGCATAAATGGTTAGTTTTAGGAGGGGGGAAAGTTCCTCATGTGTTACAGCTGTCTTCAGCTCTTCTGTGACGTTATAGCTTATGGGTGTAAATACCTGTAAGTTTGGGGGATCTGGATTTTGCAGTTGGAGTTTTATTTCTCATGCATGTTACACAGCAGTTAAGTTGGTTGCTTTTAAGCCTTGCTTACTTCTCATCCTGATAAGACTCTCAGCTGTCCACTTGCCGTACCCCATTAGAATACCCCATTGCCACTTTTCTTGGCTAGCTTCATGGCTAGCATTTCATGTTGATCACAGAGCACACAGAATAAAGGCTTATAAAGGCTACTGTTCTCCCTTGCAAACCTTTCAATATTCATTAAAAAATCCCTTTATTACATTTTGATCGCAAGCTCTTTAAGATGGAGGCCATCTTTGAATTGTTAATTTGTACAACACCAAGCTTAGTGGAATGCAAATTTGTGGCTGGGACTCCTAATTATGACACAGATACAAATCATAAATGTTTCACAGATGCACATTCCCCGCAAATATGTTGAATACAGAGTTCCATGACAGTTCTAGATAAGAGAGCTAATGCCCAAGAGTGATGGTCTTGCCACTGATGTCTAATGCAGAATTTTGTTATCTTGCTTTCCAGGAAGTATTTTTTTAAGGTGAGCTTAGTTGAATATGGCTATTTGGAGGGTGTTTGGGTCATCAGAAATTTTCCTAAGTGTGACATAGCAGGTACTTTCCCATTTAGAGATGCCTATGTTTTTTGGTGCTTAAATAGTTAATGATTGTATCTTTGTACTTTTCTTGAAAAAACTAACTAGTCCTTATTCAGACAAAGCAGTGTTTTACTTACCAGAATAGTGTAATTAGTCTGAGCTGCAATTGCATCCTTAAATCTCTGCATCTTCTCAGAATCCTGTTGGGGGAATCAAAATATATCTATTATTGAATAAACTCTCAAAGAAATAGCATCTTCCATCAATTAACCAGCAGCCAAACAGCAAGCACTCTCAACTGCCCATTGCTCCTGGCTCAGGTGTAAGTACTCTTTATAAATGAAAAGCCACAGGGATTCAATGTCCTGAGCAGCAACGCTGCCTGGTTGTGCAAGGGTTGAACAGGCTTACTGGTGGTGGTTTGCTGGAAGTCAAGGAAAGACTTGCAGTTCCTGTTGTGGATTCCTTCCATGGATTTTGGGGGTGTAGATTATTACTAATTGAATCGCTCCATTTGAAGTAGGGAAAATAATTGCCTAGTGTAATTCAGTGTTTTCAAAAGAGCCAGGCAGTATATCTTCCCCAGAATGGCTTATCTAGACAATGACAGTGATATTAATGGAAGCCATTACTGATATTTTACTAGCCAGTCAAAAAATTACTCCCCTGTGTGAAAGGGCATCTAGAATTTTCCAAGGCTGCTCTACCCTCTACGAATGCCTCACATTTCAGATAACAAGCTAGTAAATTTTGACTCCTGTCAAATGGCAGCCTTTTATATTAAGGGAACAATCCTAAGAAGTGCTGCCCTGCTGTACATCAAGTCCAACACTGCAACTTTAGGAGACCCTGAAACAGCCAGAAATGACTGGGTGTCCAGATAAACAGAGAGCCTTCAGCTCCTGTGAATGATGAATGATCTTTTGAACAAAGAATTCATTTTAGAAGAAATTCAAGGCCACCATCAGGGACCTTCAAAGTACAGAGTCTGATATTTTTTCATAGGGCTAGAGCTAGGCCTTAGTTCCCTTATACAGATTAAATTACCAAATGCAGTCTTTAAATCTGATTAATTTACAGCTATTCAAGCAATCTCTGCAGTGTCAGTTGCTGCTTCTTTTACAGCAAGTGTCAAATGCATGAGATATTTCTCCTGCTAGAGAATCAATCCGACTAGATCAATCTTTGGTGACTGTTCAAGCTATCGTTTGAAGATCATTTTTATTAGCATCAGATGATAGAAAATTGTTTTTAATTTGATTTGGATTAATGGCTATTAACAAACAATATTTTGGGGAGTTCAAGGCTACTTAAACCAAGTGATGCATCTCTCTTTCCAAAAAATAGAATTAACCCCTCCACATCCGAGGCAATCTGTAGGTCTAAAGAAATCACCTTGGAATAGGGTTGTGTTAAGTGAATTTTGTTTCTAATGATTCTGTGATAATAATATATATAGTTTTGAACTGAAAGATAAAGATGTTCACATCAAAACAAAAGATTTCTAAAAGTTTGTGGAAAAGAATAGTCACAGATCAGTTTAAATGTCCTTTGCATCTCTCAGTGGACAAGAAGCCAGGAAAACTATCAGTGGATTAGTTTGCATTATGATTGCAGATTTTTCAAGGGGAATGAAACCATTATTCTCCCTGTTCGGTACTGCCAAGGCATGCAATACAAAGATTTGGGGGCTGAGACTGAGCTCACTCTAGACATGCATGGCATTCTTCTGCTTGCTTGTGTCAAGCAGTACAGTTTAGGATGCTGTGAAAGGTGGGCACAATCTCAGATTTGGGTGGTAAAACAGTGAGAAATGCTGAAGCTTTGGGAGAGCTGCAGAAGTCAGTAAGTGTTGGAATAAGGAAGGTAGGAAGAGATTGTTGGAGGGAACAAGAAGGATTTGGCAAAACAACGTGCTAGGAGCAGGCTGGCTCCTCCTAGGAGTACAGTCAGCCTGCAGCATTGTGTGTTGGGGCTGGGGGTATGCTGAGCACCCAAGTGTGGAGGGGAAGGTGTGCACAGATGGCAGCAGCTTCTAACCAAATACGATTAAGAACCATGATGTCAGACAGGAAACTAATAGCCAATAACAACAGCCTCTTCTTGTCTACTGTATGGTAGTCACTATTATGTGTAATAGTATGGTCATAATCTGCCTTGAATTACCCACTCAGCGTAGGGAATTACTTCAGGTTTCCTTTGAGTTATCATTTTAACATGGAACTTATTTGAGTCTTGTTCATCATGAGCTAAGTTCTGGGCATGGTAACCTTAAGGAGACTGAAGAAGCAGTGGAGGAACAGAGCACTTCTCCGGGCAAATTTTCATCATCCTCTGGGTCATTAGAGTTTGGTTTACAATATTTCATTAATTTACACTTAATCTACAGCCCAGCAATACTTTTAGCAATGCTATGCTAGATTCTAAAGAACAGCCATGTGGGCTGTTGACACTGGATTGGGCTTACTGTGCAAAATAATCTATATTGTGGCAGCATTTTGCATCTAAACAGCCACCTGGAAATTCCTCGTACAGCAGCGAAGTGGAGTGGGTGGAAGTGGCACACAGAGGTGTTGAGGGAGGCTCTCCAGGGATGCTGGGAGGGACAGTGCACAAAGCTGTTTGTGCAACTATAGTCTCAGCTCTCTCAGCTGTACCTCTTTGCATCCCCATCTACTATGTACAGTATTCATGCTTCTGGCAAACAGATGGTGGTGGCTCAAAGAAAGGCAATTTAGTTTTTCTTTTTGCAGGATGATGTCAGGACAATTTGGAGAGTTGTTTTATTAGCTTGATGAAGTTTTTTCATCATGAAGGTTCAGCCCCCTTGAGGATCCTAAAAGCTAACTATTTGGTAGAAACATACCTTTAAAACCAAAAGGATCAGCCAGAACATATCCACCTTATCCAGAAATCAAAGCATGTGAATTATATCACTTCACACACTGCAATCTGCAGCAGAGCTATCTACTGCAGGGGACCTGCCAGGCAGTTCCCCTGGTGTGGCTGTATAATGATCCTGAACTTTGCATGTTCAGCCTAGATCTCTCCAGGGAGCAGAATTTGGATCTGATGATAGATCATTCAGAAGACAGTACTAAGTCTAAAATCAGATGTTTTGTTTCTTATAAAGTCATGTTTAGGCACCTCTGAATCTTTTGGATGCTTAAATAAAAATAAGGAAATATAAATATTCAGCTTAATGGTTGGTTTGCACAAAAAGCAAAATCCTGTAAGGCTTGCTACCCTGCCCTATGCCTTTATGTTCTCAGCTAACAGTTAAAAAGTGAGAGGTTGGGGATCACGACTGCATTATTTTCTTAGTGTTTTGCCAAAGAAGGCAGAGGGAGCCAGACCAACATACCGATAGAGCTGTCTTGTCATCGGTCATTGCTTTTACAAAAGCAAATGCTTCCAAGGTAGCAGACCTAATATTGTCGACTCTGCCCTCATCAAATCGGCGTATGGAAGCACTTTCGTAGGTAGGGACAAGTTTCCTGTGGCATCTGAGAGAATGAAGTAAGAAAAACAAAGAATAATTATTTTCAAGGAGTCATGAAGACTAAAAGAAATATAGGCTTGGTGCATTTTATTGTTACAGCCACGATTTTATTTTTTGCATAGTATTCATCTTAATGTTGATAGAATTCTATAAGAAACTTAAAAAAGATTAATGTTCCCTCCTTTCTAATATGAGGAGCTGGATACAGCTGTATACATTTTAGTTATGCATTGCCAGTAAAAAATGACTTGCTATGTAAAACAAGGCTAGTAAAACTAAAATTTACTGAAAGATCTCAAGGAATGTTTTATTTGTACTGCATCATAAAATAATTGTGTAATTAATCATTTACTTATGGGTGTGAAATATGTTTTATTTAAAACAAGAAAAAATGCACTCTGTGTATGAATGAAAAACAGAAAACTAAAAGGGGAAAAGGGTGCTATTTGAGACTGTGAGCTGGAAGGAAAACCCACATAACAAATAGAACAGAGTGTGAAGGCTATTTTTTAATTTGGGTCCAGGTATATAGCTACTATTCCTCGCTTCAGGAGACCTACTGTGCCTTCCGGTTGAAGCAGGGATCTCAGAACTAACTGTCCCCTAAGGTTTTTGTTGCATACATGGGATTTATATCATGGCTGGGATCCAGATGAAAATCTTGGACCAGGTCATTGTTGGAGTTTGGTTAATGGAGTATACAAAATGGATGTTTAACAGATGTTAATGGAGTATGCAAAATGTGTTAGGCATCTCTGGTTTTGACTAGGTAAAGACCACTTCAGGATTTAATTTGACATGATAAAGAATTATTTGTGTAATAGGCTGTTCTGCAAGCAACCATGCAACCGATCTCTAGCTTGGAGCATTAGCTGTTCTGACAACTTAGAAAGGAGCTTTTAACTTTGATAATACCATGGAAATTAGAGGATATTATCAAATCTTGGGATGCCTGAGAAGAAGGAAGCAGCAGTAGTTACTATCCTGTGTAGGAACTCTGATCTGATATGCTGCTGTAGTATTTTTCCCCGTGAATGCTTTTCCCCCTGTGGTGCAGGGGATGCATATGTGGTGAGCTATGGGTTACTGCCACGGTTCCTCTCAAGCTACTTGCAGTGATAAAGGAGTGTTTCTTGGACTCCCTAGCTGCTTCTGCTGCTGTGGGTGGCAGGGTTGTCTGCCACTCCCTGCCACGTCCCCTTACCCTCTTCTCTATGCCAAGCACAGGGACAGCTGTGGGGAGGGTACTGGCTGGGAATGGCGTGTGTGGGGCATGGGAATGGGAAGGTAGAGCAAGGAGAGGGAAAGGGAGGGAAGGAAAGGAGTATTCTGTCTCAGAACCAGGTGGCAATTTCTGTCTTGTCTGACCTACAGTCGTTAGGGAAGATCACTCATTTCCATGCAGGAGGCATTTGTTTGGGTACTGAGGAAAAGATGGACACTCTGTATAAAAAAACAAATTGTGAAATCTCTTCTTGTGCTACCTTGTTTCCATGATCTGAAATAACCTTACCTGTAAAATGCCAGCTGAAGTGCTACTTGAATGTAGGCATCTGGGCTAATCTTTTGTTTCTTAATAAATTCCTTTCCATAGTTCTCAAACTTGTAGGCAATAAAGTCCAGATTTTTTACTATCCTGGAAAACAAGCAGAGGCAGTTACTGTGGAGGGAGGTGCAAGAATCTCATGTTCCATTTCTGTTTGCAAATAAAACCCAGAGATCATTTCCTGCCTGTACCCACTTGCAAGTGAGCAGGCTCCTGCTCTGCAGACAGTCCTGGCCTTTGGTAACTTGTTCCTAGTCAGTGACTTTTATTCATACAGATTCTAGACTAGGCATGTTATCTGCAGCCTTAGCATGAGCTGTGGCACTCAGGTCATTCTGTTTATTTGACACCATTTTTCTCGCGAGTTTCAATTTAGAGGACTACTACCTTTACTTGAAAACAAAAAGGAATTACTCTGCATCCTGAATGTTTTCATACTCTCATGTATGCTTTGAGGCACTTTGAGGTCTCATTTAATGAAATCACACTGGACATACAGCTGATCATGCAGACAATGTGTTAATTCTCTACAGAGAGATCACATGCCTGAGTGTTGAGGTGAAATAATCTGGAAAAAAATCTCCCATTGCCATCCCCACCCCCAAAGATCATGCAAATCTTTTACAGTCTGGAAACACAGTCAGAAGAAATAACCTTTGTAGGAGCAACATGGATGTAAACAAATTACATTCCTGAATTTAAATTGTTTATTCAAACCAGCTGTATTCTACTGCCCCATATACATATCCCCATTGCCCTGGCTTCGGCTTTAGTCAGGTCAAACCCATAAAGTGCATCCACAAAACCAGAGGACCTGCACTGTTTGCATCCTGTGCAAATAGGACTCAACTGTTTTTCCAGTGGTCTTTAGCTTTCCTAATATTTACATGGAAGGAAAACAATGGTAATGCAATTCCTGAACACAGTGAAGTAGCTCAGCCCATAAGGGTGCCATCCTGCAAAGAGATGCTAGGTATGTCCAGCTTGGGAAGATGAGGAGGAGCAGGAGAGCCTTCTAGGAGGAAACCCACGCCTGCACTCAGTGCTCTGGGTAGTTCCCAGCTTGCAGTCCCTGCTGAGAAAAATAAGGCATCTGTTCTACCTTTGGAGTTTTTCTGCTGATGATGCCAAATGTGCCTGAATTTCAGGGGAACATTTCCATCTTAGTCTCCGTGGAGCAGGAAGCTCGCTCACTGAATCAGCTCGGACTAATTTCTTGGAGCTTTCTTTCCTGTTAGTATGTGAGAGAAAAGTCATTAAGGTCACAGGAATAATCTATTTGTTAAACACTGCTTTTTTAGCAGGTAAATGATGGTTTCCAACAGTTGTGTGGGTCTTAGTGGCCCTGTGCATCAGGGGGAATTTGCCACTGGCAGAGGCTTCCCAGGGGCTGGAGTGGGTACAATAGCTGTACTGAAAGGGGACTCACATGTGCTTGAGCAAGTGTTCAGTGCACTGCACCAGTACGATGCCATCGAAAGGGGAATGTTCACACACGGTACCGCAGACTCCATCTCTTCCTACCACAAACTAAGCAAGGAAAAGAACAAGTGCAAGATATATAGGGAATAAATCACGTTCTGGGCAAGTTAGCCATGATGGCAACCTAACAAAATGTGTTGTCGTTCTCCTGTGGTTTTCTTATGGCTCATATCAGGAAATTCCTTGACTCACAGATCAGTGGGTGACTTACAGACTTATTGCAGGAGACTTTCTTGTCCTGTGAATGGCGTTGCATTGGATCCCTTTTATGCTGCTATTTTGGACTGAGTCCTGCGAGAATGTAAATTTTAGCCATTCCCACTGGAGTCCGGAAATTGAATTTAGCATGTGCTTTATGGTAGAGAAAACCCATCAATCGAAAGACAGGCTGGGGTTCTCCTTCCACATTTGGGGGTAATGCAACTTCTGTATCTGGGAAGCCCCTTAGGATCACATTTTATTACAAATATCATATCAAATGAGCAAGCTCATCCTTATTTGATAGCTTTCTCGTAGCTTGTTTTACTGCCCTGCTTCCTCCTTACCTTTTTTTGGTGGCATTTTCTTAATTTTCCTCTTACTTGTCTTCATTCCTGATTTCATTGCATACACATGGTATAACAGGTATAACCTGCTGCACTGTAGTTCTGTCATACCCCCATGCAGCTGGTTACTTCTGCATCTCAAACAAAAGCAGATGTCTAGGACAAAACTGCAAGTTGTCTCACATGTTTCCTGTCCTTTTCCTGGACTTTTTCCCCCACTTCTTTTGAAGTGTCTTTGGCTGGACTTTTCCCACTCAGCTCACTCTGCGCTTTTGTATCGCACATACGCATCCTGCCTCCCTGGTTCCCATGAGGTTTTCACAGAGTATGTGATGCAAAAAATTTACCTGGATGTTTTCCAATGCCTTACTGCAAAGTTGAAGAAGAATATGGAGAGAAAAAACAAGTCCTACTGTGAGAATGGCTTCCTACATAATCTGTGTTTGCATGAAAGAGAACGGGATCTTTTTTCCCTAAGAATTTCTCTTTGCCTTTGAACTACTTCTGGCCTGAATACATCCGGACAGATGAAGCTCACCCATATACTATGCAAATTTATTTGTTCTGCTACTTTCTGATAGTAAACAAAAAGAAAATCTTGTTTATTCTCATCTGCTTGAAACATCTCAACTAGTGGCCCTGCAAATAACAGAGGATTCTAACTAAAGACAAATGGTTTGTTCTTTAAAAACACAGCACTGGAGTCTGCTAATAATGTCATTTGCAGTGGCATAAATCAGGAATGACTACTGAAATGTGTTTGCAGTGGGGTAAGTCAGTGCAAGTGAAATTAGTTTAGTGGTTTATCTTTTCATGTTGCTGTTCTTAGATATGGCAAGAGCAACAAGCATTGCGCAAGCAATGTGACAGTCAGGGTTTTTTTCAGTTTTTCATGAGGTGTCAACATTGTTGACAGTTGGAGATTAATACATTGCTTCACCCTGGGTCTATTGCAAAATGTGAAAACAACAGTGAGACACTTTCAAATATGACAATCAAAATCTGATTGGGAAAAAGGCTGGAGAAATCACTACTTCCAGGAAAGTCTCAACCAGGATGTCATTAAGTGAGCAAACAGTCTGTTAAGTGAGAACTTAATACTAACTTAAACACGTGCTAAATTATAAGCAGTAGCATTTCTAGGATGTCAGGAAAATGTGTGAGAAGAGAAAACAGAGAAAGCTATTGTGCTTTTCTTTTTTGTTCTGGGATGCTTGTCCAGCATTTTTATTTCATTTGATTGAGTGTAATTAAATGCATACTGGGTTTTTTTGTTTGTTTGTTTGTTTGTTTTTTTAAATCAGATGTCTACCTACCTGTATGTCTGTGTATCTGTCTACATCCTCAAGTGCAAAGGGTGACTTCAGGGAAGGTGAAAGCATACCTGTGTTGGAGAAAGCCTCCCTAACTGCCAGCAAGGCAAGTAGGTCTGCTTCCCCTGCCTTGCAAGGAACAGCGCCGCTCACACCAACCCTGCCTTGGTAGATGCTGACACCACCTTCCCCTCTTTCTCCCACTTGATTTTAAGTGGTCCCTATCACAAGGGCAACTGGAGTCCCTTGCCACGTGCAAGTAATATCACAGTACTGTAAGGTTTTTACCTGCATAGGTTTGTCATACCAACGATTGGCCCCGTTTTTATGGTAGCCTCCCCCATGTAGCAGTTGCAATGCCATGTTTGTATCATTGAGTTCCACCCCGCTTGGGCTGTCCAGGCACACCAGGCATATGCACCGTTCAATCATGTCAAGAGAGTCGCGGTTAGTAGAGTCTGGGGATAAAAGAGTGAAACGTTCACATCCTCTTACCTGTAGTGCAGGATTGGCTGGGGAACCCTGCTGCCTTGGAGAGCGCCGAAGATCTGACCCTGACTCTGCAATGAGCTGCTGTCTGCAGAGCTCTCTCAACAGCAGATCGTCTCAGTGCAAGGGAACATTACACCGAGGCATTCATTCATGTGTTAACTTTTGCAATATCTCTGTCTATCTTTCATATGATTCAATAATATCCACTTTCTTTTTCTGCCTTTCATTTCCTGAAGTAATTATATTACAAAATAGATCCATTTTACTCCTAAAGTCAGCAATGCTTACTTATTTTATGTATAACAGTTACAGAGAGGACAGGTGGAAAATAGAGAATTTCAGAGCTCACACTATTGCTGCAGTGCTTCAGTATTCTGCTCTGGAACAGCAGGGCCTATACTGGTTTTGTGCTGTTCTCCCATTAAAACCGTTTTCTGGACAAGGAACAGCAGGGGCCATGTTGTTTTATGTTCTTGTATTAAAACCCTCTTCTCTCTGCTGTCCCTGGTAATTTCTTGTACTTTAGAGAAATAAGCCCTGGACTGGATATATTGCCTACATCACATGAGGAAACATTCGTGGATGAGGTCTTGAGGTTTAGTTTTTGAACATGGTATTGCCAAAACGATGGGTTGCCACATTCCACTTCCCTCCTATCACTAGTGTACTGCTGAATAAAATGTGCTTTTTCTGGCTCTCTTTCTCTGTTTCTTTTCCCTATCCTGTCATTCTTGCTTCTACAGGTGGACTACAAAGGCTATTTTTATGTTGTCCTCAGCGCTTTCCTCCTTATTTATGGTGTATTTATGTTTTTTTTTTTTTTTCTCAGTCTCTTTAACCCAGAAATATTATGAAGGAAAATGTTTGCCTGCTTCTGAGGGCCAGTTTGAGGCATAGGAAATGTTTAATTGTGAGCACATAATACAGCTCTTAATTGAAAGGATAAAAGTGTGGAACCTATAACAAGAACTGGTTTTATTCAGAAGCATATGACATCATTAATTGCTGTTAAATGGTTGTTAACAAGATCAAAGGAAAAAGGGCTTTCAAACACCAACTTAAAATTCCTTCCATTCTTAACAGATCAGCTGTCATCTGCTGGTTTTGCTAGATTTTGGTGAAAATGTTTGTGTTTCAGAATGTTCTTAACTAAAGATAGGAATTCAGATTGATCAAAACTTCTTGCAAGTCTGTGCTAAGTTCAACAAATCTGTGCTCAATTCAGGAGATGATTTCAGCTGAAAGAACGGAAAAAATACTTAAAATTAAACAATTCTGATTTGCATTTGAAATATGGAGCCATTTCAAAATGTGCATGTTTTTAATGTTTGCAAATACAAAAAGTAGCTTGACCCTCTGAAAGAACAGCATTTTACAAAGTAAGAAAAAATGTACCTTCCCAAAATAAGTAACGTAGGTTAGTGAGGAGCTAGAAAAAACCCAGATGCTTGTTATCATCCATGTTCATTCTCCAGATGCTGGGTAGTAAAAAAGAGTGCAAATATGCAAGAAATGAAAAAGGTGTCGAGAGAAGGAGAGGGAAGTGATAGCAGCAGCTGAGAAGGAAGAGGGGGACCTGTAGCTTCTTGCAGGTTATGGTAAGGTACTGTCTATGCTGTCTGGCAGCTCCCGCGAGGGCCCGAGTGACAGGGTGGCCAGCCTGACTTCTTGCAGGCTGTGTGGGGACCTGGTGGAGCACACAGTGTGTTGTCTTCCCTTGCCCACAGAAGCAGAGTCCTAGGGAAGGCACCTGGCGTTCCTGCCAGCTCCTACAAAGACTTGAGCCAAGAGGTTGTAATTGATGGGGCATGCAGATAGGTTGAGTTTTCTGCCAGTGATCTGTGCTCCCCTACAGCATGTGAGACACTGATGTCCCTATGAATTGTCTTCAAAAGCATTCAGAAGCTTTATAAGGGAGAAGACATGTCCCTGTCCTCTTGGGTGTAAAGCTCACCTAGTATGTGACACTTGCAGGGCTCACCGAAATTGTCGTATTTATTCCATTGATGGTCTGGGTACGTCAATGCAAAGGCTGAAAAGATCCTTGTGAATGGTAGTTGCCCCGTATACATCAGCTACTGGTATTTGTGGACAGGCCCTTCAAGGAAAAACTGCTTGGATAGTGATTTACAAACTGCTCACAGCTTGCTCAGCGTTCTGCTTGATGTTGTCTGATAGGTTTATATATATTTCATTGTGGCTGCTGCCCACACATCTTTGACAGATATGAAGCCCTTACTCTGACATATGGCTTCAGGGTATCTTGAGTCTAGGTATCAGAGTGAATAAAGTTAAGCTCTGCTAGAAACAGAAAAGTAAGGAAGAGATGCCTCTACAGAAAGAAGCAGACATGTCCAGAGAGCTGATCAAACACTGAAAAAATTATCATGTAAAGCAGGCAATGAACTGCGCAAGAACTCATGAACCATGACTTGGGACGGAAAATAAATATTTCCAGAAAGAGCTGAAACAGAGGAGAAGTGTGAGAACAAGCCTAAAGCCCTGCAAGACATTTCTTGTCCTTTTTCCTTTTCAATTGCACTGAATTGGCCAGTCAGCTTTTGGTCAGTTGGGGTTTTTGGTTTCTGTTTTAATAAAGGAAAATATGAGAAGACAGTTCTGAATCAAATTCAGATATAGTATGCATGGCACAGCAGCCCCTATAGCAGTAAGAATTCACTTCCTCTACTTCAGAGAATGAGTTAGTTCTGCAGCCTGGATGCAGTTAAAATACTGAGTGTGTTTATAAATCAGTGATGGCTGGCTTTATTACAACTTCTTTGAAATTTTCTCACCTAGAAGACCTATCCTCTACTTGTAGGTCTCTGCAGGCCCATGTACAGAACAGTTGTGGGGTGACCCCTTCCACCTCACACTGCTTCACTAGAGGCTTTTCTCTTTCCCTGGCAGTTACTGTTGCACGAACATTTCACCACAGATAGGAAAGAAAAAAGGGCTGTTAATAAGCATGTATCCATGTGTACCAGCAATGGATTATACTATATAGAGGAGCTGTGCTAATACAAGTGGTCTATGATGGGATTCTTGCTTAGATTAGAGAAGGCTCACATCACGGTGCTGTGATATTTGCTAGCACAGAATCTGGTTTTTTTCAGCTGCATAACTGAGTTGGTTTACTTCCTCATTAAAATGAATATTTCTGCAAATGCCAGGCAATCCAAAACCACTATAGAGATGGTTCTGCTAATTTTTGTTGATTTGCCTTTTTTTCTTTAGGATGATGTAGGTTTACAGATGATTTTGCTGCAGGTTTCAAGGTATTCACTGTTTTACTTAAAAGCATGGTATGAAAATAAATCATTAGGTGCTTATCTCAATTTTCATTAAAATAAGGAATTTTTTTTCTTCTGCTTTAAAAAGAAAAGATGGGAAGAGGAGGGGAAAGCCTGAAGATGAGACTGGTATCATGTAATAAAGCTGTAATAATGGCCAGGACTCTGTGTGTGTGCGCGTGCGTGCGTGTGCTGATCTATAAAAAGTTATTATAAGCACAGACAAACTTGACTAAGAAAAGGGAAGATCTTCCTTGAGATGGTAAACACATTTTGAGACTATTGGCAACTCTTGTGTATTCCAGGGCATTGGTAAAACAGCAATATTTTCTGTAGCATTGCTGAACTGGGGATAAAGAGATGAGTTAACATTTTTTTCAGGAGGGAAAAATGAACACCTAAGTCATCTAAAATGGCAAAAAGAGGGCGTTTACATCACTTAGCGTCAGGGTAAAATATATAAGGTGTGAAGTGATAGAGGTGACTAATCCCACCCTTTATTTTCATCTGTTTCAAAGTCAGGCATTTGAGTCCAGAATCCAAGACAGCTAAATGCTGCCTGTTGTTGGAAGAGAGAGAGAACTATCCCCAGCTAATAATTGGTGTCACCTTTCCTAGATACTTACTTAAGATTTGGATGAATCAGCCCTGGTACTTTCTATTTTTCTCCATTGACTAGAGAGAGTACATAGCTAGATTCAATAGGTGTTTAACTTATAGATGCCTTTGTTAGATGAGATGAAAAATGTCTAATAGTTGCCAAAAGCTAAGAGGATACATCATTCCTATTGGTACAAAATGGATGTGAAGAAAGAGACAAATCACAAAATCTGATGTAATGTAATTTATGTGATGATAAACAGAGAATGGAGTGAGAGCTATTTATATGGCATAACACTTAAACGTACACAGCCAAAGGGTCAAACAGTATCTACTGCTTCCCTGGTAACACGCATCTGAACACTTACAGGTATTGAGTTTCCTCCTGCTAGAAATTATTCAGCAGTGAGGTTGCACGTTCAGTCCTATGTTTGCTGTAATGTCCACTTCCAGCAAAGAAAGGCAATGATGGTGAGGAGGAAGAGGAGGAAGATGATGAAGAAGAGAAAGCTGGGATTGCTGCTGCTAACCTTTCATAAGGATCGTCCTGGCCTCTGCCCATTCTGTTCTTCCGTCTGTTGTCAGCAGGCCAATTGGGGGCAGCATTTCCTCTTCATTCTCTGCCATTTTGGCTATCTTTCGTAACTGAGTGAAAAGATCTCCCTCACTGAGACGACGGAAATTAATGACAACATCCAAAACAAAAAACTGCAAAAAAATGACAGAAGTCAGAGGAACAGTCACAGATGGGTTGGACCCTTACTGGTCCAACATTTTGCTTTCACCTGGGTAGGTGTTGAGATGCTGAAGTCCTGCCTGGAGAGCCAGGCCTGCAGGCACTGGAGCACAAAAACACTGGGGACTGCCCCAGGGCTCACCCCTCCTGTGTTTTTACACCGGTGTAATGCCAGTTGCTATAGGGGACTTACATTGTGTGTTGGGCTTAAATAAAAGATATGTTATTTGAATAAGCTTAAAAAAACCTGAAGAGATAACGTCAGGAAGTATGTAAATAATTTCCACAGTATTATTTGTTTAAAAATAACCTAGAGAATCTAGAGAACTTCCCACTGAGGTGAAGAACAGGACTTCCTGGAAAAGGGACCACTGGGATCTACCCCTTCATTCCAAGGGGGCCTGCAGGCACGGCTCCAGTACTACAAATAGTCAAGCTGGGCTATAAGGTACTCTGCCCAGCCAATATACTCTGCTGCTCGGTGGCATTTATTGGTTGGGGCAGATTCACTCTAACGCGTCAGTATTTCTGCCTGCACCTGTGCTAACTTCTTCAGGCATAGCTTAGGCCCCCCTGCATGGGATGGTGGTATATATATGCCATGCGTTGTGTGCCAGCACTTGACTGTCAAGAGAAGAGCATTTCCAGCAAATGCACTCTAATAAGATTTTTTTTCTCTGTGGTTTCATCTCTGTTTAATAAACATTTTTGTTTGAATGAGAAAGCAAATGAATTCTGCCACATTCCTCCTTTCTGCATCACTGTACTTGGAACATAATGTGGGCTAAGGACAAAAATGCTGCAGAAGCATCTTTTGGAAATATTGACAGCGAATGCTTGGTAAGGAGTGAGCTCATATGTAGCACGCTAATTGTGTCTCCGAACAGTGATTACATTAGGCTCTTCCTGAGTGAATTTAAGCAAACTAAGAAATATAGAAAGGTATAAAAAAAGAACACTCATTTACCTGATTGTTACAAGCAACAATGATGTGCTCTGGTTCTGGCATTATACTGCTTTTCTGGGCCACGAGGGTATCTTTGGTATGTCCTGGAAGACGATAGGAAGAAAAGAGTCCATAGTATTGCTTCATACAGAGAGGATGACCAGAGAGCTGTCCACGAGCAAAATCAACAGGTAAAGCATGGCTGGAGAGAGAGAAGAAGAAAAACAAAGCCAGAGGAAAAGGGGAGAGAGGGGAGAGAGAGACAGAAAGGAAAAGAAATCTAATCTGTCCTTTGTTCTGTTACAATTACATCAGGTATAACACAAATTGAATAATAAAATGAGATTACAGTATAAGGGAAATAGATGAATTCCCATACCAAAGTTAAATATGCCATTCTTGGCAGCTTCATGCATATTCATTAAGCAATTGCATTATCACCTAGTGGAAATGGAAAGAATAGCAGGTCACAAGCAGCTTTGCAATGTGCGTGGGAAGCCTGCCTAGATGGGACCCTGGAAACTTGCCAGGACGGAAGTCAGCAGAACAGCTGGAAAAGACATAGCGCCTTAAAAAAAAGTACTGGTGAAATTCACTGCAACTGACAGTGGCCCTGTGCTGTGCAGAGTCGTTAGAGAGTGTGTGAGAGGGCCTTGCCTGATGAACAGGAATGACTGTGGCAATGCAGACGGCATTTCCGTTTTCCACAGAGCCTCGCTTATATGCTAATCCTTACTTAGACCTATGGGGGAATAAGTGCTGAAAACGTATTCTGTTTTTATTGGAAGGCATGTGAAAACACCACCTCCTAAAAGGCTTCTTTAGTATCCAGGAAAAAAAAAGAAGTTATCACAGTTATGATTATGGATTGTAAAATATCCCACTGACACTGCAGCAGGAAATAATGGTGCTGTCACTCGGGAGAGGCTGCAGAGACCACAGGAGGAAGAAGATCTTGTGGTGCAGAGGTGTTCCCTCAGCAGAAGAGGACTAAGCTTGCAGCCTGCCAGAGAGGGGCAGGGGCAGAGAAGCACACAAGGAGGGTTATTGTCATACAGCTGATACAGGGTAACATTTTGTGCTAGCTTATCTTGTTTAACTGTCTTTTTAGAACTGTTGCAGTTCTAAACCAGGGATATTCACTTTAGTTCCTGGCTCTCAAACTCTCTGTATCACTTATTTCCTTGTACAGGTGCTTAATTTTTTTGTTCCTTACCAGCAAAACAGGGTTATTAGTGTTCTTCTCCCACATTTTGCATAATGCAGAAATCCTCTTATTTATTTATTTAACAGAGTTTTAAAGAGCATCTATGACGATCGAAAATATAGAATAGCATGGTAGATTTAGGTAAGACAATCTGTAATTATAGCAGTTAAGAAAGGGGTTATTAACTCTGACTGATGGCACCAGAAAATCTTGTAGTGATTTAGGAGATGTCTGTGTAAGATCTTATAACTCCTTTATGTGAGCAAGTTAGGCTTTGTTTGAAATATTTAGTCCTGGCAACTGCATGGAGTATCTGCACAGTTAAAACTAAATGCCTGGGTTTGGGCTGGAATATTGTGCATCTGCATGTGGGATGATCCAAGAGAAGCTAGCAGTACACTCGCTGGTAGAAGTCCTTAACAGCAACAAGGAACAGAAAATGTTACAATTATGGAGTCCTCATAATTATACAGGAGGGGTGATAATCAAACAGTAATAACAATATGAGGACACAGTAGTGAGGATTTGAATGATTATTGATTTAAGGCAAGCAAATCTGATCACAGGAGTCTTTGGATCTGGAGTAGCAAGGTCGAAATGATAAGAATTTAAATTATCCTTTGTTTGAGCAATGTGGTTTCTTTATCTCACCTCAGATGCTGTCATATGAAGATGCAGCGAACTACATTAGTATGCAATAGCAATAGCACACCAGTGCCGGTGTATGCAGTTGCATGGCACATCTTGGACAAAAGCACGTGTTCTTAAATAAGTACCCCTTCTATACTTCCTGAGTGGCTGTCAGACTTTTGAAGTGAAAAATCAAACATCCTCTTCCTCTTTCTTTTATCTAATTCATAGGTGATAGGGACTTTGTTGTTTGAATATGGACTTTGCCTTCCTCATCCAAACAAACGTTGGTTAAAGCATATCACATAGGCCTCTTGTATTTCCAGACAGGAAAATTGAGTCCTTCCCTGCTATGCTGCGGTGCCCGTTGTGCTTGGCTCTCCACTGTTTCTGTTCTTCGGGGAGCAGTGATTTCAGCAGTAAACTTGGAACATACTAGGTGAGGTTAAGAAGTGCTATGTAAAATGCTGTTACAAGCTACCTCATGCATGACAAAGAACCATGGATTTCCCCTGTGTTTATGTACAGAAAGTAACAATGGCATAAGCAACTTCTTGTTTTTGCTAGCCACTAAACCAGCCTGTCTGTGGTGAAGCTTCCTTCTCCTGGTGAAATGTGTTTTTCTTTCTTCGGGGGAGGGAGGCGGGGGAGCTGATGTTCTAAATGGAGGGTGCAGTACGTGGAGGGGGTGCAGCACCCTGGCAGGTGTCCAGTGCCAGGGAAGGTGTGCAGGCTGTGTAACTGCAGTGCTGCGGCTCTTTGGGTCTGGGGAGCACGGGCTTCCTCGTGTGTTCTCAATAGCTCTGTTAGGCAGATTGTGTGTGTCCTTTGGGCTGCACTGCGCATGCTAGAGTGATGACTACCAGGCTTCAAAAAGGATCCTTCTCCAACCTGTTAGATTGCAGTAATAAAGCAGAAAGCGCATAAAAAAAATGCTGACGCGCTTGCTCTGAAGCATGCTGGAGCCCCAGCACTTCCAAATGGTGGTGAGGTGCAATGCAGCCTGACTTTGGGCATGTTAGAGCACCCTTGAATCAGAAGCCTTGCGGATACTCAAGCAGCAGCTCTCCTTCCAAGCTACTTACGTGTCCAGTAAAGCTTTATAGTCTTGCACTCCTGAAATGAGATTGGCGGCAAACCTGCAAGTAGCAGATAGAAGTGACATCAGTCTTTTGTCATTTGGCAACACTGGGCTGTTTCTGAGAGACAGAGGAGAGCCTGAATGATTGATGACATGGCATAAGGAGAGGAAGGCTTCTGGCTTGGCCAGAAGAGCCCCCCGCCCCCACCCAAAACCTAACTTAATTCATGTCAAGAGAAATATGAAATCCCAGCAATGGTCCCTTCAAACGGTTAAACAGACTACCACAGGAGGAAGCCTGAAAGCATTTATTTAGAGAATGGGAGCAGAGGCTGAATATTTAATAGAATCCTTAACATGGGTTTCAATATCCATGCTCATAAGCTGTCCAATTTATTAGAGTACTTCCTGTCCTAAGCAGATATTCTTTCTGCAGAGCTACGGACAGGTGTATTATTTCCTGACACTGCCCATTTGCACTGTGTCTGAATGGGAGGGTCAGAGAAAAATATTTCCTTGTTAAAGCATGTGCATTAGCAAATGCTCAATAAATTTAGTCAGTAATGAATGGAAGCATTTATAGTTATGTTTAAAGTGAAAAGATACATTGGCTGTCCATGCAAAATGTTAAAATAACACATATCAGCTTCAAGGTTCTGGCTGTTTTATAATAGCATAAATCCACATGCAGTTAATTCTTTCAGTAATGAGCAGCTGGAGAGTGCTAAAAGCAAAGAGCAAAATTGCACTATATGAAGGTAGATTTGATCTGGTTTACTGTTTTAAAAGGATAAAATGTTTTGGCAAAGGCTGAAGAATGGAATCCTGTTTTAAGGGTGTCTGGAGAGGTATATTCTGTGCTTGGCTACTTGCTTACCTTTTCACTTTTTAAATCATTGTAATTGCCCACAACAGCTCAAAGGAAAAAAGTCGGTTCAGAGCTGGGAAGGATGGGCCTGAAGAAAGCAGTGTTCTTGGGGAGGAATGATTCCTGAATTCTTATTCTTAGACCCCCTGTGTTTCTGGTGCCCTTTTGGGCACCTGAGAGGGACAATTTAATGCCAGCGTGGCCTTTTCAGTTTGCAGGGTGGCTACGAGTCATAGTGATGGCAT
Source organism: Fregata magnificens (assembly GCA_013389945.1). NCBI lineage: Eukaryota > Metazoa > Chordata > Aves > Suliformes > Fregatidae > Fregata > Fregata magnificens. The sequence goes on from WAAD01015778.1 coordinate 622,435, forward strand.
GTTAAAGATTGTTTTCCTTTAAACAATGTGTCGGAAATTAGTATTTCTTTTTTCCATCACAAAATGGTTTACTTGAATTATACAATGAAAAGCTTTGCAAATATTCCTTTAAAAATTATAAATCCCATGGCATTTTTTTTTCATGCAATAAATGTAATGGTAATGACACTTTCATTTCAGTATGAGTAACCCCAGAAACACTGCCCTCAGTCAGCAGGCCTAGTAGGAAATCATTTAATGGTTACAGCCTGTATTTTTTAATGAAAGTTGATTGTCTTTTTGCAAAAGCAGTACACTTAAAATATCCTTTCATTTAGTAAAAGCTGCAAAGTCGTAGTACATTACCTCAGCTGGTCATTTACATCCTTGAAATACTGACGAGCAAAGATAATTGCTGGGCTGGAATTGACTGGAAGAGCTAGCCGGTTGTTGAGGTACATGTCATCCAGCCAGTAGTTAAACACCTAAGGGAAGGGGACATGAAATTTTAAAGCTATGAACAACATGCGGAAAGGCAGTCTGGGGGTGAGGGGAGAGTGCCTGGTGCTCCTGGTGTCAGGCATGGGCTCTGATTAATGGAGCTGCTGAGCATTTTCAGCCTGAGCTCTGTGATCTCAGCCTAGCTGAAATCAGCCGCAATTCCATAATCCTATTTTTCAATCAATGGCAATTTACAGTGTGTTCCATTAAAAAGTAAACAAGCTCCATATTGTAGTGGTTTGGGTATTTTGTTGTTTGCTTCTCTCTACAATAACAAAATGTTTGACTACAACGTGCTAACTGCTGACTCTTGAATAGTGATTGGGATATATTTAAGAGACGGACAGAATTTTACTAGCGATGGCTTTCCTCGGGGGGCTTCAAATAGTTGTCAATGATGCCAGGATGCTTTATTGTTAGCCATCAGATACTGTCCTGTAGCAAGACACAGTGGGAAAAGAATTTCCTGAGCCTAATGGTTCGGTCCTGCAGATACTGGCATGTGGATAAGGCCCCTGGAGAATTCCATCTGTGTCCACTGACACAAATGCAGATTACTGATGCTTGACCCCGACAGACACACATACTAAATTTCTAACCATTTTTACTGAAAACACAGATGTACGGTAACCGCATTCCTTTGTGTCTGAGCAGAGTTTGAAGAATCATTATTTGGAAAATGGAGGCTTTCATAAAAAGATCAAATGGTCTTTCTGAGTTTAGCGGGCATGCTTTGCATATAGTAACTATGAACAACAACGAAATTATGCAAAAATAATTACGAATGCATGCATCAGTTGAAAAAGTTTTCCTCTGAGATATTTCATTGCTGTTAGAACAGATGCTTCCCCCACAGTCTCTGGAGTCTTCAGGAGAACAGGCTAGAGCTGTACTCCTGCCAAGTTAAATTCCAAATAAATTTCTAGTTTATCTTAAGAACCAGGTATTTAATTTTAATAACCAGTATTTAAAGTTGAGACGTTTCAGAAAATGCTTATACATCCTTCCTCTGTAATTTTCACGCTGTAAGTGGTTAAATGAACTGTTGTCTCCTGGAACCCTATTTGTTATCAGGAACACTATTTAAGCGATGGTTAATTTAGCTACCAAAACCATGAAGTTCTATGATCAGAATAACAAAATGAGATTGGGTGGCATTTAGTGGAGCCCTCAGACTGTGGCAAGTAGTTCAGAAATTAAGCACTGGTTTTAAAATAAAAGCACTGCCAGTACTGTAGCCTTTTTTCCTGACCATAGCAGCAATTTGATGGAATTTTCTTGCAGGTCACACAACTGAAAAGTTAAGGGAGAACCACACTTCACTGACATCAGTAGCAAGCCTGCAGGATTTCACTGAATCCATGAAACCATTCAGTGTCTCTCTTCCTTGCTGGGATGGAAGGACTTCAATAAAATCAGTGTTTCTAGTTTTCAGCTGCCACATTCTAACATGGTTAATGCAGGCAGGATGAACTGTGACTTTGTGGAATGATAAAATCTATTCTATCTACGGCTTATTTAATTTTCCTGTCTTAGGAAGCAGAAAGCTGGACTTTTAAAAAGGCTGAGGTCTCAGCATGGTCTATGTGATAGATACACATATCTAGATATCTAGAGATACATATATCTATACATGCGTGTGTATATTTGGCAAAGTAAATACTTCAGGGTAACTACATTGGTATGGTGTGACAATGAATGGCAAATCATAGTTTAATTTAAAAGAGTAATTCCTATCCCAATCTATTCCATTCCGGAATAATTGACTGGATCAGAGCTTTGGCTAGATGGGTATGCAAGGCACTTTTTATAGCCCTATCAGAAAGCATTTTTCACTTTAATAAAAACTCTAAATCCTGTTATTAAAGGGAAAGGAAGAAATTACATCCAAAAAGGATGTAATATAGTGCTTCCTACAGGGAGAGCTGACACCTGTGTGCATGCACCTGAGGTGCATGAATTCCCTCCTTTATGTCAACAAACTGATCTGAAAACATAATAATGACATGGATTTTGACATTGTTTGAAAATTCTAGCATAATATGTCTGCAATATTCATTCCCTTTGGTAGAATCTGATGTGACCCCTGTTTGCTTTGACCCACCGAAAGAAAGCAGTGATCACATACAGAACATCACAAAGAGTTTGTAAATGAGCATCATCCAACACAGCAATTATTTTTCTCATCTGCATTTGCTTACCCAGTTCGTTGTCTTTTCTCTTCTTTCCTCGAGGATTTGCTGCAAGGATTCCCCCAGGCCTCCTGCAATTCCAAACTGCTCCACGATGACCTTGGTCTTTCTAAATTGCTCCTCTGGCACCAAGTGTTTTATGCACTGTAGGTACATACGTAAGGTCTGTTGCAGTGGTGGGACTGGAAGTTNTAATTCAACTTGCTCCCAAACTGTCCTCTTTTTTTTTCTTCTTTTTTTTGCCTTCTTTTGCTGATTAATATATTGCATCCCTTTTTAAATCCATTTATTCTGTTTTAGCAATTAAGATGCTTGATTACTGCAACTATAACTGTGTGACTTCAGTGGAGTTTCATTAGGTCTTAAAGTGCCTGGATTTTGGGACATAGTATGCAGTTGTATGCCATACTGACGCAGTGGTACCTCTCTAGTAGCTCTATTTGTAGGCCTTTGGCCAATGAGGATTTCAAATGGATAGGCCAGGAAACTAGTGGAAAACAGGAGAATATTCCTTGGTAAAAATTCTAGAAATCCTAGAACAAACAGGCAAATGGGCATGATGCAAGCATATAGTCTCAGCTAGACTCTAGGAAATCTCCAAATACATTAAGGCGTAATAAAATAATGCATTAAGAGAAGGTATTTCATTAGTAAATAAGTGCATTTAGCTTGTGATCAGTAAAACTGTGGGTTAATACCTGTCTGATTGGTAATATGACCGGTTATAAAATTGCAGAAATAGAAAACATGCAGGTCTACCTGTTTATTAGCACTGACTACATACAATCCTCAATAAACCTGTGTTTTGCCCTGCTAACCCTCTGCTGTCAGCCAGTCTGGGACCCTCCTAGAAGGCTTGATAAAACATTTCTGTTTATACTTGCTTTATCCTTATCCTGTTTGGAGCAGGAAACCAATAGTATCTGGGAAGAAAACAATCTCATGCTGTCCATGCAATTAAGCTTCCTTTGTTTTTTAATGTAGAATTAACCAAGTGAAGTGTAATTAGTCATTTAAAAGCCAGAGGAATTATGGGGGCAGTGGGAAAATCAGGCAAGGAGGTAATCCATGAAAGACTGGGAAATTGCAAGAGGCTGTGATGCTCTAAGCATGGTTCCTCAGGGAGGTGGATGTGTGTCCCAGTTGAGAACTGGTCATCTAATTCAGCTGTGCTTGTCCATTAGTGTAGACCATAAGCTTTTGGAGGGTTTATTTCTCTAATTTGTTTTTTGCCTGTCTCTTAAAGCAGGTAAAGTTCAGATTTTTTTACTAGCTCTTGATGTAATAGACATTCATTTTCACAGGACCACAGGACCATAGTGTGATTTCCATTGGAAGAGATGTCTGGCAGTTACCTAGTCCCACCTGCTGCTCAGAGCAAGGCTAGCTGCGAACTCCTTTGCTAGTGCATACAGGGAGGGGGGTGGGGTGGAGGAAGTGCTCTGAACAGAAGACAGGGAGTGGGTGTCTTCTGAGCTCAAATACCAGCTCTGCATTTTGACATCCACAGAAAAGTTAGTGCTGCATTATGTTTCCCTATCTAGAAACTGAAGATTTCAGATACTCATAAAAAGTGTCATAGGATTACCTGTTACTAATGGAAATGCAAATCCAGTTTCGCCTGTAATGCACCCTGGATCTCAGAAATAAAAGAATTGTAATTCTACAGTTTCAAGACTAAACATAAGTCAGGGCATATCTCTTCTGTCATTGATTTCTTGGTCAGTGGAAACAGATGTGCCAAATAGTATTTCTTTTTAATACCTGGCTTTGGCCCTATCTTTCTGGGTAAGGTTACTGTACAGTTCATGACTCTGCTTAGGAAAAAAGCTTTAAACCCAAGAGGTTGACTACTTACAGGCATACACATCCAACATCTTTTAAACCAGCTTGAAAATGAATCATATGTGATAGTTTGATAGTTCTGTACTATTAAGAAATAATTACATGCCATCTCTGACTGTGTAGTAATGCATCTGCTGTTGTGTAATAATATTTCACTTACTGGAATTCTTCACAGGATGCTGGGAGGAAGAGTGTATGTGGTTGTGAGAAGCACTAATGTTAGATCAAAGTTCCTGATTATAAACTGCTATAGGGTAACTACTGTTCCCTGAAATTAAGAACTCAGCTCTGGAACAGAGCTTGGTTTACAATTATTATATTAATTTACAGCATTAAAAGCTGTTAAGTCATCTATCTTCAATCTTTTTCTTTCTTTTTTTCTTTTTGTTTTCCCAGAAACAGTCACTTACTGTCTCATCTTTACTGCATGTATCTTTCTCTTTCTTCTCCATGTTTTTTTCTAGGACAGGCATTGCTGCATTTCTTTTGATATCTTTTGTTGAGGACAGAAATTGAAGCCACTTGGGGGCACTTACGGAGCCTCACGCCTCGGTTCTGGAAATAGAAAAGATTTAAAGTCCAGTCAGTACCCATTATTTATAACCAAAATGTACATGGGGAGTATTCCCTGCGCAAGCATACACAGAAGCTTCAGAATGCAAAACTGAAGAGAAATAGAAGTACAACATTCAAAAGTAGCTGAACTGAGTCCTGTGGAGATTGTTCTGATGTTCTGTTTGTCCCATTTTGCTATAAATTTCTTTATCCAGAACTATCTGAAGCACATAAATGGTCCCTTCTCAGCATGGTTTATTTTGTCACTCTAATTTACTTCGCAATGCATTGTTCCGTGATCTGCACGCTTTGTATTACTGTTATATGTTAGCTGGAGGAAAGAGGTGACTTTTCTTTGAACGTACTTATGTCGACACAGGTATAGTGAGGTTGCAGTTTTCTATCTAAGGGTCTTATATGTCCTCCCTTTACCATTTTATATGAAAGCACCACAGTCTTTAAATGTATTCGTCATTGCACGGTTCCATGGACACAGTGAAGTGCTGTCATGTCCGTGTTAAAGATGTGGAAGCTGTGGAAAGGAGCTTGACGGAGACGTGCCTTTGCCCCCTGCAGGCTAGAAGCTCGCAGGGTGCCAGTGCTTTGGGGCATAGCTCTGGGCTGGGGGGCCCCGTGAGCCTGCCTAGGCTGGCAGGCTGGCTGTGGGAGGACTAGGAGGGGCGGCATACGCTGCATTTGAGCTGCTTCACCCAGCAGTCTTTCGAAATAGCATATACCTATCCAGGGAGATGGCTTAACCTGCCAAAAGTCACAGAAGTCATCTGTGACAGAGCAAATACTTCCACTTGTGTCTCTCTGGTATTGTGCTTATCCTGGTTTTCACCTCTAAAGATGCCTCTTATTCCTTTTCTGTGCAAGAATAAGCTGTATGTCACACACATTTATTCCGATGTAATAATGCCCACACCAAGCAGTTGTCCTTCAATTACAGTGATACAGCTAAAGCAGACTAAGTTCTATGTGTTCAGTCAGGTCTTGACAGATCACAGTTTTTTGAGTTTTTTAAATTACTTTGCACTGTGTGTATGCAAAATATAAAAGACAACGTGTTGACTAAGTAGAAAAGAAAGTCATATTTCCTTCTGAAACCCTTGGGACTATACATTCAGGGCATTTGAATTATTTCTACAACAGCCTTTAAGAACAATTTGGATAAAACCCCACAGTGCATGAAAGTGAGATGAGTTTTGGTTAGCAATGGGCAGGGATGGCTGTGCATTATTCCTCTCCTGAGGAAATGGCTTGGCTGTTCCAGCCTTGAGGCTTCAGCATGGCTCTGCCAATGTGTTTGTGGTCACTGACAGCTTGTGTTGATCCTGTCCTCTCCCTGTCCTGCACTGGCTGCCAGTGGGGCCATGTTCTGTGAAATAGACTGTATAAGGTTGAGAGATGTCCCTGGGGCCCTGCAATGAGCCACACAGCAAACTCATGTTGATCTGTCATCTGCTCACAATTTCAACCCAGGTGAGAGACGATTTCCCTCACGGAAGGGCCACATTAACCCGCTGCGCTGCTCCGCTCCCTCTCATGTGCTACACAGGTCTCATCACTTAGCCGTGCACTCTATTCCTAGCAACACAGGTTCAAAGCACTTCAAATAATGGACACGTCCTGTAACTTTGGAAGGCTGTGGCTTGCTTGTTTATGGGCTGTCCTCCGCTCCCCACCTGTGTTCAAATACAGAGCAGCCATTTTGTCTTCAGAGCCCCTAAAACTGTATTCCCCTAAAGGACAAATCCTGCCAGTATTCTCACTGGGACTTCTGTTCTTTCTTTCCTTATGTTTTTTGTCAAACTGCAATATGGAGTCATGCTGACTACAAGTCCATACTGGCTCTGTGTCTGCGGGAAATGCTACTAATAACAGACTCACATATCTGTAAAATCAGTGTGATAAAGAGTTTGGGGGTGGTAGCCTGACCTGTACTTTTCTCTGTCATGGGGATGAACTGAGGCTTTGCCTCTGGTTCAAGCACTGCCAGCTTAGCATCACACCCAATCCTGTATTTGCTTAATAAAGGACAAGGAAACTGACACAAGAGAAAATCCAGCAGAAATACGAGATGACTTCAAAGCTGCTCACTGGAATGGCTGTGAGGTGCATTGTCAAAGTTATTAGGCAAAAAAATTAATCCTAGCTGTTTTTATTTACAGCTGGCTTAGCTGGAGGGCTGGGGTGAGCGGCTTAGCAGGGTGGCTGCGAGTCACGGAAGGCTGGGGAGCAGGGTGGCTTTCCCCACAGCTCAAATCCACAACAAAAGGCACTGATCTCTCCGTTAGCAGATAGCAGAGAGGACTGAAATAAGCCCATGTGCTTATACTTGAGTTCGTACATTGTGGACTCGGGAGGCAGCTTGCAGTATATAACGTTGTTGGGGCATTAGACTGAGCCTCCATCTATTCATCCCCACTCTCAGTGTCATCAGGAAGATAAGCTTAAAGTTCTCAGGAATCTATGCTTGAAGTTAAGAGGAATGTATGCCTTACCAGGAATACACGTGTGAAGTGCGCACTGCTGCGGCCGTTGACGTTACGAGAGGAGCCAGGAGCCGCCCTGTCGCCCGCCGTGAGCTCCCTGCGGGCCGCAGCAGCGGCGGGGCCCGTCGGGGAGCGCTCACGCTCCGCCGGAGGCTGCCG
>WAAD01015778.1:642977-666184 GCA_013389945.1 Fregata magnificens
CCCCCGACTTGTGAAAACTCAAATTGATGATGTGTGTCTATCAGGCTTATACCTTTAGCGCATGCATTGCAAGCTCCTATTAAAGTTCAAGAGAATTGCACACGAGTCCTTGAAAAATGAACCTATGTCTTCCCCAGCCAGTATTCATTACCTGAATCCAGTTCAACCAAGCCCTGTGCGAGTTAATGAAAGCCTCTGGTCCTCCATTTCCCTTCAATCTGCTTGAGGCTTCCCAGGAAGACGTCTTTTCTGTGAGGCTACTCGTAGCTGGAAAACACAGTCAGTGTAATGCCCCTGGGGCCAACAGAAATCTCCTTTTCCTGACAGTTCAATGTAAAGAAAGTCAAACTGTGTGCTGAAACTCAGTGAGTTGTGAGAGTCTCTGTCACACAGGTATGTTTCAGAGAAAGGCAAGAGAGCCAAGACATCAATCGCTGGTGCAAAAGGACACTCCCAGCACTGTGGTTGTATACTTGACGCTTTGTTGTTGTAGTTGTTGCAGCTCTGTTATCTTCCTCAGGCAGAGAAACCTGTGCTTGCAGATCACCTTCTCTTCAGCTTACCCCCAAGCAGCAAGAGCCAAGTGCTACTGGGGCCACAAGGGGCGATGTCAGAGCCACCTTTTTGGAGGCGTGGGGGGGAACTCCACCATGTATGTCAGAGCATGTGGGGTTGATGTTGTGAGTCCACCAGACCACCAAAGCCTAAAGGGAGAAGTTAAAATGCTGTCAAGCATTGCCAAGAAACTAAATTATCAGCTGTCTGACCCTTCATTTGCTAAGTGTTTCTCTTGGGTCGAGGCAAATCAGCTGGTGCTGGGACTTGCTTTGCTGCTGCGTTATGAGGAGGCAAGCAGTAAGGTAGCTAAGGGTGCAGCGTCCTCTGTTTCCAGAGAGGCCATGGCAATGGTTGTGAGGGAGCTGCCTGCTGCTGCTGCTCCACAGGCTGGGGTGCTCAGAGAGATGCTGGCTTGCTGCAGAGCTGCCCCAGGGTTGGGAACAGGCATCTGCTACTACTTCCCTCAGGTGGAATGAGGCTGGTCCAAAGCTTCCTTTAGTAGCAGACAGTTAGGTCCCATTTAAGCCCCATAAGGATGCCCTCAAGACCCGGTGCTGTGTTTGTACCTGGAAAACGGGTGTCCTACTGTGTGGTGAGGAAGCAGTGGGTGTTGAAATGTGTACAAGGGTGTCAACCACAGTGCAGGCACCACTGTGGAGACAGCAAGAGTGTGTATGCTGACTTATTGCAAGGGGGAGTATTTGCACTCTCTGTGTTAGGCACTGGCTAATATAAAGTGCTCTAGTTTGCCCTTCTGTAATTACTTACCTTTCCCTGGCAGCTGATAGGGAAGATGACTGTCCTTCCCCCCCCCTCATATATGCATGGCTCTAATTTTTGTGTGTGCTGTACTTAGGTATGTGTTTGGAGGACATGCTGAAGAGGGTCTGGAGCAAAGGAAGGCTCTTGCTGGCCCAGGAGACTGGCAGCATGGAAAGGCTATTGGGAGATGCAAAATGAATGCTGGCCCTACTTGCTGTGCTTCCTGTTCACTCTTCTGAAGCATGTTGGCAGTGAGGTAACATGTGAGATAAGCTTTGTGGCTGTTTTTCAGTGTGTCAGTTACATATATGAGGGATCTCAGCTGGGAAACCCTACCAGGACAGGGCAGGGGTAAGGGTTAGTGCAAACCTGGCTCTGACCCTCCCCTAGCAGCAATCCAGATGCATCTTCTAGCACAATGCCTTTAGCAAAGATCTATAATCATTGAACTTTTGACCCCAGTCTCTGAAGTAATGCTAAGTAAGTTTAGCACACATACAAATGAAGCGGAAATCATTATTGGCTTGCTTGTGACCTGCTGAAATATGGTTCCCCTCCGGGGGCTCCGTTTGCATTTCCCTCAGTCTCTCTGAGCACTCAATCTTTCAGTAGTCTCACGTGCTACAAACTGAGCATCACTGTGCTTTTGATCAGAGCTACCTGCCATTGCCTGTTCACTCCAAACCGTTCCCTGCCTTACATTTTCTCAGGCAGCAGTAATAGGGCTCATACATAAACATTCCCCCTTTATATTGTGGGTCCAGGTATGGCTCTTGACCACATCTAACTCATGTCATGGCCTCTCTGTCCCTCCACCACCAAGTCCCAGGCAAAGGAAATGCAGATTTGTGGGCTGTCAGGAGGCTGTGCTGATCCAGATGACTGGCGATCCAGATGGCAAGGCTTCTTCCAATCCTGAATTTTATTTCTCTCCTCTCCCTCTGCATGCACAAACTCATCTTGTCTGGGCTGCTACATGGGTGTTGGCAAAGCTGATCTCTTCTTTAAATGTCTGCCACCGGAGCCCCTTCCTTCTCTTCAGAACAAAGAAACCTCCAAACACTCAGAAACCTCTGTATTATTTATCTGAAAGACAGAAATAGAAATATAATATTTTTTTCTTTATTTCTTTCACAAGCGAAGCTGCAAACTAGCTTTGTCCTTATCTCAAAACTTACTGAGAGAATTGCTACTTATTCTGTGTAAATACAGAGTAATTCCAACACCTGGATTTTTCCTTGCTGGCATCTCCTTTTGTGTTTGTGTGGAAATGATCACAGAAAGAAGGAAGTCCCAGTATTTACCTTGTCACCTTATCCTGCATTAGAGTTGAAATATCCTGAATGTTGATCCTTCCATTTTGCAGCTTTGGATGCCTACTTATTTTTTTCTCTTGTACTTTTTAGTAAATGACAATTTCTTCTCCCAAATGTGTTCTTTTTGGTGGGGTGGGGTAACACTAGAATAAAATAAGACAAGAATTCACTAAAAAAAATACTGACCTACTCATTAAAAATAGAAAATTAAATAACCATGTTGAGCTATGTTAGTAAAAAAAATTTTTTTTTTGTTTTAAAGTTCTTTTCTGGGAGTGTGCTAGAAACTGTGTTGAGACAGCAACTGTCCATGGGCAGAGCACCATGCATTTGCATACTGTTAGCTGTCTAATTGGCAGCCAGCCCTGTGGCAGCAAAGCTCTCCTTCAAAGAGGATGGTGTGGCTGCAATGTGGTGTGGGGATGTGGCAGGCCAAGGGGAGCAGGACCCTGGCTCTCCTTCTCTGCCTGCTCTGCTGTTTGCTGCAGTCTGCTTGGAAATCTCACCATTGCACCGAGGGGTGGCTTTGGAGCCAGGCAAGCTGTGCCTGTCTCTAGCGTTGTTCTTACACCCTGCTGTTAATTTTGCACACAGTGCAGGGGTGAGCGTTGCTCTGTAACAGCAGATTTACCAGGATATTCCTAGCATCCCTTTAACCACTTCTTTTTCTGTCACGGGACAGCTCTTCTGCATCCATGACAGACAGCTGGCAGTGCAGCTGGAGCGGTGGCTGCCCCAGGGTGTCCCACTGCTCAGGAGTGCGTATCGGCTCCGGGACCAAGGGGAGCAGTGCAGATCTAGAGCAGCACAGGAGGGAATCGAGCCTCCTGCTCAATTGAACCACGTGGAGGAAATCTTGAGGGCTCTGAGGCTCTCTTTGGTGTCAGTGTGCAGGTGTGCGTGTGTGGGTTTTTCTTCCTGAAACTTCAACTGTCTGAGAGACATTTTCAATATGAGCCTGTGCACCCAGGGTGCTTTCCGTTGCACTGGGGTAGGGCTCCAGGTTGCAGACCAGTTACTGAGATAACTTCTCTCTCAGTAAAACCTGGGAAACTTCTCTCTCAGTAAAACCTGGGAAACCTCTGCTTGGGCAGTCAATACAAACGCATCCCTGAAGTTATACAGAAACTCTGTAGGAGCGGCAAGGTGGCAGCGTGGCCCTCAGACTTTCTGGAAACTGACAGAGGATCTAGCCAAACCCCTGATTTCCATAGTGTGACCTTTTCATTGGAGATGATGTAAGTGGTAAGGATCATGGGAATCTGTTCCCCTGAAACTCCCCTCAGTTTTTGACGTTCTTCTCCACTGCCGACATGAGACAGTGTTGCACGTGTTGTACACACTAAGGGATGTGGGGTCCTTCTGAGTCCTGTAGTTTCAGTAGTCTTCCAGAAAAGCCCAGGCAGATATGCCAGAGGCCGGTTGCATGGGGGGAACAGAGAGGAGGGAAGAAATAAAGCATTTTTGTTGCCAGTGTAGCATGAGTTAGTTATGAGCTATATTGCTCTAGTTCCAGGGAGCTGACCCAAGTGGTAGCTTAAATGACAAATTTGTAGCTGTGTGAAGTGCCCGGGACCCTTCCTTGCTAGGCTCTGGCAGTCAGCAGGGAAGGACACTTGGAGCAGATTTGTGGCAATTTAATGCCACCTTCTGGTTGTAAATAAAACAGCAGAGATGCTTTTTAAAAATGGGTTTATTGCTATCTTTATTTGGCAAACTGGAATAACCAAATATCTGACCTCTTTAGTAGCCTTCTTGAATACTTTTATTTTAACACATTTTCCACCGAATAACATGAACATTTTCCCTTGGATTGCTGTTTAAATGAATAAAAAATACTATTAAGAATAAAATCATAATACTGGGATCTGCTGCTGCTGACCTTAAAGGGAGAGAGTCAACGTTACAGAAGAGGGGTCACCATCCTTGCTACAGAAAATCTGCCACAGTGATTTCTGTGTGTCAATAGCAAAGGCCCAGATTTAGTAGCTAGCAAATGTTTGTCCTCCTGATGTGTTATTTAATGATACATTGCTACTTAAGGCTTTTTTTTTTTTGTAGTAAAATGGCCTTTCTACCCAGCACAAGAGGTCTCCTTCCTTAGGAAAAGCAAAGAATAGAGTGACCTTGCAAGAACATGATCATAAAATAAGGAATTTTCATGAGCTTCCCTCATTATTCATTAAACCTATGTGTAAACTTTTCACTAACTGCAACTAAAGTCAGTGGAGATTATGGCTAGAATCGAACTGGTATCACGGGACTAAAAGAAAGACAATGTTTAAGATGAAAACCAATCGTCGGTAGTTAAATGTAGGGGGGGGGGGGGCAGGTCTCCATGGCAGGCCTCTCCGGGCTGTTTGCTCGTGACTTTCCCCAGCAGGGGGTGCAAAGGCATCGTGTATTGGCGGGGGAAAAAGCCCTTTTCTTTTTCATCTCGGCCCCAGATCTGGTTATCTACTGCCTAGCATTTAGGGAAGCCTTTGACAGCAAAGGAAAAAGAGAGCATAGAAGAAGCAGAGTGTAAGCAGATGGAGAAACATTGTCTGGTAGAATTTCATTTCACTGTACGTATGCCAGTTGCTATAGCAGATGCAGCCTGGCAGGGAATGGGGTTCTTTCTATTTGCTGTAGCTCACTTCTATTTACTAGATAGTATTTTATTGTTACTGGCGGCACAGCATTTCTGCATGTCTTTTTGGTGTGAAAACATTTTATTTTCATATTTGGAGCAATTGCTGCTTTTTCATTCCTTAGTCAAAGATCTGATGCCACCTTTTGCATGTAAAAAAGACTTGCTTTTCTGAAGTGAGAAGGAATTTAATTATTGGGGCATACTGAGAAATTAATTCCACCTTCAGGTCGACAGAGCTCACTTATTTCATATTTCCTCTTGCATCTTAGACCGCTTGATATATACACTTCATTCTCCATTACTTATCAGTATAAGCACTGTTTTGCTGCTTTAACAAGTATTGTTCTTGGCTGCTGTATGCTGACACCAAATTCTGCACAGAAACATCCACTCTCTGATTTCATGCCTCTGAGACTCTGATGACAGTTGTATATGTTTAGAAAATTTGTTAATAAATGTTATATATTTTCACTAGATCCTGTATAGGGTAATGTTATTTAGTGGTAGAATTATTTGAAAGGAATTAAGAATTACAAGACAGCATTTTTGTCATAAAAAGTAATGCATTCCTTGACAAATGTTGGTATCTTTGTGCTTGATAGTACATTTAGCAACTTCTTTCTCACGTAGGACTTACCTTAAAGCTATTGGCTTCAACGGGAGTTTTGTGTGAAGAAGTCCTGGTTTTGTATTCTCTAAACATTCATGAGGATCATCATAAAGGTTTCCTCTCTCTGGGGATGGGTACACTATGTTTTACGATCAGTGGAGATATTACTTTGGTTGTGACTTTGTCTTTTTTTTTTTTTCCTTTCTATTGTAACATCAGTAATGCATTAAGGCGATGTCAGTGAAGATGTGTCACAATGTAGGAGATGAATGTTGTTCAGGTGATGTGTCTAGTGAACAGCAAACAAATATATGAAACTTAAAAATATAAGTTTCTTAGAGAAACACATTTCTTTCTGGCAGAGTTTGTTTCCATTAAGGGCAATCTGCTCAGATGCTTGAGTATCATCATCAGCTGTCTTTATTTGTTCCCAGTTTGTCAAATCCAGATTTCACAGTGAAATCCGCAGCATTTATGCAAGAGCACAAAGCAAATGGCAGCTGCTCTGTCTGGGCTGCTTAGAGCAGATTAAGCTGCAGTGAGGTGTGCTGCCAGTGGCCATTGGCCTGAAGAGACCAGACAATGAACGTCTCTCTGACTTGTAGACAGCTCTGACCTGTAAGTCTAAAATAAATCAGAAGTTGAGCTGTGGCTGGGCTCCTTAAACAAGTAGCTGAACTGAGGGGCCAGCCAGGGCTTTAGACGTTTCAACTGTTTTGTAACTACAGTCCGAGATGCACCTCTGTATCTTGGGCTTCTTCCAAAGAATATTTTCTATGTTTTCAGGTATCCTTCTGGTGCCATCTCTGAACTTAAACACCCCTTTGGTTCTATTCTTACTTATCCAGTCTCCCTTCTCCTACAGTCTGGATGGGTGCTGAGAGAGCACACCCTGATTTCTGCAGGAAATTGTATAGTCCACTTCTCTGGTTCAAAATCCAACAGAAACAGCCCACGCGTCTACTAAAGCTTCAGCGAAGACTGAAAGAAATGGCAGCTACCCCCTGTTGAGAGGTCATCAAAGCAATTTCTAAAAGGGAAGAAATAATTATCATAGAGACCTGTGGCTTTCCCTTCTCCTTGCTAGGCTTTCTGCCACTTTGTGCCATCAGTCTTGGATTGATGATCTATGTTCAGCAGCTTTCTTCCACATAATGTTGTTGAGAGGAGGCACAGCACTGAATGACCTTTCCATCTCCCAGCTGTGCATGCAAGTATCTAGTCAGCAAATCTTTGACGCGCTGTGTTTGGAGATGACCTTGTGGCATACCTTTGAGCTGGCAGTGGCAAAGGAGGAGAGCTCTTTTCTGCACTTGACCCAACAGAGGGCATGAGCTGGCTCCCGGGATCCACACCAGATCCAAGTGCGTGTGGAAAGCACAACTTGTTGTTTATGCATCACTGTCATTTTCTGCCACTGATAAGCCACAATAGGGCATGTATTTTGGAGATTATCGCACTTGGGTGATTAATGTCCAGAGGCAACCTGAGGTGTGTGATAATCACTCAGAAATCCACTGCCAGGTGGATCTTGTGGTTTAAGTAGATCATGCCATTTTCTTCTGTAGTTTTGGAAGCTGTAGCAACAGTCAGGTGCTGCCATTGCTGTGGGAAGGTGGGATGCCCAGAAAAGTGGAGACCCTTGCCCCGAGCATGGCTCCTGCTACCCAGCAGTGAAGGTGGCTTTCATAAAGAGCTGGGCTGGCCACATCATGCTGTATCTGCTCCTCCTGCTTCTCAGATCTGTAGCGTCTGCCAGGCTGAGCTAACTTGATTATCCCCAGAATGAGATTACCCAAAGGTGATTTTTTCTTTTCCTGCTGTGACAGGTGATGGGAACTGACTCTTCACCTTTGGAGTCATGCCGATGGAATAGGGTTTTCTTCAGGAAACTAAAGACGGTGTTTATTACCCAGGAACCATAACTGTGTTTGTGTTACGTATCCCTTCCTGGCTCATTTTCCTATATTTATATCTTGGATCACCAACTCCCTGCTCTGAGCAGGGGCTCTCAAACTGGGCTGCTTGGCTGTTGTGAATGCAGCAGGACAGACATGGAGGACCTGTGACTGTGAGAGCAGCCCCAGCTCCTGCCTCTGTGGGGGCACATGCAGGTGGAGGTTTGATGGGGCAGGCAGCGCCAGTCCCCTCAGAGGAGAATGTCTTGGACTGCATTTTTTGTCTCTAATTTTGAAGCAGTGTCTGTACCACTGTTGGTAAGGATATATCACTATCAGAACAGCAGGGTTAGACAATGCTCATTTTTAAAATGAACTTTATGTCAATTTATTGATCATATTTAAAACAGCAGTGGCCATGCCTAGAAGAGGACCCATGAAGGAGTTATGGGTTACATACGATACCTAGATGTGGTCCTCTGTTGTCTGCAGTTCTGCAGCATGGTGGGTAGGCGAACCTGCAGCACACAAGCCGGGGAAGTCATCAGAAGGTCATGTGCCACACATTAGGAGAAGTAAATCTAATGGTTACTGTTGCAAAGATTGTTTGCTGTCCTTTGATTAGGTTTTTCTATCGTATGCTGAAACAACATGAGTTGCGTGACATGTTGGGGGTAAATATGATTTTGCACTGATTTGATTTTTGGGGTGGCATGTCTAATTACTATAGAAAGGCACGGAAGACCTTGAAAAGGAAAATAGTATGATACAGATATATTTAATAACAGCTCAACAGATCCTAGTGGTTTGTAAGAGATTAACATTATTTTATCTAAGGGCAAATGGGACAAAGAAACTTCCACCATGCAGTGACACAGAATATTATACCTGCTCAATAAACGAGGTAATCTGTGATCAGAGCCAGTCTCTGCACATTGCAGCAGGCTCTTGAAACTGCCTTTCATTGACCAATGCTCCTTTTGCCTCAGTGCTTAATGATAGTCAAAATCCTTGAGAGAGCGAGCACCGGGCAATAAGCCACCTGGCTGGGCCTCTCCTCTCAACTGAACATGTCCCCTTTCTCCCTGAGGTAAGGGGCTGGTGGGGGAATTTGTATTTTCTGCTTCAGAGGATGAAATTAATTTTGTAAAGTGCAGCCCGTTCGGGGCTTGTCTAAGATCTGCTCACAAGGAGTGTGCATGTGCCTCTAGTCAGGTGGCCTGTAGAAATGCTCCACTGTGAGGAAAGTAGTCTAACGGTAATGAACAAGCCACAAATCCGCCTGTGTAATTGCATGTGCTGTGGCCACATCATACCATTTTCAGTGTCTGTTGGTGAAAGTTTTGCCCCAATTTCTTGTCTGTTTCCCGTTCAAACAGTCATTCCACAAATGACTGTATGGAAAAGCTAGATTAAAAAGTCACATAAGCTGCTTTAGCAGCCATTAGTTTAAATACACTCAGTAGAGTAAACATTTGTATGCCAAATCAATTCAGTAAAAGGAGATGGGTCACTGTATTAAATGGACTTACAGATGCTCAGGACACTAGATCCTTCCCCTCAGCAAGCGATGCAGGGACTGTCCTCTCTCCAGCACTTTGTTCTTACTAGAAACAGTCTATTGGGGAACTGATTTTATTTTATTATTACTTGGAAGTGGTTCCCCTGGTTAGACATCTCTCTAGGAGATTTAACATCTCTAGGACTGGGAGAATGGTGCTTGCTTCTAGGGAAGGAAGGTGCCCTGGGAGTTGGAAATAGTTAGGTGGGTAGAGCTCCCTGTCTTTGGCTCGCATCCCTACGTAAGTGTGTTTCTAGAGTGAGGGACAGCCTGGAAAACTAACAGCAAGAGAAGTTGTCAACGTCTTTCCCCTCCAGAGATGCCATGGTAGGAGAGAAGGGCTTTTCTCTTGGTGTACTTGGCCGATGCTGCTCAGCCGGTTGTGCTAAATAAACAACGATGGTCCCAAACAGCAGCATGGGCAATCGGGTGCCCTGCAGTCCTTGGGAGGAGTGTCTGTCTCTGCTGTGGCGTGTAGATACTAGTCCCAAATCCTTTCACCGGGTGTTGTAAACCTGTCCTGGCGGGCTGTGGGAAAGGCCTAGCTAACATCTTTGGCAGGTTATATCTGAATATGCACCCTGGAGTGCTTTACGCACGTGCCGGGTGAACGGAGGTTGTGGGCTCTGTGAGTCTTCTTACTGTAATGAGAGAAAAACAATAATATGGTAGGAATGTTGACTTTTCGGAAAAAACAAACCCGAGTTTGTGATTTTTTTTTCCCAGCTGTGAAGTTGGCACAGCACTGCCATTGATCAAGGTGAGCAGATCAAATGGCTGCACATCCTTAGGCCTCTGCCATGTATGCTCCTGCCACTGATTCTTCACTCAGCAACACTTATGGGCTAGTAGATTGGGTTCAGCAAGATTAATCTGGATAAATTGTGTGCATGTTATTTGTGCTTTTCATGGTTGGTCGTAGTGAGAATGTGCCTCCCCAGCCCTCCCGGCGGCTACCCCCAGGCCTCTGGAAAAGACAACCCAAAGAGGCATGAGGCTGCGAGCCACCAGCAGGACGCAGCAGCCCCCTGCAGAAAATAGACAAGTTACATACTCCTCAAGGCATAGATCAGTTGTTTCATTAGAAATAAAAGCAATGTGCTATCAGTTTGATTTCAGTGCTGTCTTGAGAGGAGGGTGAGGAGAAAGCTAGTGTGAAATTGGTCCACCCCCATTCACTCCATGGTAAAAAAAAAAAAAAAAAGGAAAATAAAGCCCAGTCCTCTGGTCAGGGGACTGGCAGCACTGAGGATGTTGGGAAGTGCCCAGGCATTGGCTGAGCGTAAAATTTTAGAGCAGTATTAAAGAAATATTTTTCTCATTGCACTCCCCTTTTTGAAGACTTTTTATGACAGGAACTATCTAAGGAAAAAAAAAGGTTGATTGAGGTTTCCTTGGGGCCCACTAAGGCTGCTCCAGTGATGGGAAATGCCATAGAGTAACGTCAGGTGTGCACCAACTGTGCAGCTTTCCTGGCTGTGGGCATAGACTGTGGTGACTCAGTATAAGAGCACTTGTTTTGTCCCTACAGTGGAAATTTGCCATTTCAATGTTCTCCGGTAATGGTAACACAGGACAGAATAAAGAGAATTTGAGTTGGGAGGGAGAAGAGTTTTCATTTGCACAACAATTCTGGTCAGGGTTAATTATTTATTATGTCTCCCCCAAATAGTTGTGCAGGTAGTGAACTGTGATAAACTAGTAATGAGTCATTTTCCTCAGAGTCTGCAATGTCAAGGAAGTACAGCACGGTGCCGGCATGGAGCAGTGTGTGCCATTACACTGGCACAGCTTGGGGGCTTCCCCTGGGTAGACATGGACATAGCTTATGGGATGTCACTGCTGTGCCTCAGTCATCACAACTGCCCTCTGCAACTCATTACCCCTCTGACTTGCTTGCTATAGCAAGTGATTCCTGTCACTGTCACACACGTAGTGGCTGTATTGTTTTCTTAACCTGGAAAAATACATGCCGACTCTTCACTGTTACAGGGAGTGTCCCCACATGCATAACAGCATTAATCTCTTTCCTCCAATTTCAAAGATTAGGCTTTCTTTCCTTTTTTTCGAGTGGAATTTGCTTTAGATGTCCCTAAAGCAAATTATAGAAACTGTAGTTATGATGAAGTCTCTTTTTTTTTTTTTTTTTAAAAGAGGAGAGCAAAACCTTTGCAGCCCCTTTCTTCTGCAGTGACATGCTATTTCATGCTATAGCTATGCCCTATAGTATCATTGCAAAGCCTAAGAAGATTAAACTAACCTGTATTTCACAAGGAAATGAGAGCATAGATAATTGCTTAATGTGCTAATCTCTTTAAAAGTATCGGTGAGCAAGTTTTAAAAATTCTGCAGAAAGAAAGTAAACAGAAACACTTTATTCCAAATGGCCTAGTTTATGAAACTCAGATGACTTCTTTTTCAGAGTGTGTAACCTAGTTTGGATGTTTGTCCACCACCTACTGTAGGGGATTTGATCTGAGTCAAAGAGGTTGCTGAAGTCAAGAGCTGAATATGTTTGCAAATTGAAATATAGGGAAAGTGGAAAAATTTCTCCTCTAAATACGTGATTCTACCACTGCGTCCTTGTCCTTCATCTTTGTATCCCCCCTTCTCTCTATGGTGCTGTTTCTTTCCTCGTGTCTCAGTGAGACTGAGTGCCCCTCAGGCAGCGATACTCTTGCTGGGGTCAGGTGCTCAGTCGAGCTTCAGGAGGTTCAAAATAAATACCTGGAGCTTATATTTCCTCCTGATATTTCCTGTATTGATTACTACCTTATTGCTCCTTGGTTTTGTATCCAGGAGTAGTTGAAAATATTTTGTTTACTTTTCTACTATACAACTTGTCCAGAAAACAAAAGAAATTTGATGCTTCTTAAGGAAAAGCATTCTGGAAGCAGCATGGGCTCTGGATTTCATGCTTACAGCCAGTTTGATTCTGCTGTTGATGTAGAACCCTAATACCATTTTTTCAATGTGTTTGTTTATTTTGCTGGGATTCCGTAGCTTTTAAACAGAAGTTCACAAAATGTCTTGACAGTGGTCATGGCAGTTCACAAGAACATTTTCTGATTCATTTTTTCTCCTTTGACCAGCTCTATCTATCCTCTCCTTTCAATCTGTATTTAACAGATGAGCGTATATCAGTAATGAACATTTGTGAATATCACAATCTGTTTGCATGGCAGTCCTCCAAGTGAAGGAGGAAAACTCTGTGGGAAGAGCTCCTGGGTACCCATTTTACTGCTCACCTTTAGGCATCTGTTTAATTGTTCCTAACAAGCTGAAGCAAAATGGACAGGCAGACACAACTAGATATATTTTAATTTGCATTTCTATGATATTTCCCATGGCTGGGTAAGGTTTGGCGGTCATTCTCTCCCTGGAGTATAAGAAAATGCCGGGCTTGCCCTTCTTTCTATGTGATGCCTGAAAAGGGCAAAGGTAAGACATGGAGAAACTTGAAGCCTTATTAAATCCAGTACTAAGTTTTGAGATGAACCTGTAACGTTAGGTCTGTTGCACCTCATGGTTGTTTACTTCAGGATGATTGGGTTATTGGGATTCATCTGCTGTTACGCTCCTCAAGCAAACTGGCTGATGAAAAAACAGTTGGTCCAGAATAAGTGATGTTGTGGAGGCAGAAATAGAACATATAGGTTAACAAGTAAGTATGTAACCTACAAATGTGTAAGTTAAAATCCATGGACTGAGCTCTGGCCCTGGCAGCCTGGGTGTACCCCAGCTGTGAAGCTGGCTGCAGTCAGCTGGAGCTGGCACCGACTCCCTGGGGCCAGTTATGGGTATCCCTGTCCGAATGTGGGAGACCTCTGCTCTCTGGCAGCCTTCCTGAAACCCCTGCTTTGATGCTGAGGACGTATTTTTTTCCTGAAGCAATTGCCAAGTGAAAGGCAGGATTCCCTGCAGTTGTTTTACTGAAGTCATTCCTGTTTGAGATTTTGAGCTTGTTTTAGCTCTTTTCACTAATGACTTACGATGATCTTGTGATGGCCCTCCCCTAGTTAAGGCATATATTAGTTTTACTTGTGAAGGTCTCATGGGGCCTACAAAGGGCTGACCTGGAAAAACTAGTGGGAATTTGATTCACAATAATGCTTTGATGTTCAGTGTTAGCCATTTGCAAATATACCCAGGATAAAGGAGCTGCATGAGCAGCCCTGGTTTCTTGTTGTGCTTTTTGGGGTGGCTGTTTGCAAGGGTGAGTACTGTAACCAATCTACCTGTGTGTGCCAGACTAATAGCTCACAAGTCCTAGATTTCCAAAAAGCTGTTAGAGAATTCACCACTGTTGAGGTGATCTGTTTATATGCACTGACCTGCTTAATTCCTTTTTTTTTAAGTGTGGGAATATTTCTAGCTTTTTTTGGGGGGGGGGGGGGGTGGTGTTTTTTTTTTTTAAATGACTGTTCCTGTGTAGTTAACTGGAGTCAACTTGAGGTTAAAGCTAATTTAAACTGGATGCTATATTTAGCATTTATGGTGCTAAAAGGATTATAGGAAAATAGATACTACATAAGTGGCCATAATCTTCTCACTGTTTGTGATACTTGAGTGGCAGAGAATGGGGTGCCAATCTGAGATTAAAAATCTAATTTTAGGGAGCTAACAAGAGTCACATTGAAGCAAAAAGGTAAAGATGGATTAAATTTTGTGGACTTAATTTTTTTAATTGGGCCTCAGACCTGCTTAAAACCTTGCAATCAGAGCTTTAACCAAAGCCTGTGATTCTAAATTGTGTACTGTTTCCATACACCAATTTAATAAAATTAAACTAGACACTTCAGTTATACCCTTGATGGAACAGCATTTTCAGAGGTCAATTTTTTTCACTGCTTGAAGTTTGACAAGCCACCTCTGTGCCATTATTTTTGATTGCTGGAGCCAGTACTTAACCAGCTCCTCTTCCGTGTTACTTCCAACACGACAGTGACAAGAAAGCCCAGCCCAGGATATGAGGAACCAATGCAGATTGCAGCTCTGCAGCTTCAATACTACCCCTTGGTTACAGTACAGTCACCTTGCCTGAAAAGACCTCTCAGTTCGCTTCTTTTCCATCACCTGGCGGGAAAAAAAAAAGAAGAAAGAAGAAATAGATGTGTGAATAGTAATGCCGTTTGCAGCCCTGGCCTTACAGCTCTGTCAGGAAGGTGGGTTGCTTCTGAAAAGAAATGCAAACAAATTTTAAACGAGGAAAATCCCATCACTGCATTATAGATGAACCAGCTTCTCTGGGTTGTCAGTGCAACTGAGAAAGGACTGGCTGCTAGCATGTAAACACTGCAGGAGCCTGGTGACTCGGTGAGAGGTAATGCACAGCACTGGCTTACTGGTGTTTGCTTACAGTAACTGGGAGTTATTCCACCTTCTTTCAGTCATATTTAATGGCTGCCAGCAGGAGGAGGGATGGCTCTTGCATTCTCAGTGTGACCAAAATGTAAGCAAAATCGGCATCTGGAGAATATCTGAACTGGGCTCCCTTTTATTCCTGCTTGTCTGTAGGCTTTAAAATAACAATTAAACCCTCTTAATGGGATTTGTGTACCATATGGCACCTTCCCCACAGGTGACTCTTTCTTATTGCTATCCTGTCATTTGTCCATATCTACAAATAGTTTTCAGCCAGAAAAACAACATGCACCATTTAAAGACACCCAAGGAGAGATCGCCATGTCTTTGGATAATTCCTTATTTGTATATCCTGTCTGAGGCATAGTGTTGTGGTGGTAAGTCAATGGAATAGACTTCAGTGGCAAGCTGAGGCCTCTGAAATGTTATAGCAAAAAGAAGTTAATAAATGCTCAATGCAGGATCTAAGCATAGAGTATTGGGTAATAGGATGCTGACATGCTTCTAGTCCTGAATTCCTTTGTTTTGTTTGTAATACTGTCATTTCTGCTGGTAATGAATTCTCAGAAGGAAGAACTGCAAAAGGACACCAATAAACCAGTTTTATTATTTGGTCAATACAATACAAGACACACTAAGGTATTGCTTGTCTTACCGACGCTTGCGATGCTTGCTTTTCCTTTTCTTTCATCCTAATTCCATTTCAAAGCACTGAGGTTCAGCCAGCAATAGTTACACAGCTGTTTGCTGGTAGATGGAGCCTTTAATTATGGGCAATGCCATGGGATTAATGTTTCTAATGTCAGCTGATGAGTGGGTTTTCGCTGGAGTCAAGAACCATGGGTTTTTCCACTGATGTTTCTGGTCTAAACTCATTGCTGCTTCATGTGTTGCATTTATAAGTAAGTATGGCTGCTATATACCTTTAATTTCAAACACCATCTTTAGGTGATAGTAGCGGAGGTGCTGGTGCCTGCTGTGGGATAGACAGATGGGGAGAGCAGAATGTGTCTGTGTGTCTGCAATGCCCTCCAGTGTGCAGTTTGCTTGTGTGCCTGTCACAGCCAGCGGTGTAGCTGCATGGTGCCAAGCGCAGCCACAGTGGCTGGATGGAAAGGCCATGGCAGTACCGCTCTTAGGGGGTGCATTGTTGCACTGCCCTATGTGTTCATCTGAGGGTGGGATGAGCAGTCCTCTGGAGGACCCTGCCTCTGAATGAGCAGAAGGACCATAAAATACCTGGCGCCTCCTAACTTTTTAGACAAGTGAAGTTGGCTAGTGTGACTCCCTTCAGCAGGCACGGCGGGATCAGAACTGACCATGTCTGTGGTGTGCTCCACTTTCTAACTGTTCTGTGGGTGAGTTTGAAGAAAGCAGTGGAACATTTCAGAACAGTTTTGGGCTGCATGTGAAGGAAAGCTTTCTTAGCTTCACAAGGGTTAAGCATTCTCCACTGCTATTCAAGAACAAAATTTTATACTCGGTGTACTTTTTTGTTTGTTTTTGAGTCCTGTCCCAGATACTATGTTGGCTTTTTTCTTTTTTTTTTTTTTTTTTTTTTTTTTTTTTTTTGCTTATCTGTCAAAATAGAGCTGCTAATGGCCACGCTGCTGCTGTGGCAATTGCTCATTCCTACCTTAGGAATGGATCACGATCTCTCAAACACCTGCCATCAAAATCCTAGCTGATTGTCAGGGCTGCCTGCCTGTATCAGGACAGGACAACAGGACGTAAGAGTGGGAGGAAGCTGGAGTTCACAGACAAGCAATTTTGCTCAACTGACAGGGTTTCATCTTGTCTTGCTTACCTTCATGTAGCCTGGAAGTCACTGCATTCACTCAGTTACTCCCAGGGGACACCAGGTTAAAACTTCATTCCAAGTGAGTACTTTTTCTTCCCTCTTTTTATACTTCTTCTCCAGTGACCTGTGTAAGGAAGAGAAAACATACTTGGGGTAATACAAGAAAAAGAAACAACTTCAGGGACTATAAGATCATTTAGTCTGACCTCCCATGTATGGTAGGCTAATTCATTTAAAGTTCCTGTGGGATGTCTGTTGCTACACATAGCTGTTTCTGGGACTGCAACATAGATGTATCTGTTAGAACAAGCAAGGTGTAGAGAAAAAGAGTTTTTTTTCTCGTTGAGAAGGAGCAATGGTTCATCCACCTGATGCCTCTCTCTGGTTCCAGTCTTACGCATTTCAGAGTCAAGAACGCTTTCCCTCTATCACCCCTTCTCCCTGACCACGAGGCCAATGTGACCCCACAACACTAACTCTGCATCCTTGCCAGTCATAAACCCTGTAGCATCATT
The DNA here is from genome assembly GCA_013389945.1 of Fregata magnificens. Taxonomy (NCBI): domain Eukaryota; kingdom Metazoa; phylum Chordata; class Aves; order Suliformes; family Fregatidae; genus Fregata; species Fregata magnificens. The sequence continues at coordinate 659,998 of WAAD01015778.1, forward strand.
TGAGCCATCACATAAACATTGCAAGCATGTTGAGTACAGTGTAGGCAATCCTGTTTCACCAAGGGCTGAAGAAATAAAGGTATGCATAGGGGAACTAAGGGTTCACAGCTTACAGAGCTAGGAAGGACAACCCTAATCATCTAGTCTGAAACTCGGCTAAAGGTGTATCTTCAGAGCTCTCTGTCTTTGTCTAAAAGGCTGCAAGTGATGGTGGTTTCACTAGTTCCCCTGATAAGCTGTTCCTCTCTTTCATTACTGCTGGGAATTTTCCCCTTATTTCAAGGTTGAATTTATCTAGCTTCAACTTTTATTCATTGGAACTTTGTCAGCCTGATTGGAAAGCTCCTCACGTATATCTTCCCCAAGTGCAATTACCTACACAGTGTGATGAAGGTATGTCTATGCTTTCTCTTCAGTGAGCTGAATATGTTGAGCTCCTTACCCGTCACGTCAAAAGGCTTGGGTTTTTTTGTTAAAGCCAGAGAATTCATCTGTGACACTCACTTGAACTCTGTCCAATGTCTTCAAATCCTCTTTAAAATGCAGACACCAGGACAGGATTCAGTAACCTAGTAGGGGTCTTGGCCATGTTCCCCAGAGATGCTGGAATCCTTCATTATTTCTGCTTCATACTCTCCCCCCCCCCTCTACATTCAAGAATCTCATTAGTCCTTTTTGCTATAGCATTGCCCAGACAGCTTACACTGAGGCGATTATCTATAATGACCCCTAAATCCTTTTCTGAGCTCTGTTTTTCAAAGTCTTCTATCGTGTAAATATAAGCGACTGTCATTCTTGGATCTCAAACACTTGATGTTACCAAACCACATTTTGTCAGGTTACAACTATTTACCCTGGTGGCTCAGGTCATCCTGTAATGATAACCCATCTATCTCTTAGCTTACTACTCCACAAATTTTTATGTTACCTAAATATGTGACTATAGCATAGAGAAGCAAAAAAATTTGAATCAAGAAAAAGTCTCTCTGCTTAAAAATGTCCCTGTTCAGTGCTATCTGCCTACCAACTGTATTTTAAGATCTGTCAGTGGCCTAGTTTTTAGTCCATAGGAGATGTTATGAGCTAATTCCATAGGAGGTGTAATTTGTCATATTTTACTCATCCTCACAAGTATCTTGGAGAAATTCAAGTGTTCATTAGCAACACAGGAGCCTTTGCATTTTGGTCCTGGAAGCAAACATCACGATCCAGATTTCTTCCCTTCCAGTCAAATCAGTCAATCCCAAGTTGCTTGTTCTCATTTTCTACGCCTTCAGTTGGCAAAACCTTGTATTTTTTTTTTCTGCAAAGGGTATCATGTCAGTAGGGAAATGGAAAAGTTTCGCAACAGCCTGGTAGCTGTCCTGGGCAAGAGAAGATGCATGTTTGACTGTCATCAGGTTAAGGACAAATGCATTTGAATCCCTCCACTCCCAGATGAATGCTATTGCATAAAACCATCTCTTTTGGCCATAACAATGATTTCTTGCTTGTTATATGAAAAGACTGACTTCAAGTTGCCTAGTCCCAGGTTTTGAATCCTTGCTGAAAACAGGCTGCAGGGAAGTGGCTCAATGTGGTGCCAAAGGCCAAGCAGGCAGGATATGAAACAAAAAAACCTCTTTTCAGATTTATAGTCTGTTTAAGATGCTTTTCCTTACCTTATGTGTGGATCCCGCTTTTGGGGGAGAGCTTATATACCAAACTCAGGCTTGGGGACTATCCTCCAGGAGCTGGATATATTGCATGTCTGTGCCAAGTATCTATGTATATATGTACATATGTATGTATATGTATGTAGTGTCTCTGTAGATATGTAATCTCTTTGTAGATAAAGGGCTAACTCAGTAAATCAGCCCACTGTCTTGTCTCCATTAACATTTTTCTTTGCTAGCTATTTCAAGAAAGTTGAAACCTTCCCTATGAAGGAACGGCTGCAGAGCCCTCTGGGAAATACAGCATTTGATCCATACATCAGAGGTGCCATTCAATGTGATATCTAGGACATGCTGCCACTCAATGCGTTGCTGGGCCAGAAGCATAACTGCAGAGTGCTGATCAGCTTTGAGGTTTGAACTGACTCCAGTTCAATAGTGAAAGAGCTGACAAATACTGCCATCAAAGCACTGGTTTTGTCTTCCCTTTATTTGTTTAATGGCATTTTCCCTGCCCCATCTGTAGTTAAGAGCATCTTCAAGCTTCTGCTTGTACAGCTGCTTTTCAGCACAATGACCTCTCATCTAATGTGATATAATCTGCTTGCAAAACTGCCTGTATTTTAGTGACAGGTCAGCTTATGGAGAGAGAAATCAAGAATGCTGCCGTAGTACCTCCTTGTGTAGTTCAGTGGAACAAATCTTGGGACAGTGGATGCAAATCATTGAACACCATGACAGAAAAAAATCTGTTATCTCACTGTTCACCAAGAAAATTCAAATAGTGACTTCTCCAGAAATTAGAGCTTCCAACTGTTGCCTGCCAAAATACAGTTTGTTTTCACTGCCAAGATCTAAAGCACATTGAAAACTTAGCGCTTTTGCTGTTAGGACTTGAATGTTCACTCTCTGCTTCCAGTGATATAATTTTCTTTGTTGGTTTTCATTTGTAAGCAAACTATTACTTTCACCATTTCTGTCCTTTCTTAAAAAATAAGGTATATGTGTTTGTAGGCCACACATATTTGTCTCCCTACAGCCACATTCTTGTACTACCAATTAGAAATGATTATTTTAAAAACTTGACATGATAGCACTGCATTAGGATATTAGACCTTGCTTTATAACTATACAATTATTTTTCAGATTCCCAAGAACAAATTGTTATTAAAAGGAAGCACATTTTCTACTGTTAGAGACCTATTGAATTAAGTATTGTCCTCTGAAGCATATTTATAAACAATGTTTAATTAGTTTACATTAATTTAAAACTTAGGTTAATTAAAACTAGATTCCTTTAAAGCAGGTAATTGAATCTGCATCTGAAATACTTCTCAATGTGAAATCAACATTTAGGTGTAAATTCTTAGTTGTATTGACAACTTCTGTGGGCCACGGTCTCAAAGGAAGTAGCAGCTCGCTTCAGCTGCCTTTGCCTCGTCTCTCTGGCTTTTTTCCAGGGGAGTCGTCTCTAAGGAGTGTGCAGGAGACTGTGCCCTGGGCTTGTCTCCTGCTTCTTCTGAAATGAGGAAAATCTGTATCCCAGCACAGCGCCTTTACTCAGCCCCAGCTCTCCTCTTCTGACAGTTCTATGATCTGATGTTGCGTTCTGAACAAAACCTGCTTTGAAAAATTTCATACATGGCTCACAGGAAAAAATCCTGCCTGTGGAAATCCAAGGGACTTAAAGTGTTAAAATAATTCTTAAGTCTTGCATGTACAGTTCTAATTGTATTCATAATCATTCAAACTTGCATCTTACTGAGATCTTAGAATTTTTGTGCTTTCTGTTGCTGTTATTATTGGATCCTTTTGTCTCTTAATGATACAGAAGAGATTACCTTACATTAGCAAATTTCCAAACAACACCTAAAATAGATGTGTGGGCATGTCTGTTCACCATTTAAAAATTCTTATTATTTTGCATAATCTTAATGCAACAGGTCCATCCTCCCTTCTTCTCTGCAGAAAGTGGAATGCCTTTTTTCATAACAAAGCAGTTTCTGAGTATTTATTGTGTTAGCCTGTCTAGGGTAGCTCATACAGACTACTGGTTGTAATCCTCTGGTGAATAATCCCTAAGTGTGAACATGTATACAAGGGAGATGGTACCAAATATTTTTGCATTTTAACTCCAAAATACAAACTTTCAATATCGTAGGCTGAGGCGTGAGTCTCCACTTAGCTGTCCTCACAGGTGAAACATGAACAGAAATTTAAGTGAGACATGACAGGAAGGATAAGTACTTGTCACTAACACTTGGTGACAAAACAAACTCGCTTCACTGTTTTACAGTAATGCAATTCAAAGTAGTATGATGATAGACTGGGAACAGTGCAAATTCTTCCCCTGACCCCATTCCTAAATCGGTTTGTAATGCCCTGATCAGATATACAAGAGGTGCTAGGAAAAATACATCAGAAAGTGTATGGAGCACATGAAATTTAAGTGAGCCATAACAGGAGGAACAAGTACTTGTCACTAATGCTTGCTGTCACCATATTGTAAGGATCTTAACATTACACTTTTAGTCTCTGTATCCCAACTTGTTGAACCAAACCAATCACTAGCACTTGAGTCCATATTTAGGAATCTGGCAATTCTTTCTTCCCTGTGGTGACAAAACCAACTCACTTCACTGTTTTACAGTAATGCAATTCGAAGTAGTATGATGATAGACTGGGAACAATTGCCCAAATCCTCCCCAACCAAGAGGTGCAGCAGCTAACCTGAAGTAGCCTGAAGTGCCTTCTAATTATTTTTAAAAGTAGGTAGGTTGTAGCCGCTCTCATCTTTAGTGACAGGACAAGTATTAATCACTGATGTTCAGATTGGCTGTTTAGGCTTAAGCTGAGTTGCTGAATGCATCCAAGGGTTACACATTTCTCCTTTTTTTTTTTTTTTTTTTTTTTGATACTAGGGGGGATACTATCTGTATGGGAGTGTTTTGCAGCCCCTGTATAACCCCCTGGGCTGTACTTTGGTTAGGGTAATATAAATCCTATTTCTAGCCATCTAGGATTCTCCAGAGTGTGAAAACGTGATGGGATTTTGCATGCTTCAGCATAACCTACTGGAGATATGGGACCTTGTTGTGACAGGCTTTATCAGGATGGTAGCAGGTATTAATTGGCAAGATCTGGACAACCAGCAGTGCCAGAGGGCACTGGGCCAGCGCTGTTGTGGTGAAGGCTGGCTGTGCTAAGGATAAACTGTGTGATTAACTGGAACCATGTGCTGGGCTTCCTGATGCACTGCAGTTTGCTTTCAGACATTTTTCTGAAAGAAACACAGCACACTTGTTGGGGCACTTGTTAGCGGTTATCAGCCAGTTCTTCTTAATGTGGATAAATTAGTGGTGAGAACTAGTTATAGCTAGAAGAGGATTTTTGCTTTGGTGACCAGTTCCTGGAAACTTTTGTGTTTATTTCTGTCTCTTTTTTGTTTGTTTCAATTCTTTTCGCAGAGATAGTGAGATTATCCATGATCCAATAAATGAGCCACGAGCAACCTCATTTCCTCCACACTTTGGTAGGAAGTCAGCAGCCGAGGCATTATGAACCACAACTGAGGAGGTGTTTAAGTCCACTCAGTTTGTACAAATTCTTCGTTTGCCTCTCTTCACTCAGTCAAAAACCTTTGTATCTTCTTGTATGAAGGAGCCCCTAGGCTGGGTCGGCTATGGGCCTGTCTGGTTGAGAAGTATTCGTTCAAGGTGTTTAGGGTGGAGATGAATGACAGGAGAAACGATTCAGGTTTTATGTACATCCTTAGGTTTGGAGGTGCAGAGTGAAACCAGGTGGGATTTCTGAGCAGATGGGAGCAATCGGAGCTCAAAGCTACTCAGTACAACACGCTGCAGCACAGGGAACCATCTGAAGTGAGGTCTCACTCTGGAGAGCTCTAGGAGGCCCCTCTTGGGTGGGACCGCCTGTTCTAATGTCACTGTAATGCACTGTACTGCCTCTGCTGTGGTGTCCATCTATAGCACTACACTGGGCTATATGAACATGTCCAGTGTTCTTCAAAGCACATCTGTAAGTTTTGTACCATCCCCAGGTCTGAAACATTTCAGTGACTTTGTTACCTTTCATCAGGCCCAGCCAGCATGGCTTCATGAAAGGCAGGTCCTGCCTGACCAGCCGGATCTCCTTCTATGACCGGGTGACCCGCCTAGTAGATGAGGGCAAGGCTGTGGATGTTGTCTACCTGGACTTTAGTAAGGCCTTTGACACGGTCTCCCACGGCATTCTCCTGGAGAAGCTGGCAGCTCACGGCTTGGATGGGCATACACTTTGCTGGGTAAGAAACTGGCTGGATGGCCGAGCCCAGAGAGTGGTGGTGAATGGAGTGAAATCCAGTTGGCGGCCGGTCACGAGCGGTGTTCCCCAGGGCTCAGTTCTGGGGCTGGTTTTGTTCAATGTCTTCATCAATGATCTGGATGAGGGGGTTGAGCGCACCCTCAGCAAGTTTGCAGATGACACCAAGCTGGGCGGGAGTGTCGATCTGCTCGAGGGAAGGAAGGCCCTGC
>WAAD01015778.1:666455-796229 GCA_013389945.1 Fregata magnificens
GGAGGTTGTAGTGAAGTGGGTGTTGGACTCTTCTCCCAAGAAACTAGTGATAGAACGAGAGGGAATGGCCTCGAGTTGCGACAGGGGCGGTTTAGACTGGACATCAGGAAGAATTTCTTTACCGAAAGAGTGGTTAGGCATTGGAACAGGCTGCCCAGAGAGGTGGTGGAGTCGTCAACCCTGGAGGCGTTCAAAAAAGGTATAGACGTGGCACTCCAGGGCCTAGTTTAGGAGTCGTGGTGGTGTTAGTTGATGGTTGGACTTGATGATCTTAGAGGTCTTTTCCAGCCTTAATGGTTCTATGATTCTATGATTTCTTCAGTGCAGCTGTAGAGGACAGCTTTGGTTGCCACTCAGGACAGAGGCCCTATTCCTCTCAAGGCTTGAATACAACTAAGCAACTTTATGCTCACTAAGTAATAATACTCCGCTTTACCCATCACTAGCTTTCAGTAATCAAATACGAAAAAGAATACACAAACTTAAACAGAGGCACATTAAAATTTGTAGCCATCCAACAGAATGAAGAAACAGCTCTTCTGCTTTCTACTCCCACGATAAAAGGTTTACAGTAAGAGAAAGTCAAAAATCAAACTGAAAATGGACTAAAAACTAAAGCCTGAGATGAGGTCCTGAGGTATGTTCCCTTTAAGGCAAAGGGGACTCAGATTCTGATCAAATGTCTTAAGCTGTTATTTATTGCATGATTACAGTATTGTTATGTAAGCCATCATGTGTTTCAGTAGGCAAACATGAAGAACACTCCTCAAACCATGAAATTCAGGAAATACACAGCTCTCATCTTCACATCCCCTGAACTCCTGGTTCAATAAGGCTGTCTCTGGTGTCCTCACCAGCTACCTCTTCTAAGCCAGCACTTTCCTTCATTTCATCCCTGCCATGTTCAAGCTTCTCCTTATGTTTGATCATCCCTGTCGCCCTTTTCTAGCTTATCTATATCCTCTGTGAGTTGGAATGACCCAAACTATGCACCCTATTCAATAAGTCTGAGCACAGTGGCTTTCAGGTGGTGCGATCATGTGTCCTCTTTTGTTTCCTATTCCTTTTTTTAGTGTTTTTTAGCATTCTGCTGGGATTTGTCAGTATGACCCTGCTGACAAGTGAACTGATGGTTTCAAGACCTGCCCAAGTGTCTTTTCTGAGAAAGAGATAATTACAGATTTAGAACCTGTCACTGTAGATACATACTTAAAGGTAATTTTGTGCCCATACACATTATTTTGCACTTATCAGTGTAAACATTTTGTCATCTGCTCACTTAATATTATGTGTACCTAAGATGTAAGTCTTAGTTGTCAACCTTAGATGTGATTATTCTGAATAATTTTGTCGTGGCATTATTCACTGCTCTGTCAGGTAGTTTGTGACTAGATTGAGCCTCACAAGTCCCAAAGCACGTCTCCAAATGGGATCCTGCTGGTTAACTTGTGACAAAATGATGTTTATTTCTAGCCATGAGGGGAATGTCCCTTCTACCCACTGATTGTTTAGTTTCCAGGGTTGCACCATCTACCCTTTCGTAACCCATACACAACTGTTTTTCCTTCTAATATGTTGGAAAGCATCATCGGGACAGATCAGCTTTTTCTTTGGTTAGGTTCAAAAGCTCTTTCACTGTCAATGCTTGGAAATGAACCATACGATCCCTGTAAGAATCAATTAGGTTTGGCTTTTTGCACACACAATGTCTCATATTCTGTGTGTCATGCACATATTTTTTTGCAAATGGGTCATTCTGAGACACGTCTTGTAGTAACAGGCAACATCAACAGACAGTTTTTCATCCTGTAGGCAACGTGAGCAACATGAGCAAATACAAACGTTTAAAATGGACATTTCTAATAGTTTAAAATATATATGAATTCTGGTAATTATAAAATAAGTGGCTTTTTAATTGCTCAGATTCTTTAGTCACAACCGATTCAGTGATTGTTCTCACTCATGTAGAACATAGGGGAATTTAATGGCAGATGTGAAGTTAATTTTAATTCTTATGACATTTTTAGAACAGAATCTGACCCATACCTCCCTTCAATTTTTGCTCAGTGTTCAGTAAAAAGATGAATGTTTTTATGATGAACTGTGAGCTTGTTGATTGGCCTGGTAAGCAGCAGCTGCAAAATCTGATGCAGTTGAGTGTGTGACAAAGCTGAATGTCACACACTAATTCATTTGAACAGGAGCCAAGCTAATATTCCTTATTGGGGTAAAATGCCCACTAAAATGTTTTTGTGGAATTAGGATGGCAGATTCACGACGGAAATTTGGGAACTCCCATTTTGGGTGCATTGAAAATGTGTTGTTCAGATGAACAAGCTATTTACACAGACATGTGGTATAATACTGGATACTCCTTTAATCTTTTAGTAATCCAGACGTTACCATATGGGCAAACTGCACAGATTGGTTTGAGGAGGCCTCACTGGATAAACAAATACCCTGTTTCAGTTAATTTGCTGAGCTTTTATGTTAGTGTATCAGGAAAAAACCAATGCTTTCCAGCATATAGTTTATTTGCAGTGACATATATAATGAGACTGATGACAATCAACGCAGGTTTAAGGCAGCTTGTTTGACAAGCAGCTCATGATGGTTTGGACAGTTATCTGGAGGGCTTTCTTTCAGTACTTCATTGCTTGTAGCCAATGCACAGCCTTTCCAATGTGGACCTACCTTTGCACATACATATCAGAGAATGCACACAGTTTCCTCTACCGTTTTGCTTTCAGTGATGTACCTGCATTAATTTAGCTTAATGCCATAATGGGTTATTTAGTTTTGTTATCAACCTCTGCTTTCTCAATCTTCTGTCCTGTGAGGAACTGCCATATTCCTCCTCTGTAGTTCTCATTCCCCAGGGCATATACAAAGGCATCCACCGTTGGCACAGTCTTGGCAATAACGGCAGGAATCTGTCGTGAGACACAATAATTATTAATAGGAAAATGCACTGAAGAGCCAATGGGCTGATTTCAGCCTAGGCTCAGTTTCCCTTTACCAAACAAATGCCTGTCTCCAATGGCAGTAACTTGCTACCCCCAGAGAGATGAGAGGTAAAAGCAATTTGGTCAGTTGGAGGCCCTTGCTCAGGAAATTATAGTTTGCAGGAGAAAGAATTTAGATCAACATTGCCTGAAACTGGAATATTTCAGTTGAGAGTTAATATGAACACTTAGGAGGAGTGAAGGGTGTGCTGTGGATGCCTTTCGATGCATAAGTGGGCTGATATTGCTAACACATTTTATGTGGGATACTGAATACCTAAGTACAGTAATGCATTTTGTGACCTGAAACTGGACTAATTTTGGGGGACTGAATGAAAGTTGAAAGCTTTGATGTGATATTACTGGGTCCCAGAGGCAGTCTCACAGCCAAGACTCATAGAAAAAAGGAGGCAGTACAACCTTAAGAATGATCAATTGCAGCTTCCCTGAGGAGAGAGAAGTATTAGAAAAATGAATGAGAAAAAGAGTCTCTTCAAAATTGAAAATTTTGAGCTGGTACTTGACTCTGGGAAGGACACAGAAAGCTCCTACAAGCCATGAAGCAGCGCAGGCTACAGGCCTCTAGCTGACCACTGAAGAACCCCCCCCCCCCCCAACTTCCTAAATTGTTGCTTGATCAAAGCAGTAATATAATGCCTGTTATATCACTGTGCTGAGCTGTTTTGCCTTAAGAGTGGTAGATGAACAGAATGCTTGGAGGAAACGATCTACTTGTTATATATGTTATAACAAGTAAAACCAATTGTGAGTAAATTGGCATTGTTCCACAGGAATGGAGAGAGGAGAGTAAGGAGAATGTCATTGTTTGAATTCCCTCGGGGGGCATAGACGTACCATGCGGTATTTTGGTGAAATGAACATCACATTTTCAACTGCTGCGTAGAAGCATAAAAGGCAATAGGGACCCCAGCAAATGACCAGCGTCTTCAATGGTAAACCAGTATTAAACTGAAAAACAAGAGCAATAAATTCCTTTGTGTTTCACAACCACACACTGCAACAAGCGGATGGGACAGATCCTGTGAGACAGTGGTTTGTGTTCAGTAGCAGGAGAGGATCAGCCAGCAGCATATGCCGCATCATTGCTGCTTTGCTGTCGATGTCGGAGGTGTGTGAGTACAGCACCCTCTGCGTCAAGGGCTGCCTGTGCAGCAAGCCCCAAAGCCCTGTTCTGGGGGGCTGGGTAGGGAGTAGCAGTTGATCCTGGGCAGAGGTGACAAAGCACCTTATGGTAGATCAGTTAAATCAGTGTGTGTGCTAGACATAGAAGCCATGGCCAGTAATTGCTGCTGAGGGGGGAGGGCAATGTGTAAATTGAAAAACCGGTAAAAAGGAACGATATTTTGCCGACTTCTTAGGGGGTCTTGCAGACAAATAAACTGTGTGAAGCCACTGCTACGGCAGTGCAACAGGTGGATACAGTGGCATCTCTGTCGTGGTAGTAGGATTCCTGTGTCCTTCATGCTAGGGCCTTATCCATGGTGTTCATGGCCAGCTGTTCCCAAGTATCTTACAAATATTAATAAATAGGGAAGTGATAATTTCCTCCTTAAATTTTCTGCATCATAACTAGTACTGTACTACGTACAACAAAACTGTAGTCTGCACAGTTACAGATTATCATAAGAAAGAAGTCACATGCTATTGCATAAACTCACTGAAAAAAAAGGTAATATGCTTATAGTAACACTGTGATTTGTTCAAGAAATATGTAGAGGGCACATGTATATATTCCAGACAGCTACAAAGCAGTCTGCCTGACTGTCTCTTTGCCGGTATAACATCCCCCTTGAGAACTGACTGTCTTTACTGAGTGCAGGAGTTGGGCTGTGCCCACCAGCCATGCAGAGCGGCCCAGACTGTATAGCCTGCACCTAAGGAAACAACTCATATAATCACTACTTTATATTCCCATAAACCTGCCATGTTAGAGCAATTCCTTTGTTTCCAGCTCATAAAGATTTCTGAATTTCCTCAGCCAAGTGTAAAAACAGCGTGTTTAGGAAGGCCCTTCTCCCCCCACAGGGTGCCTGCGTGTTTCCTTGCAGTGCGGCAGTTCTGGCCGACTTCCTCAGCGATAAGCTAAGAGCCTGTAGCAAAGCAGGAAATAATGATCCTTCCTGAGCAAAGTTTCTCTGGATAAATATTAATGTGCTATTAGCAAATATTCTGCACGCTGTGTGTTTTGTGACTAGAGTTGGACCAGTGTTGGTGGAGGGGAATCCTCAGGGTCACTAGTCCAGCTCCTGCTTTGATGGGGTACTGTTTACAGCACTAGGTCAGGGCAGACGTGGCTGTCTGGTCAAATCTTGAAATCTCTGAGGATGGGGTTTCGCTGAACTTTCTGGGTGGCCCCATCCTGTGTTGTGCTACCCTCCTACTCAAGTAGCCCTGGGGAGTGAGCACAGAAGGAGCTGAGCCAAAGCCTGTATGAAAGAAATGGGCTTTTTGAGGACTTTGGATGCAGCCCTATTTTGGCAAGGCAGCTGCAGGGTCTGAGGAAGCTTTCTTACCTTATAGTGCCCAGTTTTCTTGAACTTCTGGTGTACGGACTGATAGGCCGTCAGCATGATGAAACCCGGGATCATGAAATTGAAAATGGATAGAGCAAAAAGGAACGTGATATAGTTTCTGGAAAGGGTGAGGAGGGAAAAAAAGAGGTTGTCAATTCCTCTATAGGGCATCTTTGTAAACTTGCTGTAAATATTCATTAACTTGTATTTTTAAGATTGCCAAAACCAATTTTGTCAACATGCTTTAGGTGCAGCATTTGCTGAAGGTCGGTTAAGTTGTGCCATGCTGTTGTGTGCAGGATAGATAGTATTGCAGAAAATCACAACAGGTGTTTGGTTTCTAAACCCAAGCATCCCTACTTAGACATCAGTGCTGGATGGCATAAAACCAAAAGCATTCTTAAAGAGTTTCAAGTCCTAAACCGAGAACAGATGCAGCTTATAGCTGGCCAAGGAGTAAGGGAGTAGCAGAAACCTGAGCGTCAGCCTCTCCCACGGAGGAAGCTGACTTTAGCTGTTCCCGCATGCCGCCATGCGAGTCAAGGCAGCCTCGGGTCATGCCTGCCTTGCCCCAGCAGCTGGGGAGGGACATCTTCGCCAGCAACAATGATGGGGGACAGCTGTGGGTTTTGGTGTGCTGCCGAGGCCACCCCAGGGGATGGCAGCCTCCACCCACCCTCCCGTGGGAGATGGCCCCAGCCCTCACCTGTCCCCTTTGCTGTAGTCCAGGGTGCAGCAGGTTCGGAGGGGTTCGTAGTCGTATTCCCCCCACCCCAGCAAGGGCATCACAGACCAAAAGGCAGCAAACAGCCACGCGAACACCATCATGGAGATGGCTGTGCTCCACTGCAGCTTGCTCCCTGCGGGAAGAGAAACGGGGGTCTCCATGCCCAGAATGAAACCATGGGGCAAAGCTCTCTGGCTCTGTGGGGTCAGAGCCAAGTGCCCTGGCCCCTGGGCCTTGGGCAGAAACAAGCAGTTGCCTGTGTTTTGTAGCCTGAAGCTGAGCTGAGTCTGGAGAAATCAACCTTGCGTAAAATTTGAGGGAAGCTTTTAGACTTTAGGAAAGAGCAAATTGTACTTCCCTTTTGTGTGCTTTACTTAGACAAATGCTGTATTGCTGCTCAGCTTTGTACCACACTAGAGATACAGCTGCTGTTACAAACATTATATTCTTGTGTTTTGGGAAAGTGTTTAAAGACTCAGAAGAGGCAGAGAGTAGAAGGCACAGGGCGATGCAATAAATAGTGTTTGAAGAACTAGAGCCCTGCTGCAGGGTGTGAGTCGGATCAGAAATGTGACTCTGCACACAGTCCCCAGCCCCTGCCTACTTCCTTCCTGCCCTGCCAGGTGTGCAGGGCACATGTGGATATTAAATATACCCTGTTCTAAAAACGCTGCTCACCTATATATATGTGAATATATATACACAACCTGGCAACAGATCTTGTGCTAAAAATACTGCTGGTCCAATTATTCTGCCCTTAAGATCATTGCTTAGCCTGGAACAGGAAATGTGAAGCTTAGTAATTTTTTTTCTAATTTTATAAGAAAGGTGATCACTTGTGCCTATTTCTTCCAGTTCCATAAAATACCGCAGGGATAGGTCAATGAATGAAATGAAATATTGGAAACTTCAGAAAACACAGGAAGTATTTCTTCATGGAGAAGGCAGGCAGGCTTCCCTGCTGCTGCAGGACATTGTGTTAGCCTCACTGCTTGCGTGTAAAAAGGCCTGGATAATTTTGTTATCGAGGCTAACGTCCTCGTAATCATGTCCATGCTGAATAGCCCGTGACGCCAGCTGCACCAGCAAGGAGCACAGTGACTTTGCCCACTACTCCTTTCTAATCAAATCTCCCATTAGGGAGAAGTAATGATGTAATTTTCACTGAGGCTGGGAAGCAATCTTTTCATCCGCGCTTAACAGCAGCATCGTGACAGCAGGCCAGGAAGATTCAAGCCAATTCTGACCTTTCCCAGAAAGGTGAAGGATTGGAGGTGAGATGCGTGAGGTGCATGAGGTGAGGCCCTGCCATGTGATCAGACGTGGCTGACTTGTGGGTGGAGGGCATGTGGGGGCCGCACAGGCTGGAGGTGCTTATAAGGCAGCAGCCCCAGGAAGGACCGCAAACTCTACAGTAGCTATTTTGTGTTGTACTGTTCCTATTTATTTTAAAGAAGGGTAATAAAGTAGGTGTGTTAGTGAAATTGCCCTTTTACAGGAATGCCGATTCTATCTCTGTGCTTTTTCCTATCTTCCAGAGGTTCTTCAGGGAAAAGAATTAGAGTTTGAATTGCACTAAAAATCAACTTGGAAAAATTGTTTGGTGCAGGTGTTCAAAAATTAGTTACGGCAAAAGACAGGTGTACACATTGCAATTTACATACCAAGGAAAAAGTGAAGAAAATCCTTTTTATTAAATACTCTATGCTTTAATATGGTAGTTATCAAAAAGTCTATTGATTTTTTAGTCATTTAAAACATTATTTTTTAATAATTACTGATGAAGAATGATTAATAATGACTAATATCTGTCTTTGGTATGATTCCTACATAGAAGATACACTTTGGCTGCAAAGGCTCAAATATTGCTTTGTAGTACTGACATAATATGACTCGAGAATGACATAGATGAAAATAAAGGAAGAGTTTCTGATTTAGGGGACTAGAAATATGAGTCAAACTTTTTAGTAACTTGAAATTATTCTTAACCCTCAGTCCAAAGAAGCAATGCAGCCTAAGTTGTATCTTTCAGAACTGCATCCTATTCAGGTATATGCTCAAACAAGCATGTTAGAGTTGTTACTCATCCAAGGTTTCCATTTCCATTTGTGTTCTACGTAGCGGTTCTTGTAGCCTGGCTTTACACAACCATAACTTGAAATTCAATTAGGACAAAGCTTATTACACAAGCTGTCAGGTTTGTTTGCTGTTTTACATATTCTAGCAACTTTTTAAAGGCATTATCAACAGCAGCTGCACTGAAACCTGGATCTGAATTGCATTTCTTTTAAATCAAGCTCATGCCAAAAGTAGCTTTATTGCTTTGGGAATACAATTTTGTAAGTGGTAAGCCCTCCTGATGTTCTGAAAAAAACAAACTAAATCTTGGGGTTTTTTTTGTTTCTCAGCAAGTCCTATAAAATAGTTAATACCAATTATTTTTCATGGTATCTTGCGGCAGAAACTTTGCTCTCTTTCCACCCCATCCTTTCACTTCATGGACTACTGCAATATCTTGAAGGTCTCAAAACACAATGGGCCATGACTGAGGCACTCTAGTGTCACTGGGTCCTAGCCACACACTGCCACCTTACATATGCTTGCATGTAAGGAAAAGAAACTTGCATTGACAAAATTCGCCCTCAACTGCTGGGACAGTGTTGGTGGCGTGCTGAAGGCAGCTCATGGGTGCCCGCACTGACAGAGGGCAGCTGATCCAGCTGCCTGCATGCGTTTGGGGGGTCTGTGGTGGAAATCTCACCTTCCCTGCTGTTGCTTTACACAGAAAAGCAGGGAATGCTCTTGCTCCACTGGCTCCCGCCACCTCCGGGGTCTTTCACGGTGCCCAGTCTCTTGGTGCCACGTCTTTCCTCCGGCCCCATGTGCTACCAGCTGGGGTGCGTGCAGGCAACAAGAAAGTTGTGAGGTCTCCTGCTGAAATGGCTTTCAAATACTTTCTGTCAAGACTGGCTTTAATGAAGATTTCTATGTTTAATTTTTTAACAGGAAGAGTGCAGCCTATAGGACACTCTAGGGGAAAACTCCTCATGCTTTTGGCTGGCAGTGCCCTGCCTTGGTTCCCCCTCTGCTGTAGCTGGGAAGGCCCACGTGCCTGGCAGGGCCATGGGCAGCACAGCGAGACGACACTTCTCAATTAACATTAGCTTTTTTT
Source organism: Fregata magnificens (assembly GCA_013389945.1). NCBI lineage: Eukaryota > Metazoa > Chordata > Aves > Suliformes > Fregatidae > Fregata > Fregata magnificens. The sequence continues at coordinate 675,894 of WAAD01015778.1, forward strand.
TTTCTTCCTAATTTTTTGCTTTAACATTTGTGCCTCTTCTATGAAAAACTGTAAGGAAAAGCTTATTTTAGTGATTCTTCCATGGGTGTTAGGGAAGCCCATTTTCTTATTAGATGTAGAATAAAAGGACCATGCAATAATGGAGTCTGGCACCAGGCATATCTCAACAGCCTGTGTTTCGAAAGCTCATCTCTGGGGCTGAGTTCATATGTTCTCTCTCCTCACATTTAAGAAGTCCCTTTTTGGACACTAGAAAAGGAGAGAAACAGAACTTATAAAATTAAATTTTTTCTTCTGGATTTGGCCTTTTGCAAAATGAGAATAATGCTGAAATAGTCCTAGTGAAATCAGCTGCCTGTTGACCCTCCAGAAAACATTTAATGACACATTGGAAGTAGCTAAAAATGTATGAATGCAAACTTAAACAAACTTGATAATATTTTAGTTTTACCCAGAAAAAATACTTTCAGTACAAGAACAGTGAAAGAATCGTGCTCCATTCACATGGCAAAAATGTCCTCCTCTGAGAGGGCCGACAGCAAGAGAGCAAGTCGAGAGCAGTTTGGTTGTTTTTGTGCAGAGCAGGCCATTGCCTTTCCTTAAATGCCTTTTTTGGCCTGATAAAATTTAATGTAATAGCCATGTACGTCCTAAATCAGTTAGATGTGTGTGTATGGAGTTCAGCATATGCTTAAGGATATAATTCCTAATTAGTGCTGGCAATTTGGTCCTGTTAAGTCTAATCACTCTTGTGCTCTGAGTTTCTCTCCTTGAGAAGCAAGAGGGAAGCTTCTCTTTTCCGTATAGTGAAATATTAATACAGGGGATTTTAAATGACTTCTGTAATTGCTTTGGAACAGAAAGGGGTCACTCTTATAAACAACCACCCCCCCATCGTTTAAAGATTACTAAAATTGTGATGTCAAAAGATTAAATTTTAGGAGGTGCTAGATAGAGCATGGAACAATCCTTTTGAATATGCTGGCCCATTTTTGGTGACATAAACATAAACGATGTCTTCATCTTTATTCTGTGGGGACATTTATTAATTTAGATTTTTTTAAGATTTATAAATTGGTCAAACATTTATCTGATTTTCACAGAAAGAGCAAAAAAACCATCTCTGACACAGTAACTACCTTTCAACTAGATTTCAGGATGGTATTCAAAAGGAATTTCTCAAACAAAAAGTCAACAGAATTTTCTGGGATGGAGGGAAAAAAAGTCCCTTTTCCTCATTCTTGCAAATGGTTAAGTTATAATAGCTGATATATTCCAGAACAATATGGCTTGTACCAGACTTCATGGCATGCATCACTTAAAATTGGCAAAGTTTGTCAAAGACAAAAATATCTGAAAACCTTATAAGGGAAAATATGTATCAATCATAAGTAAAATAGGTGTTGGTACCTACTTCATCTGCAGTGCGAAAAACACCAGTCACTGGTGCTCACAAGCATTCATTTTTTGTAGGAATAAGAAAGCTGCACTGCGTAATAGCTTCTTTTGTGCATATCATTAGAAAAAGCTCTTTAAAATAACCTAATAAAGGGATTTTTTTTTACTCCATTAATTTTTTGCTGTGGTTGTCCATGATCGTAAAGCTGTCCTGGCAATTCAGTGAAAATGCAAGATCTGTATAAACATTGGCATTTTGTCAGGGAAAACTGATGCAGGTGTAAGACTAGATGAAGGAAGTGTGGAAGGGTGGCTGCAGTAAGTGTGACAGGAGGTGAGGACATGCTCCTAATTTGACAGAGCTGACAGCTGCAACAGGAGCAAATGGTAGTTTGCTAATCTTTGAATACTGATATAACAACCTATATTTCCTTGAATGTTAAGGATTAGATAAAACTCACTGCAATTCTACTTCTCGAAATTGAATGCTGCTGCGAAATCCCTGTTGATTTTGTTCGTCTTTTCTCTCATAATGTTGAGAAAAGTACTGATATAAATCACTTCAGATTTTCCATTTCCCCCTAGTTCTTAAATGCAAGTGTAAAATCTTCTAGATTTTTTTCTTTCCTTTTAGAATTGCAACTGTATGCCATGGTTATGAAAGGAAAAAAACTGACCAGGATACTTCCCTCTCCTTAACCTGGTGACAGCAGCGTGCTACCCTCTCTGAAATGAACTGTGCATTAGATTGAAATGCCTTCAGCAAAGACGTCTCTGTGGTAGGCGGCTGCCTGCTTTCAGATCGCTGACCCCCTGGGCTGTCTACCAGCTGCCCTCTGCCTGCCTGATCCCAGCTCCAGTGCAACCTCCCAGGCTGCTGCTTCCTTCCTCCCTTGCTATGTTAAGAACATAATTCATGACATTTTCCTCATTTGAATGGCCAGGGAGGGAGAACTAACAATGTCTACCTTGACATAAAATGTCGCCTTCTGTCCTGAATGCTTGGCCATTGATAGACAGCTTCCTCAGAGTTTGCCCTTTCCGCCTTCACTGTCAGGCACTAACATAAAACCGCTGCTCTTTGCTCCTTTTCCCCCCAATGATCAAAATTTGAAATACAATCATCTGTTTTCCCATCTTGCTAGTGATTGGCATTCAAACCCTTCACGCTCCCCTGCCTTTTCTCCTCTTATTGCGTACTTTTAGACTACAGATTTCTGTAGTTCTCGCCTCCTTGCTGTGAAAGTAGGATTTCATAGGCCCCAAAGCCACATTAGGGGGTGAAAAGAGAGTTGCCCAGCATGGTTGCCTGGGAGGAAGAAAGCAAGAGGAGGAGGAGTAACATGTCTTGAAACTCTAGCTTCTCTGTCTTGTGTGGTGGTCATACTATTTTCTTCCATATGCCAATCAATATCAACCTGTTTTCTGATCAGTGACATGTCTAGTTATCAATACACTTTAAAGGTTAGCACTTTGTCACTGAGGGTTGTATTGGCTTTCAAATTTAAAAAGTTGGTTAATTTTCAGGATATTGGTGAACGTATTTGTGTTATTAGCATTCAGAATGGCTGAAAAGTCCCATTTTTCCTCATCATCATAGTAATGTCTCACATTCTCATCAGCTCCTTCTTCCTCAGAAATATGGATAGTGGATAATCAAGTGTCAAGCTGAGGAATGCCACAACAAAGGTTTTCTTGGAAACTGTTAGGACATAACAAAAATATTGGGGATGATGTAATTGAGTCTGGAGGGGGTAGCAGTTCCCAGGGAATGAAGATAAAAGGTTGATAGCTTTGTGTTTTAGGCAAAGGTATTTTGTACCTTCTGTACAGGCATGCAACTCGCACCAGTGTCAACAGGGGTTTAATGTATGGATTGAGAACACAATATAGCCTGTAGGCCTGGTATATCAGATCTGTGAAATACGACTTAATCTTCCTCGCAATCAGCATGTGAAGGATGAAACTAGAAGTGGCTGGTTTTAATGGAATAGCCACAGAGCATGAGCTTTCAAAACCTTCTGGGTTTTTGTTTTCGTTTTTGGGTTTTTTTTGTTCAAAATGTTCAGTAGTAGCAGCAATGTTTGGCCATCAGTAAGTAACAATTTCAGCAAAGTAAAGAAGCTTGTGCCCTTAGGGTCTCTCTGCCTGTGCTCTTAATGTAGTATGCTCTTGACTGGAGGAGTGCATGACACGAAAGCATTAAAGTCAATGTTGCAGAGAGTAAAATGTCTTTCCAAAGACATGCTTATTTTCAGGCTGTCTCTCTTGTAAAATACAGATGCTACTCTTCTAGCTCCAAAGACATTTCAGTGTCCAGAGGGTGTTGGTATGGATTTAGCTTATAGCCTGCATTATTTGGGGCCTTTGTCTGGACATGAAAAAAACCCCATTTCCTTGCCTGAGCTGAATTCTTGACAAAAGTTGCAGAACAAAAAGTTGGCAACCTTTCCACCCTCAACGGGATCATCAGATTGAACATGTTTGCTGTGTGCTCTGGGTGTGTTTTACCACTTGCTGCTTTAATCATACGGAGGCCGTGCCTGAAAGGCTGTGTGGATGCTAATGGTGGAGGGGATTGAAGCGCTGCAGCTCAGCAGTTTCTTCCCCAGCCAACTTTTATACTTTCATTCAGAAAATATTCTGTGAAGTGGTCTGAGCAACCCGTGCTTTAGCACAAGAAAAGGAGGGCTGCATTTGTCTATCAACATCGCCAAAGGGACACAATTTTTTGGGGAATGGTGCATTCACCTGGGGTGCTCTGGACTCCTCACTCCTCTGGAAAGAGCCTGGCTTTAGCAGGAAACACGAAAGCTGCAGATCTGCATGGGAGGACCTCATCCATTTCTCCCAGGTGGCAGAGCACCCACAAAACTGCCAAAATGGCCAAATAGTGCAGATTAGGGCATTCCTAGCATTATGGAGTGCTAAGATGTCCTTTCAGAATAAGTTTGTATTTCATATCATGTCTCTTTCCCTTTTCCTAATGAGGGCCATGAGATTGTACACCCTGTGTTTGTCACTCAGTCCTTTCCTAATAACTTTTGAAAACATTGGGTACTTAGAAGTAAACTGGAGAGGGGAGTGGGGGCTGACAGGTACTAAGTTGCTGCATTTACCATGAAAGTTGGTATCTGGGGAGATGAAAGCCCCATGAAAGCACCCATAGAGCAGTCAGCACAAGTCTGTCTTATTAGACAAAAGCAAACAACATCGCTGTGCACCACATTCCCAAGAAAGCAGGTTTTGCCAGTTCCAATGCTCACAAGGCTGCTGGTTTGTTTTACAGCAGATGATAATGCCCCTTGCTGTGCTTCCTGACTTCTGTGCTAAGAGAATTATTCCCCTGTTCTCCCCATTCGGTGTGGTGGCTGGAGCACAGCTGGAATCTCAGCACAAGTCCTAGCAGTGTCTGCAGACACCAAATCCAACTCAGCATCCTAATTCAGCAGCAATTTCCACTCATGTTACATGAATGCACAAATCCAGTATTGCCAAAGTTTGGGAGGTAGTTCTGTGATAAAAGACAGAGCATATCTATCTCTATAAATCCATGTATTTGGCAATCCTGTCAATCTCTACTTCTCACCTAAATAAAAAATACGCTTTCATAAGTCCACAAAAAAAGGGCATATTTATTTTCCTGAGTTTAATATTAGATTGCCATGAAATCCAGCTAAGGTGTCAGAGCTAGTTAAAAACTACATCGCAAGAAAAAACAAAAAATGGTCTTCACTAAGAGAAGAAAAAGAACATATTCCTCCTCTTATCAGTACTCAAAAATAGCTCTGCCATTTTTATTGAAACTTGCAAGTAATTTGTTCCTTGCTTGGGAACAAACGTATTGAGTTCCAGTCTTCATAAGGGAGCCTGGAATGGAGCAGAAACCCCACAAATGGCTCTTGCGCCCCAAAGTGCCTGTGTGTCGCACAATGGGGCTGCTGAGCTCTGTCTGCCCAGTCGTACCTCTGCAGAAGTGCTTTGCTGTGGGCTCTGTTCCAGCTGCTGTATCTGCAGAGGCAGATCTCCAGCTACACGAAATTTATCTGTAATTAGTAAACTCTGCATGGGCATGAAGATCTATTTGGTACACAGCAGGGTGTTGGATGGAAGCCCAAAGTGCATAGATTTTTCTTCAATATGAGGAGTTGGATTTTTTTGGGGACATTGAAGATTACTCATGGAGAAGGTGAAAGCATGGCAAGAGGGTCAGGACTTGGATGTGATCTGGAAGAGGAAATATCTCCTGAGGGTGGTTGGTTAGTGCGCCCTGTATGGGAAGAGGTCCTTTGGAGAGATTGTTTATATTTGCTCTATCTGTAGTGTGTAAGATAAATAACTTACATATAAGATACACAGATAATAATATATGTGCTTGCTTTGATTCTCTGAAATCTAAGCAAGCTGCCTTATAGCAGGATCTGGGTAAGATTGCTAGGTAAATTGTAGCCCTTACTTGTACAGTAGTGATGATACCGGTCCCAGGCAACTGCAGCGCTGGAGCTAATGCTGGCTAGTGCTGTCAAGAAGCCCTGGAATCCATGGATTTGACAGCCATCAGAGCCATAGGGCCAGTATCTGTCAACAAACAAGGAATATGTTAAGAAAATGATAGAAAAAGGTGAAGACATGTTTGGAAATTGCATTAACAGAGAGGGTAAAATGATAGCCTGTGCATGTGCTTTCTAAGTCTGAGAAACATTGTGAAAGCTGTGGTTGCCTTTAGGTATTTGCCAGCGTTTATCTAGCTGTGGTGTCTGATATAGTACAACAACTATTTTTACTCTTAATATGGAAAAGAAAATATAATCCTACATTTATGTATTGGAAAGTTGTTTTTTTAATTTGAAATCTACATTTCATCCAATTATACATATCTTCAAAATTTGCACCCACTGGGAGCAGCCAGTTTGTCAACATGTGAAAGTAGCAAATGAGTAATAACCTTTTGGAAAGCCAGTGTTCACCATGCAACACAGTACAAAAGCTCACAAAAAATAACAATATTCCTGGTAGCAAGACCGAGGCCTCCAAATGTCTTTGCAAACATAGAATTAAAAGAACCATGAGATGGTCTCATGTAGCAGATATCTGCTGGCATATACTTTCAATATCCTGGTCACCCATGGCAAGGAGCTATGACTTTTTTTCTTTCTGTGTTCATCTAACCTGATTCTTACGCTGGCTGTGAGGTAGAAATCTTCAGCAATCTCCTTTCTCATGTATTTACAGAACACCAGTATAATTCATTAGGAGACTACCCCTGGAAGTCCCTTTGAACAGGAGACAGCTGACTTCTTGGGAGGCTGGGAAACTTCTGCTCCCATTTAAAAGAAAAGGCCCTGCAATTGTTAAAACCAGGCTCATTTTGATGTATTGACCTTAGCTTCTCAGCTCCAGTTCAGTAAAGACATCTTTATCGACTTCAGTGAGACATCAGTGTCTGAAACAAGAATGACCTATACAGGAGGTAAAATAGTGTCAAATAAGGCCTCACTGGAGCTTATATTTGACATGTTAATTTGCAAAAATGGGTTTATATCCATTAAGAGAGAATAAAATGGTCACATTCTGGCTGTTCTCTATTAAAGGTATTTCCAGGGTTTAAAAATATGCTACTTAGGTGGAATTATTCATCAGCTAGGTGGTGGGTTTTTTTGAGTATGGTTCGCTTGTGATTTGTTTGTTGTAGTTGTTCACTGAAATGCTTGATATTGATTCTGTCCTCTGATTAAATGATTGACATGTGTGAAAATGTGGAAAATCAAATGTGTCATAACTGATGTGAACTCCTGGCTAACAGATCTGCATTTTCATTTTCCACAAACTTCTCAAATAAGTGCTGTAATGGAAAGGCTCATAAAAAACCAGAAAGACTTGCTGGTAAGTTTTGGGTCAGTCTAGAGGTTTAGTCAAATGAAAATGTACTACTATTTTGATATTCAAGTAGCTTCTACTATAACCACTGGTAAAGCTGTCTGGTTAAATGTCTTCTAGAAGCAGTCTTACAATCTGTCGGTGATTATACGCAGTAAAGCCTGCTTTTTTACTTGCCTGGTAGAACTATATAGAGTTTCATTTTTCTGTTTCAAATTGAGAGAATGAGAAGGTTGGTTAGGTGGTATGCTAGAAAGAGACTCATTTAATTAATTTGACCTCTTGAACTTAAGCTGTTAATTTTCATGTGGTTCTTCTGAGCATCTTTTAGGAAAAAGAAGATATACCTTAGGAAGCTGGAAAAGGCAGCAATGAATGCGTTGATGCAGATCCCGCAGTCGGCCAGTGCAATGCTGAGAACCAGCAGATTGCTGGGTGTTCGGAGTTCTTTGATTTTTCGGAAAGAAATAATTGTCAAGCCATTCAGACAGAAACCAAGCAGGGCTGAAATACAGAATTGTTGGGCATGATTCAACTGGAAATGGAAAATATCTACAATGATACTGCTGTTTTCCTTAACGAGAGAACAATAATTGCTGTGGAAACTTATGCACAGGGAATATATCTGTAGTGGTCACAGTCTGCATGCAAGTTACAAAGACTTTCAGGAGAGAAGTAATTGGTGACAGCTGAAGCCAATGCTTCAGACTGCATTGGGGTTATGACCACTCATGCAGAGCAGAAATGGTTTAATCGTATGTGTAATTCTGCCTTTTGTTTTCATAGAGAAACCTGATTGCTAGGCTCCATCCAGGGACATGTGTGTCAGAGCGAGGGAGATGCAGAGGAGGCAGTTTCAGAGGGGCTGACAGCCAGCGCATGCTGCTGGTGCACATGTCTCCAGGCCTGTCTTTAGTAGAGAAATGGGTTGTGTTTAGTATCAATGGTAACATTCTTTTGTGTTTAACAATAGAAATCCCTCAGCCATGTTTCAGTCAGCCTGCCTCCCTTTGGGCTTCTGTCTAAGGTTAACCTAGACAGTGCTTGAATCACACCAGCTCAATCTTATTACTGCCCTTCGTCAATAGACTATACATGGAAAGGAGTAATCTAATTATAAAAAGCAGTCACTGATAGATTTAAAAATATAAGTTAATGTTGGTCCTCAGAGAGGAGTGTCCAGGCAACCCCAGCTATTCACCCAGCACAGAGCTGTGCTGCCCTGAAACCAATTCTTCGCCGGCTTAAACTCAAGCTTTGTCCTTTAATGTCATTTTCAAGATGACCTGAATTATTTTAGCTCTGATGAGGCTCTGACTCAACATCTCATCTTTAAGTCTCAGTTAAATGAGAGGCACTACGTCTTTTTATTTGTGTTCTTCTTGGAAAGAGAAATGATGTAGTGCAGAAAAAAATCCATATCCCCTAATTCTGTAAAGTAGTGTAGTTACTTATGCTCATTGTCTTAAATCTGCAGTTACATAAGATGGGTGATTTTGTCTAGTCAGAAACCCTGCTCCTACTGTAATTGCATTAATGGCGGATGGCATAACCATAGTAACAGCTGGTGTGCGTCTTTCATTACACAACACATAACAAAATATTTCCAGGAGAAATATTTGGAGCCATTCGAGATCTGCTGTTCTTATTTCGTCCCTGCCAACTTACCTCCCACCCACAACGTAAAACTGCTGCCAACTCTCCCAAATGCAGTCAAGCCTTTAGGAGAGATATGTTGTGTCCATATATAGAGTAGAGGTGAAGAGTTATTACTATATCAACTTTTTTCTCTCTTTCCCCTGTTTTTGGAAGCTCCAGGCTTCACCCCACTGTGCTTTCTTGAAGGCCAGCATAAGTGTACAAATAGAGAACTTACTAAATTAAAAAAAAAAGCTTTGAGTTTTCATTTTTAGAACAGCAAATATGTCCAGTTAATAAAGTGAATGCAAGGTTTTCCTCTTCCCCAGAACTTTTTTGCAAACTGCACTTAGAAGCTACAGCAAAAAAAGGAGGTCTTCATTGCCTTTCTCTCAGAGTCTCTGAGAAAATGAATTAATCTTCAATTACTTAGTTTGATCTTCTAAGTCAGATGACAAAGATAAAGTATTATTGCCAATCCGCTGGGCACGTTCTGCCTAAAACCCTACAGAAAATACTTGTTTTAGTAAAACATAAATGTGTTAGACCACATCTAGTTTTAAGTGAAGGTTACCAGCAGGTACTTTGCTTGGGCTTCAACAACCGCAGGTCGCTGGCAGGCTGCAGCCCCCGGGCACGGGTGGGGGGCAGGCAGGTGAGGGCCGGCAGGGTCGTGGTACCACGACTAGCCGTTCCCCAGCAGGACCCTGGCTGTTGGGCTCTGCCAGCACCCAACGGTGTCCCTGTCCTCCTGCCGCTTCTTGCCCCTCAGTAATGAAGTGCAGAGTCGTGCCAGGACCTGCCAGGCCCTGCAGATGGCTTAATGGCTGTTGGCCAGGTTTAGCCCTGAACTCTCTGTTTAGGCAGCAGCTCAGCCCTCGGCCAGTAGTAGAAGCTTTTTCTTCTCTCTCTGTCTTCCAGGGAAGAGTTTCTGACACAGCTCTTCCAGCTTTCCTTTGCAGGCAGATACGATGCTGCCTTCCAGCTGAGCTCGCCTGCAAGGAGAGGGCAAGCATCCTCCTTTCTCCCATGCCCCACGCTCATGGGGTGAGCTGATGAGCATTTATCCCATTCTGATGGTGCTTACATCTTCTCCTTCTCTGCTGTTGGGCCCCACAATCCCTGCACCCCCAGCTGAGCAGCGCTATGCAGGGATGGGGTCCCAGGCCCTGACTGGGATGTAGCTCAGAAGAGACGCCAGTGACTGACACTGAAATAATCCTAGCTACAAGCCTGTCTTTTGCTAGCTGCCAGGTAGGAACAATTCCGAGTTTTGTTGCAGTCTCTCAACAAAGTGACACATGACTTAAGAAAAGCCCACATCGGCTAAATTAAATGAATATGGTCTCCTACCTCAGATTTTGCTTCTTAACACTGTGAGAGCTTTTGAATCTCATGCAAGTATATTTCTGTTTGTTACTTTACCCAGCAGCCATTAACTGCAGCACTACCAATGCTATCTGGATGTATGCTAACAGTTAACAGGCTATTTTGGATCTATCATCTTTGATTATAAGATGGCCATAACAGCCCATAAAACAAGCAGCCCAATTTTATTGAGAGATCATCAGTCATTTCAACATCCTTTCCCCAAGGAAGATAAAATTGCCTTTAAAAGTCATCAACAAAATCTTACATCCCAAATTCTTCATAAGAGAGCTAAGTAGCAAGTGCTTCCCCACCACAAGGCAGCTATGTATACAGAGCAGATCTTCACTGCAAACAGCTTGCAGCTCATCCTGATTTACTCACCAGAAGTACTAGTGATGTAGCCACAGTAACCACGATAGGTCTGGGTCAGCGTACCACAAATGCTGCTGTTGGCTTCAATTCTTCTTCCCCCTCCCACCAGGAAGAATAGGGGCAAAAATCTTATTGCTGCTGAGGTCCCGCACCGAGCTTACCTTCTACCAGCAGGGCAGTGCCGATGGCAAACACCTCTAATTCAGTGAAGCCTTCAGGGAGAGGGTATGCAGTGACCATACTTGCGATAAAAATGCCAACAGATTTAACCTCTGCCCTCTGTTATAGCTGTAGGTCTGCCTTTTCTCTGGATCCCCCTTCTTCCACTAGCCCAAGGCTTCTTAAAGGAGCACCTCACGTGCAGACACATGCTCGTTATTATATAAAAGTTTTGGGGTTTTTACTTCCACAACTACAATCCCCACAAGAATGTCATTAATGATGGGACTAGCATCAACCCGCACTCCCCCCTGCCCTGCAAATCTTATTTCAGACACCAGCAAAATGAAAGCATTCATTGCAATTACAACAAGTTCTTTGTAGAGACAAGATTAAGAACCCTGTCCAGTTAATTCTGCAACACTGGAAAAGAATTAAAGGTTGTGGAACGAAGGAAACATGTAATATATAATTGGGGAGTGACCTGAAAAACAAAGGGGCACTCACTGAGTTTGTAGTTAGGGGAAAAGTATGAACCAAGAATTTCTGCAGCATATAGGTCTTCCCCTCACCCTTTTTTTAGAAATTGGCCAGTGTATTTTTCTGGCAACAACTATTCTGTACATTAACATATCTCCTCTTCATAACTGAGGCTTAAATTAAGGTGCACACTGGCACAGCCTGATTAAAGGCAAACACTTACAAATTACTGATTTTGGGCCCCAGACATACAAGGGCGTATGTGAGTTGCCCAGTGGTGAGTGCTCACAGGAATTACCTTACTGTCCTTTTGGAGAAGTTTGAGGACTGGAGTCCTCGTGTAGTGTGGCTCTGGAGTATGTGCAACGTGTAGCTTGTCCAGCCTCCAGATCCCTACCTGCTGGCCAACTTCCCTGCAACGAGCAAACCACACGATGGATCCGAGACGTGCATGAGCCCTTGTCATTTCCCAGCAGGTTCAACCATTTTCCTTTCATTTCTTGTGCTACTGATTGATTAACTAACTCTTTGGGAATTTGAATGCCTTGATCCTGCAGAATGGAAGACAGCAACTTTCAGAGTCCAAGTGAAAAAATGGTACCTTTTTAGCTATACAACTATTATTTATGTAATTTTCAATGCCTGCCCATTTAAAGTGAGCAACTTGGCCATACTTTTCAATTTTTAACCTACATTTAGAGTAGCAATAGCTACGATAGCTACTAGATAGGGTTGTTTTCTTTTAATGGTACTTTATTCCACCCTTTTTAGTGCATTCGTTTCCTTTTTCTTCACTTCTCGTTCCTTACTACTTTTCCACAGACCTACTCATTGCCCTAACAACAAGGTGCCACTAGCACGATAGTTGCTACTTTGACACAAAAATTTCTTCATCCTCATAATCCTACTGTGAAATGGGAGCAAAAAGGGAGCTGTGGCACAAAGGATATTGGCTTCCCGCAGCTCGGGCCCCACACTGTGCTGACCTGCCTCTTGGTTGATTGAGGTGTCAGGCAGAGTGAATTTGCTCCAGATGTGGCCAAAGCTTGTTCATGGTTCTCCTGACTACACAGTGGAGGTGCATTCACAGCCAAGGGTCTTGGCTGAAGACAGTGGTGGATTTTTTGCAGTTTTCCTGAAATCTGTGCTTACAGGCTGTGATGCTCAGGACAACTGATCGGAGCTTCAAGGCTGTTGTGAAACCATCTTGCTGTGTTTTGTGATTTCTGGCATTCAATTTACAGCTGGTTTTGATGTAGGTAATAGCCTTGATGGATGTGCTCTTGGATTTTGAAGTAGGATTCAGGAAGGCATGATATTTGTTAGGCTATACAGGTATTTGGTTTAAGCAGAGCAAAATTACATTGCACCACATAAATCCGTCGTTATGTTTGTCTTTCACTCACCTACGTGTCTTGATGACAAAGAAGGTGACAGCCCTGCCTCCTAGCAGGGCAAATGACTGATCTAAGCCTGTGTTTTAATAGTGATCCATTGTGTGTTCTTGCAAAAAATTAGTGCTAGATCTTGTAAATGTGCTGTAAATCTTGTTAGTGTGTTTGTTTTGAAAATAGATGGCTCATTGTAATGCTTGTCAACATAAAGCTGCACAGCTCTTCTAGACTAGGGATAAAGGACACAGATACTGTGTGAACTGCCCTCACGAGGGCTGTCAGGTGCTTTTGGTTGCCTGCCACTGCACTTCGCCCCCACTCCCAAGCAAACCTCCCAAATGTGTTACACTGCTGGTATTTTTTGTGGTGTGTATTCTGTGGTGCAGACTTTGCTCACTCCAAAACTACTTTTTTCCGTGAAAGTAGGCTACTACCGCAACCCCTTTGGATTTAGCAGATCTTTATTAGAATGAATATTGTGAACTTGTTGGCTGCTTTTCTTCAAGTGTCTTAAAAAATTTCCATGTCTAAACCTTATTTACTTTATCAATGTTGAGTCTAATAACACAAGTCAGTCACAGGCAAGATTTTCAGTGGTGGTTCAGTGTCTGACTCAAGTGCAATTGGTATCAATAGAAACTTTATGCATCAGGTTCTCAATATCTATTTTTGATGCTGTGTTAAGCTGACTTTCTAATAACTCATTGGGATAGTATGGGATGATGTATGGCCCAATATGGCTGCTAAATTATGTTAGTTATAAAGGGTTTTCTTCAAGCCAATAGGAGGTGTAAATGGGGAATAAATTATTGAGTTTGATAGAATCTACTAATGATAGTTCTTTTTCCAGGGGGTAAGACAAAGCTGGATTCATTTGCTTTCCCTCCTTTTTATGTAAGGCATAACCTTGCATCATGTATTCCTGTGAAGTCAGTGGAAACGTGCAAAAGGTAACAAGTTTGCAAAAGACATTTTTTAACTCCTTAAATCATGAAGTTTTTAGTGATCCCTTTTTACTCTATGCACTCTTCGATAGCTACTTGCTGTTTTCAAATTCAGGGGAAAAGGTCTTTCACTCAACCTGATGTCATCTTGCAACTTCATATTTTGAATTCCCACTGATCTCCTCTCTGCACCCATTTCATTTTACCCTCTCACTTAAGAATACTTCACTGGTTACTAATCTGTTTGCAAGGAACATGCAGAAAAAAGATCTGATAGGTTCTTGGCAGATGTCCCCATGGATTTCATAAGACTGTATGGATTTGGTGGGAGCATATTAATCTTTGTAAAATATGCATTGGTACAAGCACAACAAAAAAAGGTGCAGTGCAAAGATAACAGAGCACTCACGCACTCTGAATTTTCTCCAAGCAATCAATGCAGATTACTGACATACTTTTTTATATTGACAGCAAGAACTTTGCTAAATTGATGTGTTATTATTCCTCTGCCTTCCTAATTCTTTCTTCTGATTCAGGTTTAGCCAAATCATCTTTGACTTTTTGTATTCAAAAACACCTTTAAATGACAAACTGCAGCATTTCAGCAGAAGTGGGCTGGCAATACAGCCACACAGGACTTCAGTTTGATATCACAGAGATGAGTGGTAATCTTGGTCCCCGTGGGAAATACTTCTCATCAAGGAAAGGAAACCAGAAAGCGTATTGTCTGGAGACCTTTTAGTTGCAGTTGTGTAAATTTGTTTTGATTTGGAAGTAGTGATTGGGAAAACACACCAGACCATAAATAGGCACCTGGCATTGACCATGGGAGGGACGATGCAGGGGACAAGCCCACAGAGCAGCACCTGGACAGGCGGCAGCCCTCTGGATGAGCCTGCAGCCACGTAGTAACCGTTCTCCTCAACAGTCTCGCAGTCTAACATGCTCCTCAATCTGATGTTCCCTGCAGCTGCCTCCAGAGCTATTTGGAGGAAGAAGTAGTGGTGAAGGCCTGGGGATGGCCAAGGAGGCTTGGGGCAGGCAGGAGCCAGTGGCTGTGCTTTTGGGGGGTGAGCATGGCAACCCCAGGGCCAGTGGGGAGGACATGAGGGTCTCCAGAGTGGAGTTTGTGATCTCTGCGGAGAGGATGGGGGCCAGGGGTGGGAAGTGCTGCCTGTGCAGAGGAAGGTAGAGGAAGGAGCTTGCCTGCAAGTGCAGAGAGCCAAGATCAGGGATAATATCCAGGGAAGGCTCCTCGGCCATGCTGAGCCAAAGTGACGGAGCTGTAAACTCAGTCGGAAGTAAGAAAGCAGGAGGGCATCTTCAGAGTCAGAACCAGAGGGGTGCTGTGCGAAAATCCTTTCAAAGAAGGATGCAGCTCCCTCATCTCCTCCCCAAATGTCATGCGTTAACCCTGTGCTTGTCTACACAAGGATGCAATGCTGCCTGGGTCCAGACAGTCATTCACAGCCATGCCATGGCCTGGTCTCTGCGCTGCGTGGCCCCCCGGGACCAGGCTGCGGTGGGGCTGGCTTTCCTGCACACCGCTGCACTTCAAGCATTAGAGAGATGAAAATTGCTGTAGAGTTGAGAAGCATCGCCTTTCCTTCCTACTGTTTTGAGTTGCCCCTCTAGAGACAGGTAGCTTAATTCATAGTAAACTGAATACGTATTTGATAAATATATGTATATCCACCCAGGCTAGAAAATTAATACATTTACTAGAACATTAATTGCATCTTAGACTTCTTAGTCTTTGCTGGATACACCAGTCATGATCGTTATCAAATATGTATAAGTGTTGCCTTGATCTGTTACCTGTCTCTCAAAATGGATTTTTGACACCTGCAAATAATTTGTTTTGCTTTCAGTTAGCCTACTAATTTTAGGGTCATATACATATGCACAATATAATGAAATATGCTATCTTTCTCTGCTGAATAGCAGCATGTTTCAGGACTTCAGAGGAGAAGGCAATCCTACGGAATATAGGATATATCTGACACTTTGTTTAGTTTGCCCTGTGATGTTCAGGCCTTCCCACAGCATGTAGAATAATAACTCTTTCAGGAATTACAGTTCAAAGACCAGTACCCAGTTCTCAAAGGAAACTCTACTTTCAGGAGGGGCTTTAGTTGTATTAAGAGAGGATTTGCACACCAGTTCTCCTTCTGTTTACTATTGCTCTTGTAAAGAAGCAATGGGACTCTCTCTGAACCATTCCTCAATGAGTCTATGCTACTGACCATGTATGTAAATGAACTTCTAGGCCATGGATGACAAAAGCACCTCATTTTTCCTGTCACTGTGATATTGTGTATCTTGCTTGTCTTAGTAGTCTTCTACCAGTGTCTCTCTGTAGGGATTTCCTCAAACTTTCTGCTGATACTTCCCTCACAAACATTACTTAAGCCTGAATTCTGCATAGTTTCCTTGACTTCAGTATGTGTGTTTACACTGAGAGGGATTTATCACATGTAAATTTTTCCATATAAAACCCAAATGTTTTAATTATCTAGTCTAAGCTAGGCTTTCTCTAGTGTTACTGGAGGGAATGGGCAGCTCCCAAGCATCACCTGTCTTAGGGCAGGACAAATTGTGCTCTGGAGACACCTATTCCTCTTCGCTGACTGTTGAGAGAGCCCAGGGGCTACTTCAGATTGCTGCCTACCTTTCACGTGGCTATATTAAGGAGCAGTCCAATCATTTGTACCAGAACGTAAAAGATTTGGGGCTTTCCACTTTTGAAGCCTGAGGTTAACTACAGTCATTGCCTGCTCCTCTCTTCTTTAGGCTTCTTTCTTCCCCTGAAGGCTCCTATGGAAACCTGACCAAATATACATTGTTTACAATAGATGTACCGAGGCCTCTTGTGTTATCCAAGTGCAATTTTTAGTGCACATCAGGGACAATCAATAGAACTATTTATAAACCACACCTGTGAATTAACCAGGGCTTTCCCCCACATTTCCATAAAATAAATGTTACTGCTTTTTTAAAGATTGCCTAATTGATTTAGCTTCTGTTATCCAATCCTTTAAGCTCAGTGTAATAAGCAATTTCTTCATCCTGAGTTGCCTTTTGTAATAGAGTGGAATGAGACTTGTAAAAACTACATTATGTGATCTCACAAAACTAAATTAATCATGATGAAGGCAAAGCCTTCAGTTGTGGTTTTGTTGTCATCTCTAATGTGAGAATGTTGCTGAATTATTATTTGTTTTGTAGCTAGCTAATGAAGGAGGAGAGGAGTTGTCATAATGTGCCACTTCAGAATGATAGTTCCAGGCTCTCTTATTCGGCTTTCAGTTACTTTAGTCCTCGTAATTTGGGGGTTTTTGTTACAGAAAAAACCCCAATCAGTTCCTGAATAGAATCTCTGGTAGGCAGGCAGAATCTCACCATAAATTGGAAGTCTTGATTAGGAAATTGCTTTTCAGACAGACAAAATATATGAACTGTATGTTACATAGGTATTTTACAGGTACTCTACCACGTTGGAATAAGAGAATTCCCAGGAAACAAATTGTTTTGCTTATGTTCCTCCAGCGAAATGAAGTAACCTGCCAAACACTTTACATGAAACATTGAAGCAAATATAAATAGTAATTTTAAAACTTTAATGGTTGCATTTACTTAATAAGGTGGAAATGCCTGGAATTGTTGAGGTTAAAATATAGGCACTGAGGAGTAAACTGTCAAGAAAACAAGAGAAGTTTGGTATTTTTTTCCAATATATTGGTAAAAAACCTTAATGTCCATTATGATAGATGATTAAACTCTCCCCAGATGACAGGACCTTCCGAGGACCTCACATATACCTTCGCTTCTGTGGGAATTCCTTAGGGAAAGCCCTCGCCAAAACTTCCTCTTGTTATACATTTCTTGCAGGCTGCAGCACAAGTGCTACTCCTGCTGTTGCCCTTGGAGCATCAGCCTTCCCCATGTTTCTTCTGGTCTGAATGGGACTGTGGGACTGCTTTTGCCCCAGCAAAGATCCTCTGAAGTAAATTGAGTTTCTCTGAAGATGGGTCTGCATGGGTTTAATATTACTGTGTCTGCAGGCAGACGGGACAGGGAAGTCAGCACTCAGAGGAAGCTCCTGATCATCATAGGCTTCCCTCATCTTCCCAGGTTTCTTTCTCACTCTTATCTGGGTAAGAATAGGTCATCAAAATTAGGCCAGTTATATATCTTCAAGGGTTGAACAAATGAAGGATGGGCTGTAAAGCAAATCAGGAGGACCAAAGCATGGCACTTTTCCTTTTTGCCCTTCTGTGGGTCAGTAGGACAGTTGTGGGGGTGAGAGGCTACCTGAGGCTTGCCCTGATTTTCTGCAGTTATGTCCCCAAACTCCCCCTCTCTTATTTCACAAATAATCATATTTGGAAAAAAAAATATAATATAAATAATGTATATAATGAAGCATTTAGTCCAAGAATAATCAGAATAAAAATAAGAATAATTACACAGGCAATGTAATTCTCCTATTATGACCCCACTACATGCATAAATATACATACATTGCATCACTGAAGATAATAGATTGAGAGGAGCTTATTGCTCTGAGAAAAATAATGTTAAGAAAATAGAATACACCAGAGTAAAAGCTTTCCTTTTCCCTTTCTTCCTACCTTTTCTCCCTTCTTCTGTTTTCTTCTTTTTTTTCTATTTTTCTTGGTCCCTGTGTGTAAGACTTGACTTGCAGCTTCCAAGAGGTTTACTAGAACTGCCACAAGGGCTTGTACTCGGCCTGCAAAATCTTGAGGCTATAGGCAGGTAAATCAGAATAGGAAAGCTGGTGATTATCAGACTGGAAAGAAGGCAGAGGGTTGCTGTATAAAACTTTATGCTCCATCTGCTTTCAGGAGCCAGATAAACAGTGCTGGAAGTTTAATTCTTCTTGCATGCCTGAAGAAGCAAAATAAAACAGGCACTGTTTCCTAAGCAGAGGTGACTCTGCAGGGCTTAGACTAATACTATTAAGGTCCAAATCAGAAAATGTTGTTGCAGTCAGCAGTATTACCGCATGACCCCCTCTGTCATGCAGCTAAGGATGCTAAGCCCAAAGTTAGCTGATTTTGTTAAACTGTAGGAACCTTACTGGATTTTAGCGAATGAGGGTACAATAGAGAAGAGGGGCCAGGAATATAAACCTAAAAAAGTTTTACCCATTTGAAATACATATGTCAGATATGATTATGCTGTGTCCAGCTATCAAAATGGACTACAGTGTACTGGTATGTGGCTGTGGCATCTCAGAGAGGAATAGTATTTTTTTCTGTGAGAATGATGCTGCTGGACATTACATTTATGCTGTTCTAGGTGCATGTTTTGGTAACTCTATGGGTGTGTGCATGTGTGTACAGACACATAAATACTTCTCCAGTCTTACTTACTGTGTATTTGGTTTCCTTCTTTAGAAGACTTGTAACAATTCCCCTTTAGCTACTATTCTGATCAGAAATCAGTCAAGAGCTTATGGCTAGCAGACCATATGTATAATTTTTCTATTCATGATAACTTAAGATTTAACTCTATTTTATAGATCTATATAATATGTATCTACGTGTATATATATGTACAAGTCAATAATACACTTGATTCATTTGTGTGTTTCTTTCCCTAATCTTTGTGTCATGTCTTCTTTGGCTGTGCTCCATTAGAGATACAGGTGTCGGTCTTTGATAAAAACTTTTAGAGGGCCCACACCTTACTAGAGCTCCTGGGCATTGTTTCAGTATAAATGTGAAACAGTAAGCACTTTGTAAACCATACATTCTAGCAGTGAGAATTTGCTGCAATACTTCTCGTTTCCTCCTTTTCTTCCACCCGCTCCTCCCCCCCGCCCCCTACCAGCTGTAATGTCAAGAGAGTTGGCATAGCAGAAAGCTGACAGATGACTGTGGCGTGTATGAGTGATACTTGTTTAGAGCTTCAAAGGTCTTTTTGTGTGTGTAACAAAACTAGTCAGAAACATCAGTATCCTCAAAAAGATTCACTCTGCAACTCAGTTGTGTTTTTCACATTTGTGTTATTTTTTTGACATTACCTTGGTGGGTGTTTTTATGGTAGTTAAAGCACTTACTGGCATGGAATTATGCATATTTTCTGTGCATGTACTGTTTGTGGGTGGAAGCATCTTCCAGCTTGCATCTAGTGGGCAGCACAAGTTGGCGCTCTCATTAGTGCTCAAGACTAATAGCCACAAAGACAGGTTTGCAGAGGGCTTTTAAGAAAGAGAGAGATAGTTCATCTGCTATTTTCCTTCTGCAGAGGAGTTTACAGAGAGTATGCCCCAGAGAATTTTGCTCTGGGGTCCTGTACATCCGACCCCAGTGGCATTTGCCTGTCCCTGTGGGGCCTTTGGAGAAGAGTAGAAGAGCCATGGCCATGGTGGCTGGCCCACTCCTCCCTTAAGGTGAGGCACGAGTTAGTGTCACCTCTTCCACCCTGGGGCCAAACTTGCCTTACTGGTTACTGAGGGGATCATTCTTCCGTTGGACCTGGAGGTCCTGGGTACAATAATGTCATGGACACCCAGCACTTTAGATTTGCGTCAGTCATGATGAGACCTGCCTAGGTGCACGAGCCCAAAGGGAGGAGGGAGGCAGTGATGAGGTGGATGGTGTACACCTCCATCTTCTGCTAGACTTCGCCACACTGAGCATTGCTGGTTGCAACACGGCCTTGTGAAATGGCTTCTCCTGCATGGACAGAGGTGGGTCAAATGCTGCATTCATAATGGAGGTGTATGCATTTATCTCTCCCTTGGGTTAGAGGTCTGCACTCACTTCTATTGTTCTGTACTGGCTATAACAACCAAGGTAAATGTATGCACGAAAGAAATACCACTGATACACTTTTAATGGTCCATGCCAAAAACTGTTTGGGTGTCTTTTATTTCTTCAGCACACCTAGAGGTCTGTTAGTGACTTCAGTCCTATAGGTCTGGAGGAGCTGCCTTCATCAGCATTAAGTGCAAGATCCAATTTAGAATGACGTAATGCATTAACGTGCTCTCGACTTGCATCAGTGGGAAGGATTTTCCACTTTACAAGATGTACCCTGCCAGAAGCTTCTTGGAGATGCATTTACCTAATGCAATTGATTTAGTGTCTGGCCTGTGTTGCCTACTAATAAAACCTTTCAGACAAAATCATGATAATAAGGTATTTTATGGCTTTCATTTATGATAAAATGTGCTGATTTATTTCCTTTATGCCATATATCTGTAAGTATATGGGAGAAAGAAGTAAAAATAAATTCTATCCAATGGCCAATTAAAAATTAGTGACTTAGTGGAGCATGCTGAATTTGTCACTCAAGTTTTGCTTTTGAGCTCATGAGTAGAATCTGCTGATAAAACATTTCTGGGTTCAAAAGGTCTATATGGGAAAAAAATGGAAACTATAATGTCAAGTAATTAACTTAATCTTATTAAGAACAAACAAAAAAATTTTCTCTAAATTATACTCCACTTAGGAAAGATAGGATAGATTGCCATGTGCTGAACTTTGCTGACAGTAGACTTTGACCCCATTTGCTTTGCATTTACTTACACCAAAAATATAAACAGGGGATCTGGCTATTCTCAGAGAATGCAAAACAAATTCTTACACCTCTGCTGAATGACACTTGCTGGCGGCTTCTTTGTACGGTTTTTTCTCCAGCTGATATTTTTAACTTGATGTAGAGAAGACACTCTTAATTCCTAACTAAGCAGCAAGGAGCACTATTTTTATTACTTAGACTGCAGAATTGTGCCCATGGAAGTGAAGGGCCTAACTCCCACTAGTTTCATTATGGAATGGAATTGGCTGTCATGAAAAAAATGTTTTTACTCTGCACTGGTACCTTTGGCACCTGCAAAAGGTGATACTGATTTTTAAAACCTCATCTAAATATCACCTGCACCTACAAGGAAATTAGCTAATGAGTGTTCATTTTAAATTAAGCAGCATAATGCGTGAATAACCATTCAGTAGTTGGGAGGAGACAATGCACTTAAGCCTTAAAAATACCATGAAGATCTAGAAAGCTGTTGCACTGCAAACAAATGCTTCAGGACAAACCAGAACTATGTGTGAAAGTGAATACATGGTCTGTTGAACACAGTAGCCAGATTTTGCTTCCAGTTTTATCTCTTCCATCTCACTGAATTAGGGAGGGAGCATGGATGTAACCAGAAGCAGCATCTTCTTGCAGCCCACTCACCGATGCTGCCTCGCGCGTCCTTGCAGTTCCTGTCATGCAGCCCCTGAACTGCAAGTACTGGCATCTACCCTTATGTTTTTACGCATCTTGTTTCATTGTCTTTGCTCTACCAATTCTCTCTCTTCTCTTCTGCCTGCTCCTTTCTGTTACATCTATGAAGCCTGTGCTCCAGGGGAACATATCTACTCCCTGTTCACCAAGGCCTTCCTCCTCCTCTTTTTCCTCCTCTTCCAGCTCCTTATGTCCAAGGCCTACCTGAGCTGGTTTCCTTATCTCCTGATGAACCTCTTGTCAAATTTCCTCATGGTGAGGCCAGTCCCACTCTCTTGCACGTTCAGATCAAGCCTAACATGGGTGTATCTGTGGCTTGATGCTTAACCCATAGTTTGCGTCATTTGGTGGTGATGTACCAATGAAGGATTATAGGAGAATATAGCAAATGGAGAGGAAAACTTTAAACGTGTAAGTGCTGATAAAACAGAACTGGGTTATAAGTTGACTGGTTCTTTTTCCTCCATTTTCCACATGTCTCTGACACACTTGTGGATACATTCCAAGGTGAGAAACATGTTAATGTTATCACTTTTATTTATCTTGTTTTATTAATCTCTCAGCCTACCACCAGGTCTTTCTCTTTCTTGTTCAGAAGTCAGTCTGTCATGTTAACTAAATAGCAGCTTTCTTGACAAAGTGCATAGCATTAGCAGCTGCTAAGGCATGCCTTATTGATTGCTGTTGGTTTTTATAAATTAAGTTTACTTCTACTGCTCCCAGCATTTAGTTGTAGCTTAGATGTTTCATTTGTGAGGCAAAATTGAGGTTCATGAAAGCAAATCTTACATACTGTTACTGGCTACTTCCTACAAGTTTATTATTCCAGAGCTCCAATGGAGGGAAGCCACTTTGTCAGATGCATTGAAAAAAAAGTAGAGGCAAGAGGTTAATTATGTTGAATTGCTTTTTCAAGTAGAATTTAACTTCACTGGGGAGAGAGATGTTTCAGTCAATGTTGTGAGTATTGAGCTGAGGCAGAGTCTGGGCAGCAAGGCAAGCTGACCAATGAGTGCACTAAAAAACCCAATGAGCTTGGTCTTGGCTTGGAGATCATTAAGGGAACTGAGAAATCATTAAATCTAGAAATGGGACCTAATGGAAGTCGATGGGAGAACAGCTATGGATAGTTAATGAGCAGCACTGCATGATGTTCTCAGCTCTTCAGAAATAAATAACGAGATACTTGAATTTCTCTTTGAACAACAATAAATGTAGAATGTGAAAATAGCATGGGGAAAAATAATCCTTTGGGCCATCCTCTCAGTGAGTGATTTCTACAAGCCTTAATTAATTATCGGAATTACATGTGAAACAAGCTTATGCGAAACTATGGCGCCATAAAATGTCTGTTTAATAGTTAGCCCCAAACCACATCTAGATTACCTTAAAACTCTGAGAGTTCATTACCCAGAATTATTGAAAAATTGTCAGTGTAATTTCATTCTGCTGAAGAACACAGGATGAATTCTGCATGAAAACAGCTCTATGCCAGAAATCCTGGTAAGTAATCTTTGTTAGGAACAATGCCTTATACTGTTGCTGTAACAGGCTCATTAACATTCAGGTAGTTTGTACGTAGGAATAGGTATGTTATTGCTGCACTTCTGACTGGTAACTTCTCATTAAATATTTGAAAGGAAAAGCAAAATCAACACGTCCGCAACAGGGAGGAGTGTTGGAAAGGAGAGGAGGGAGGTGAACTAACTCTTGAGCTGGAGTTACTTCAGCCAGTTTACCCCACAGGGATCCTCCTCACACAGGCTGATCCTCAGCCTGGGCAGGAGAGCAGGGGGCAGTAGGGAAGCAGTGGAGACGTGAGGCTAGTCACACCATGTAGCCTTCTGCATCCAGCTTAGCTGGGGAACTGGGCTCCCTTAATTCCCTCTGTGGCCAACAGGAAAAGAGACCAGCTTCAGCAACAGGCAACTCAAGTTGCCCATGTTATGCTTATTTTTATAGAATCATAGAATCATAGAATCATTAAGATTGGAAAAGACCTCTAAGATCATCAAGTCCAACCATCAACTAACACCACCACGACTCCTAAACTAGGCCCTGGAGTGCCACGTCTATACCTTTTTTGAACGCCTCCAGGGTTGACGACTCCACCACCTCTCTGGGCAGCCTGTTCCAATGCCTAACCACTCTTTCAGTAAAGAAATTCTTCCTGATGTCCAACCTAAACCTCCCCTGACGCAACTTGAGGCCATTTCCTCTCGTCCTATCGCTAGTTGCTTGGGAGAAGAGTCCAACACCCAACAGGATGTTTTGGAACATCCTGTCCATCTTGACAGCTACCTTGGACTAGTCTTTTGTTAGGGATTTGAGATAGCTGCACAAGCATGGAAGAGATTTGAGTTTTGAGGAGTAATATCCACAATAGCTCTTCAAAACCTGTCTGTCTCATAGCACTCTCAGGTGGAAGCTTTGCATGTTGAATGGTCTATGATGGGGTTTTTTCATTTGTTTGTTTTTAAAAATCTTTTCTTCTAACCTCCAAAATGTCTTTTGGGCTAGATTGTTCCTATGTCTTCCTTGGCTTTATGGCAGTTCATATGATTTGATTCTTCTATGCATCTCTGCAGAAGTGCAGCTGTAGATACAACCAGGCTTTTAAAAAGGTGCAGAGCTGTAGTTCTCTCCTGGGGAAATCTGAATCTAGATGGTTATCTTCAAGAGGTGGACAGAAGAGCCATGGCGTCTTCAAACACTGACAGAAGAGACTGTGATGGGCACTTTTGTTGATCAATATGACTATAATTAAGATCAAAGAAAACCTAATTTTTAGAGAAATCTTTGTGGTTGTAATTCCTTTCCCCTTCTTCTCTGACCCTAGGTAAAGAAAAGGGAAGCTGGGTAGTGACCGGTGCTGAAAGGCCAACAGGATGCCGGGCAGTTTCTGCCTGTCAGCCACATTTGATCTCAGACTTCCATTTCTTTGGGTGAAGCAGATGGCAAAGTGCCTGTTGAGTTAACAGGGTCCAGGATTTTAGTAGAATTGCTCATGTTTTACGCTAGAGTGAGGCATCTGGGACTCTCCCCTGTAACACTGCGGGGCACTGAGGCTTTCCTGAGCTTCAGAACTGGAAGAAGAATATTTTCCTAAAGCATCTCTGAAGGAGTAGTGTCTGGTTAGTGCTTTATTGCTAGCTATTCAGCTCCATTCAGTTACTCCTCATTTCTGTTAACTTTTAACTTGTGTTTTCTGTTTTGCGTCTAACACGGGGTCAATTTTTCTGCCAAAGCTATAATGCAGTATGGCTTGGAAGTGGGGGAGTAGCAATCTGATCAGGTTGAAAGTAATCACCTATTAGTTTCTCCAAAGCTTTTTACTTTTAAGGGAGTGTTGCACATTTGTGGTGTGAGTGATACTTTCACACTCAAAAGAAAATAATAGTCTCTATAAACATGAGATGTCCTTGCTGATATGAATAGGATTCTGCTCCCGTCTCAGGTAGCAACTTCTTAAGTTTTACGTTTATGCATATTTGGGCTCTACTTTTGTCACAGGTATTGTGTTCTTTGGAGTCGGATGAAGACTGCTGAAAACATGGGTGGTCTCCATCAGCTTTGCAATTGTGGCTGCCTTTGCTAATAGATGGGAAACAACTGTCTTCAAGGGGAGTGGATGAAAATAATTTGACACTCGGTCCTGGGCTGTCCTTAAGACAGAGCTGAGCTTTTCTTAGCATTCCTAAAGCTGTCCCATGGCCCTGCATCAGGTGTAGCTCCCAAAAATGGTCCCTCATCTGGGCTTTGCTGTATCAGCAAGTCAGAGCACAGTGCTCAGTCCTGCAGGCATGTGCTAGCCCTGATATAAACTGAAATATGTGCATATTTACTGGGTTATTCATTGTTTATTAATATCAGGCATGTTGCCAACAGTTCAATAATTGTTTGATCAAACTAGGAGTTTTAAAAAGAAAATAAAGCCTTTTAATAGTATCACTATATATTTTCAGTATTCTTATATAGGAGGCTTACGTTCCATTAGCACAAGAAACTGTTTTTAAGTATTCCCAGTCCCCTGTGAGGAAGTAAATTATTGCTAATTCCTGGTCAGATAACAGTTATCTTGCCTGTGATGCAGGTCCTCAAAAAGTATGTTTGCTTTTTTCTTGCACAAGAGCCACAGATTGCCCGAGGAAGGTGTTTTGATGGGGCTCCCTGAGGGAAGAAATGCTGTCAGTACGGTTCCAGGAAGCAATAAGCACCTTCATGAAAATAACTCAAGTCCCCATCCTTAATCCCTGCCTATCCTTTTTTATCTGATGGACTCAGCGAGGGCTGGAAGATCACAGTGTGGCTGAAAACGAAAGGGAGTTAACAGGATGTGACCAGTCAATGGATAAAACAATAGGCGAAACCCTCCATGTTGTCTAGTGCCCAGGTGTCCTTCCCATACACAGGTAGCCATGTGGATTGTGTTGAGTTTGCTCTGCTGCTTAACGCTCGGAGGGCTGCCATGGACGGGCGGCTCATGCCCATCACAGTGCAGCTGTGCCTTCCACAGCCTCAGCGAAGGGACGAAAGCCAGGTATGGTGATACTCTCCCCAGGGGGGTTGCCGCTCTTTCTCTGGGTGTTGGGGATTTTATTTCTTCTCCTCTGTAAGGATGCTCGGAGTAGAAAATATTGCATCCAGACTTCATGTCCGTTATTTTTCTAGTCGTTTTGCGCTCTAGTTTTATTTGCAGAGGATTAGCTTCTGAAAACACAGTAAGCTGATTTCAGAGAAAGCGTTTGGGCATTTCCTCTGTGAGAACAGAAGTGACATAATTACTGCTGGTGCAACGGCAAAAAGGAATAAAATTTAAACAAAATTTTCTTTTTTTTACCTTTATTCTGAAAATGCTAGTTTCAAAAATCTTTAGTCTGCTCTGCTGGTTTGTTTCTAAAGTGTAACTAGATTTGGTTTATGTTGTGGTACAAAAAACTGCAATTCCATTTACTTAAAAAATCCTTCAGTTGGAGATTTTAGGAAAAGCGATAGACTCTAGATGAGAATGAATGAAAAAAAGATAATAATAATAACAATAATAATAATAAAAATAAAATAAGATAATTCTCAGACTGGAAACTTACAGTTAAAAAAGAAGACAAGACCAGAAGGGCATCCATTTTTGAATGCAACACCATGGTACAGACATTTCTCTGGAGGACTGTAATAAAAAAGTCTTTCTGAAGGGTAATCACAGAGTAATGATCTGACTTAATGAAATACAGGCTACATTTTTATAAGGTGTCATTCACAGTAGAGGAGGTTTTGTGACAGAGATAAGGTATTTGCAAAATCCTTCGGAAGAAGTTTTTTCTGGACAAGACTACAGTACCGAAATGAAAGGCTGTCCCCTGTATTTTGGACCCCCATGAAATAGATCTACTTTCTTATCTCTTTTATGGTGCTATAGGTTTAATATTAGTAACTTTCCCAGTAAGAAGCGTGGTAGAGACACAAATAGTCTGCAATTGTTAAAAGGGAGTGCAATAGCAGGAGAGCCAATTATTGCTCCATGAATGTCACAGTTCCCAGGGGAATTTCCTCTCAGTGACTGGAAAAAGCTGTAGTGTGTTTTGGCAAGATACATAATAAAGCAAATATCCATTAGTCCCTTAAGGAGCATAATGTCACCTTTTTTCCTGCATTATGCTTCATATTTCTCACTAGTAGAAGGAGATTATCCCATAGATTAAATGTTTCGTGTTCACTGACATAGTTTAGGGACACTATGAGAAGCACACTGTTTTACTGTCATAGTGTCTCTGTTATCAAACATTTTGTGTCATGCCTACACCAAAAAAATATTTTATTGAAAGAGGATTTCTGGATTTTTCTTATTTGATAGATTTTCCTCTTCCTCAAAGTCTCAACTTTCAGCTGAGGGTGGGGAGGATTTAATGTCACAACAAAAGTGCTGGATGAGAGTAATGTACTATGCGTTGATTATAAATTAACAATTTAACCGTAGGCTCAAATAACATTTAACTACGGGAAACTTGCGTGAGCAGTTCAGCGATGTTATTTGTTTGTGTTGATAATAGCGGAATAATTGCTTTCAGCCAAAACCACTTTGATTTTGGCAACTTTGTAATATTCTGTTTATCAGCCAGGCAGTGTGATAAGAAAATGTTACTTGACTGGTCACATTACATTTCTTGCGGGATCTTATTTAGCCTGTGGAGTGGGACATGCCTATCTAATCTGTTACCTTTTGCAAGGCGGCTTTGTATTTTGTTAAGAACTTGCCTTTCTCTCCTTGCTGATAGGTAAATTAAGGTGCAGTCTGAAAGACCTTTTTTGTCTCCCTTCATTCCTCATAGCTATCTACAATCCCACATCTTCGCAAAGTCACAATTTTTTGTATGAAGGCTGCAAAAATGCAGCATAGGGTTTTCATGATTTGACCTCTAGAGATTAGAAATGGGAAGGAACGGTTAAGACATATAAATCTCCCTTGCTTTTAGCACAGCATTTTCCAAAGAGTTAATTTTCTGCATTTTCACTCCCATAACTGTACATGCCTGCGATGTAGTGACTGCTACCATCTGTACACACCTTCCAGACTATTTCATAGTAAAGCAGAGCTTGCTGTAGCGTATTTCCAGTGAGTTGTTAGCTGACTTTCTTATCCTCATTTCACGAACCAAAGATCCTGTGCCGTATTTAATCTTTATTGCTTCCTGCCATCCCACACATCAGTAAGACTTCTTTTCGTATGTCTTTTATTGCTCAATTTATGGATCCTTTTGTTTTAACATGCACTAGAATCCTCTGTTGTGCATGAATGTTGTCACTGCTGTCTATCATAAGTACTCTAAAAAAACTGAAAGAAAAAAAAAGTAGGCTCACTATATGGGCCAGACTCAGACTCTCACCACTCCAGGAGAGGCACAACACTGCAATCTCTGCAGTCAAAAGGTACATATGAATTACTGCAAGTTGATGAACTTATGGTGATGATGCAGAGATCGGTAGCAAGTAAGAAATGACAAGAAGAAAGCTTGTGAAAAAAGAAAGGCAGATCAAAATCTTGCATTAAAATAAAGTTTCAAAACCTTTTCAGAACACAAGAAAGTCACATCTGTGTTTGTGTTTCCCCACCAGGACAGTGCTGTGTAATGACCCGGAGATGACCCTCCCCCCCGTCAACATCCCTGTAGATACGTTCAAGCTTCGGGTAGAAAAGACAGCCATCCGCAGGGTGCCAGGAGAGGCTTTCCATGCGCTCCACAACCTGGAGTACCTCTGGATGCCCTACAACTCCCTGGCCAGCCTCAGCGGGATCACCTTCAAGGGCCTCCGTCGCTTGCTGGAGCTGAGGCTGGATGGGAATGACTTAATATCATTCCCCTGGGAAACCCTGGCTGACATGCCACAGCTAAGGCTTCTGGATTTACACAACAATGAACTTACCTCAATCCCTCCAGATGCTGCTCGTTATGTCAAGAATATCACATACCTGGACCTGTCTAGCAATAAGCTGATGACTCTTCCTCAGGCTCTTATTGCCACCTGGACCAGCCTCCAGGCCGTTCCTTACTTCCCCAACGATAACTCCAAGATCATCCTAGGTAAGAGAAGTGCCTGTCATTTTGCAGGGGGGCACAAATGTCAAGAGTTTTGCATCTTATTGCAGCATTTTCACCCACTGCTTTTACCACAGTGAGTACACGGCTAATTTAATACCCCATATAAAGTGTGCAAATTTACATATTGACAAACTCACCTCAGGCTCCCCACACCTGGCTTATTACATCATAAACTTCATGACTTGCTTGAATCTTTGGAACACAAAACTGGTGACTCTTGCTCAAGCCCTTTTTCTTTATTGACACTGCCATTTTTGACAGAAATACAAATATGATTAAAGCTCCACATCATTCATGTGTTCTTTTCTAATAACAGTTACTATGGAATTGATCCATTTTAAGCAGCATTAAATAAAAGGATGGATATTTATTACGTCCAAATTAAAGAGGAATAAAACCATCACTGAGCATAAAATCTGGGTCAGGACTGCCAGTTTGTCTCTTTCTAGAGCCTTGTTTATCTGTTCACACAGAATTAACCCTTAGTCTCCCCAAAGCCACCAAGATAGTGCTGCCTTCAAGGGCAGCTATAAAGTTACAAGAATCCACTTTTTTGGTGACAATTTTGGGCTCCTCAGAAGTATGGCTTTGGGGTAATTGTCCATTTTTGTGTCAGAGGGCATATTACAGATGACTGCTTTGAATGCTCTCAATTGCAGTATCCCCAGATGAGGTTTCGAGCACATTTACTAGTTCAGGGGATTACTACTCAGCCTTTTAGCCATCCTGCACTGGTTCAAATCCACGGCAGGTTGATGATGGTTCGGAGTTGTTGCCATCTGCTGTCTTCACTTGCTATGAGCTGACCCAGCTCCACTGACTGTGTTTGATCTGTGGAGTGTGTGCATCTGCGTGTACTGCCTCTACAGCCACGGATGTGAGTTCAGGCACTTGCTGATAATCTCATCAGAGACATCGCAAGTTTTCTCTCACTCTGGGAAGTACCCGCTGCTCTTTGTTCTCTGGATAAATTGGGGGGGGGGTAAAGTTTTTAAAACCAGATTGCAGTGGAAAGAGACACAAGACTTCTTTAAAAAGATTCAAATTGCCACCCACAAAGCTTTTAGTATCCTTAGCAGATGTTTTTTAAGGTTTCATTAGCATCAGGAGAGGAGCAGGTGTTTCGTACTCTTGTTTTGCCAGATGTGGTATCAAGTTCTTTAAGCCAAAGCTGGCTGTTTGGGATTGCCCATTTCATTTGTGGCATGACAAGACACTGTCTAGATCATACTCTTTATTTTTTAGAGTCAGGTTAACTTGTAAAAATGTTATTCCATTCAATATAGATTAGGAGAGTATTTTGTCGAGAAGAACAGATCCTGCCTTGACGCTCGTGGCCAACCTGAGTGTTTACGTAGCCAGCTGCGCACAGGTTGCTTGTGCCAGGATCCTAAAAAATTCATGTAGGCAAATGAGTATAATGCTAAGATTAATATGGTAGTGTATAGACGCTCCAGCTCTTAGGTCCTATCCCGCTGTATGAAACACGTCCCTTACATGAGAACACAGCTGCATGTTTCCGTTTCACTCTGCCCATGAGTGTTTCTCATGGAGGCACAAAACAATCCATGAATAATAAAGAGTCAGCCCAGACCCTTCCTTTGTCTACAGTGCATCATTGTGACTCCTCTTCAGAGCCCTTGCTTGTAGGCTACTTCAAGAAGAAGTACTTCCAGTGGTAGCTTGCTGGCTGTGCCAAGACTGCAAGATTTTGCACATGAGGATTGCCCACGTGAGCCCACAGGACTGTGCCGTGCAGGGCAGCAAAGGACTTACTGGGGCTTTGGGGGTACCATGGCATCAACTGGGGCTGGGGCACCTGCCAGGGAATCTGGAACAAATTGTTATCTAGTGCATGAAGTCAGAGGTAAGCTGCTAGCAAAAATGCCGTAAAACAACAAAGCCAAGCTGAACCTTCATTCTTTATTTAGTACCCTTAACTTTAATATATTAATTTTTAAGAAGTGCCCTCCCGCCAAGGCCCACCACTTTCAGACCCCCTTCCAAGCCCAGGGAAGATGATATGCTACGGTCTCAGCAAGAGATTTTTCAACAGAATCTTTAAAAGAGTTTATTTGAGGCCTCAGAGGCTTTTGATTGACCCCATGTTTCTGTTGACTCTAGCAAATTCAAGCAGCCCCTTGATTCTCATGGAGCCTTGTGGTGCACCCTCTGTGCTTGTGTCAGAACTTGGTTCTTGCCAGAAAGCTGCTGCTTGCATGACTACTGCTGCAGTGCACCAGGGGCCAGCAAGAGTGGGCACCGTAGGGTGGGCAGCTGTTGTTTCCTCCCGCTGGGAATCGAGGGAGTATTAGTACTCTACTTTCAGGCAGTTGCCAGCCCCAAGCCACGTCCTTGGGCTGCCTGTGGAAAGGAGGAGGTGAAGCTCCCTTGGAGGGAACAGAGCTCACTCCCATAGCAGGCAGGAGGCCTGGGATACCATCCTCTTGCCTTAGGCTTCAAACGTGTGCCTGGGGTTAGATGGTATAAATATCCCCAGTGCTAATTCTGTGAGCTAAAGTAGTTAGAGACCATAAACCATCCATAGGACAGGTGAATGTGAATATTTGTAAGTAGGATGACACAGATTTAATCAGAATGCAGCAATTTCTGTTCTTGCATTGCTCTAGTTCCGATTTTGCTTTTTCGGTACCATCTTCACAGGTCTATTTTTAGTAATATCTCATTTTTTTCAGAATTTAAGTCCAATAAGCGCACACTGAGATAGCAGAAAAAAGAAAAAGAGAAACATTCTGGGACTCTGAAACAGGAGTGTGTTCTTCAATATACCCCTTTCTATGTGTATGTTCTTAACATAGTTATTGTCTACTTATGTTCTTTTATATACCATAACACTTATATTCTTCAGTTTACTCCTTAAACTGGTTCTTTCATCTTATCAAGTGTAAATTAGCATTTCAGGAAAAACAGCTGATTACTAAAATAATGAAAATAATGAAAAAATAATGAAAAAAAGTAGCGTAACGGAGCTGGAAGAGAACTCTTACAGTCAAGGAGGATCACCTACACCTATTGCAGGCCTGACAGTTGGCCTGATAATCTGGCTAATAATTTAATAATGTCCAGTGAGAAGAATTTCCTAGCCCGTCTAAGGAAGAGACTTCACAGTCTCTACACACCGAAAAAATCCACAGCCCAAAACAAACCAATCCTCCCCCATGGCTACTTGGTTTTTTTCCATCCTGGAACCAAATGTGTTTATAATAACTTCTTGTTTTACTTCTTTATGCACATAAGTACTGAGATTTTCATTATATGAATAATCTTGCTTTGAACTTAAAGAATGTGATTTCAACTCCAGATTTTGAGATACTTTAGGAAGCCATATTTTTTTCACTTCTACTAACTGGCAACTATGGGATCAATCAACCTCAGCCAACAGCAGTGGGGGGCTGTAGGGACATCCCCAGGGATACCCCTGCATACGCACAGGCAGTCCTTACCAAGGTCGATTAGGAGCCTATTACAGTTTGTCCTGCTGAAAAATAGAAACAAAAGTGGCAGAAACAAAAGGTGCTGTTGGAGTGACTTAGTGCTTTGGTTTATTTTGACAGGCTTGCAAGACAATCCTTGGGTATGTGACTGCAGTCTGTATGAAATGGTCCATTTCCTAAATTTCCAGTCTCCTAACATAGCATTCATTGAGCCCAGGCTGAAATGCTTCACACCCCGGAGCCTTGCAGGAGTCTTCTTCAGCCAAGTTGAGCTAAGGAAGTGTCAAAGCCCTGTTGTACATACGTCTGTAGCCAAAGTAAAGACCATCCTGGGCAGCACCGTGCTACTGCGATGTGGCACAACGGGGGTGCCCATTCCTGAGCTCAGCTGGAGAAGAGCTGATGGTGCTCAACTAAACGGCACAGGTGGGTTTGGTTTAAGCTTTTCTCGTACAAATGGACTGAGTGAGGGAGACCTGCACCTTTATTTTCTATGGACTGTACAGCAAATGGAAGCTTCTATGACAGTAGATCCTTCCTACTGATAAAAGACCGAAAAAAAGAAAGTGGTGCAAAATTAAGATTCACTCTAATTCACAATAGTACTGTGTATAATTCACTATAGCATTGTGATTTTCTATAGACTATCAAATTACTTACATGTTTATGTAAATATCATCAGATAAATATATACTATCATGTGTAAAAAGTTGGTTTTGCTTTGTTTCATAACAATTGCGGTGGTGGTGAGACATATCGAGGGGTTTTCTGCAAACCTGTTAGAACTGAAGAAATGAAATGCATACAGATGTAGCAAGAGGGTTTTTTAGGTAGGTTAGTTAGTTATTCAGTCACTGAAAAGGCTTCCCACTGAATTATTTTATGGGTCTTTGAGAGTAATGATGAGCTACTATTAATCAGTTAGTAAACATCTCTGGCAGAGAGATGTCTGACATGAATTCAACTGGGATTCAAATCGGCTGCGGCAAAGAAAGAAAAGATTGCAAACATGCAACATAACTGATATATTAAGAGAGAAAAGAGCCACTAAACTGCTGAAGGATACAACACTTCAGTGACAATGCTTCCATGAAATGGTTCATTTCTGATGGATTGATGCTGACCAAGTCCCTCTTCTGTGCTCACCCCTCTTGTGGGGGAAGCCTCCAAGCAACCGCTGGTTTTGTGACCGATCATGGTTTCATTTCCATTCCCAAGAATGATTGGACCCCAAATTGCAATGTTGGTCCTTTAATGTGTGGGGAATTTAGGGAAGAAAACTTTGCTGCAGTCAAGGCAGTCGTCCTTAGCTTTTTGCCCTAGAGGTTTTAGATCAGGACCTGAACCTTCATCCGTCCAAGCTCCCCTGAATCCTACTGTCTCCCAGTATGGGGTGTGATCTTCAAAGGGTTACTGGCCTCCTCAGTGCACAGAAAGAGGGGAGAGAGCATTTTTCTTTCACAGCAGTAGAACCACTTGTAATAAATATCCTTTTTTGGGATCTGCACAAGTCATTGCTCTGTTGTGCATGATGTGCAAGATGTAGCAGAGCTGCTCCTCATAATGATAATGTCTACCCATTGTGCTGTGAACATCCCGCCTACACTTGAAAGAGAACCACAACAAAAAAATAAAACAGAGAATGCTTTCCTGAAAGCGTATGTTGAGTTTACTTCGAGCTACAACTGAGAATGATGTATTTTGTGCCCCATTAAATCAGACTTTAGCACCTTTCAATAAAAAGTTGGCTGAAAATATACATTATTTCTCAGCAATGGCAGCTTCTGTGCCAATCCTATAATATGACTGTTTGAAATGTTGGTGTTCTGAATAGAAAGGAGTGAGAAACAGCCCACAGCCTGTATGTATGGGGACGTGCCATAGCAAGACCAGTAGTTTTATGTTTCCTAATATACCTATTCAGTAAATAATTAAACTGAAAAAGTAACTTCTGCTGCCATTGTATTTCACTGCCATTGGAACATGCCCTGGTTGCCAAGGCTGGATCCTGACCCCGCAAGGGCTTGGGAGAAGTTTGCATCCTGTCTTAGCTTTGCCTTTCAGACATCTCCCTGGTTTACCTTTCAATGAGAAAGGGCAGAGATAGTACGTGCTCATCCTAAGGAGGCTGGTTAAATAATGAAGAAGGTACTTTACCCTTCTGCATGATCCCAGCTCTTTTTTTTCTGCACAAATAAAAAAAGGCAAAAAAAGCTAGTTTTAGCCACCTGCTAAACCAAGTGAGAAAATCAACACTCAGCTGTGTACATATCGTTTAGTGGTAAGTGATCAGATTTCCCTGTGTTTGGCTCAATATAAAAACCTGCACTAATTTATCAGTAAAAGAGATATTATTTTTTAGCTATTTTTCTCCATATACTCTAGACTAGTCCATATATGGTTTTTAGAAGAAAATCTCCACTCTTTGTATTTTCTGTGACCCAGAGAACTGCATCTAACATTCAACTAGGTCACGTTACTGCCTACTCCGTCCACTCTTTTAAGTATTGTACCTACATAAGAGCTTTTAACCTTTTTTTTTTTTTAAATGGAAGAACCTTTCCTGTTTTGTTTTCAAACTGTACGTCAGTTGGGAGGAAATAGCATCAAATGCTTCACATATATTCAGTCTGAAGCAGTGTAAATCCCAACATAACCTAATTTTAGTGTTAATGTCCTTTTCTTGGATTTACTTTGATTTTGTAATGTTCTTGGTGGCAAAAAAGATATGATTCTACTGTATCGAGCAGACGTTTGGCTGATTGAATCTTAATATTTTACAAAACGTGATTAATTCTGTTGATTATTGACTATTTATTTTATGTTTTTCCTTCCTTGCAGTTCACCAAGAGATTTCCAGTGATGGGATGAGCTGGTCTATTCTGGGCCTGCCTGTAGTCTCTTATCTTGACTCTGGAGAGTACATCTGTAAAGCAAAGAATTTTCTGGGGGCAACAGAGGCATTCATATCTCTCATCATCACAGACTCAGAAAGCACGGATGACCCCAACTCCAATGCCAAAGGTGCATGGAGCGGGAAGACGAGCGGGATGGAAGCAGCCGCCTACAATGACAAGCTAGTGGCAAGGTATGTTATCACCACCTCCACCGTGCCTACCCTGGAGGCTGGAGTGGGCACCGGAGAGGGCTTCCTCCTCCCAGATGTGGCACAAGATAGCAACCCCAGAAACCTGCTGGTGAGCCCGCCTACCACTCAGCAGGAGCCGGAGCGAGTCGTGAGGTCCGTCAGGGTGATAGGAGACACCGAACAGAGTATCACCCTGGCCTGGAAGGCGCCTCTGGCAAAGAACATGACAGTGTTCAGTGTCCTCTATGCTGTCTTTGGAGAGAGAGACATGCGGCGGATCAACGTGGAGCCAGGGAAGACCAAGGTCACCATTTATGGGCTTCTGCCAAAGACCAAATACATCGTGTGTGTCTGTGTGAAAGGGCTGATCCCCAGGAAGGAGCAATGCATCATATTTTCCACAGACGAAGTGGCCAGCGCAGGAGGGACCCAGAAGCTCATCAATGTGGTTGTCATCAGCGTGGCCTGTGTCATTGCTGTTCCTCTGACGCTGGTGGTCTGCTGCGGAGCACTGAAAAGGCGCTGCAAAAAATGCTTTGTGCGGAAACCCAAGGAAATTCAGGAGTCCTATGTCACCTTTGAAAGCCTGTCTCCTGGGGCCAAGGCAAAAGGCGTGGAAGGAGAATACTTGACTAGACATACCCCCGATGAGTCAAACAGGCTGCTGTCTGCCCGATCCAGCGTGGACTCAGAAGCAATACCAAAGATAGAGGGGCAACCTAACGAATACTTTTGCTGATAGTAACTAGGCTGATTGTCAGCTCGCTAGGTGGAAAGCACATGACTATATATGACTCTCTGCTCCAGCACTGCAGGCCACCCTGTCAATGTTTCTGCCTCCGACATGTTCTGGAGGAGGATGCAAGAGGGTAGATGGTGCCCAAGCTTTACAGAAATATCTTGCTCATCCCACTTGGGTTTTCCTGTTTTGTACCCAGTCAAAAGCTTCTGTGATAATGGCCTCGTTCTCCTGGACCAGTTTTATTTTTGTAAAATGAAGGATGCACACTGAGTGTGAGGACATTAAGCAACATTTCTGAGCGTGCTCTGCTTGGTGTTTTTTAGCACCTGCTCTGCAATATGCTAAGCACTTTTTTCTCAGCTCTTTTGATGTTCCTTTGGTTGACAAACAGGGGAGTGTTTAGTAATTTTAATATAAATATCTATGAAGGTGAAGATTGAGAGTCTCACCTTTTACATCCCCTATGTTTGCATGAAACATGCAGCTTGATGCTTAATAGATCACTAAACGCAGATGTACAGAAACCCTTTCTAGTATGTCCAACATAATAACAGCTCTATGCTCTGAATTCAGAGAAATGTGCAAAGGAGATAGATAGAAACCAAGAGACAAAACCTAATCCACTCCTAAGAATACATAATAGAGAGTGTTTTGTGATTGCATTTTGGCCCTAAACACTATTCTTAAGATTTTCTTGAACAACAGTACCACACAGGTCTTTCAGTATCAGGCCTAGCTGGCATTTTCTAGCTGTATTGTAGTTAGTACAATATGTTTTATATCAGCCGTGCTAGTTAAAATCATACAATATCCTTCTGTGAAAATTGTGTGTGGTGTTGTAATGCTTTGTAATCATACTGAAAAACCTACGTTAGACAGTTCTTCAAAAATCTCCCAGACCAGCCCTGTCATTGCTGCTGGCTCTCCTGACAAAACTGGTGGTGAAGACTAGAGGGCTCAGCCAGGCGCTTGTGGTTTGGTCATAAAAATACCCTGCTCTGTGCAGAGCAGGGGTATGTGATGTGGTGGTAGACCGCTGGCCAGGCACACATCAGCCATACTTCCACCATGATATCAGTGGTGGC
The DNA here is from genome assembly GCA_013389945.1 of Fregata magnificens. Taxonomy (NCBI): domain Eukaryota; kingdom Metazoa; phylum Chordata; class Aves; order Suliformes; family Fregatidae; genus Fregata; species Fregata magnificens. Next base: position 713,757 of record WAAD01015778.1, read on the forward strand.
AGAGGCTCAGTGCGGACTTTTGGGTTTCAAACATTTTACAAGTTCAAGAACCCTGAAAAAGACTGTCTAATATTCATTTAAATGTACTTTCATAGCCAGGGTGAGCTAATCAGTTATTTAAGTAAAAGTCCTGCAGCTCCACTGGAATTTGGATCTGAGTGCTTATCACAAAGCACTTCCCAGCTGTATAATTTTCTGCTCCAGTCCCTCATGTAGTAATACTGTATATAATGTTTTACTCTTTGTAATAAATATTCTTCATGAAGAAAATTATATATGTTCTGCCAAATGTTGAATGGGAGGGATCCAGCCAAGTTGAAATGATAACTGATAAACTTGTTGAATTGTTTTGAAATGTGTATTTGTAAATATATTGGAAGGATCTCCATTCACACTCTGGATGTGTATGTATGTACAGTGTGGGTTAACAAAATTCACTGGTTGGAATGGAGCCCGGTATGGATTTTGCAAGTCCTCTGTATACAGAAGGGTTTCAGTTATGTCAGATTACTTGGCCTGATGGAAAAAGCAAGTCATTTGATCTCAACATAAATACTAGCAACAGGGGATACATTACAATAGTTTCTGATAGGACTCCCTGTATTCCTTATATTAATGATAAAGAGCTTCTTTTGTATCGGGAGAATTTATCAATCCCTGTGTAAAAATAATGCATGCTACTTCTATCACTGGACTGCATAGATTTTTAGGTTTACAAGTAACATTTTGCAAAATTATGTATTTTAATACAACAGATTAATTGATGAAATATGTAGTATGTAATAGATCTATTGCTTATTTATACAGTTGCATTACCCAGGATGATTTTTAGAGTCTCTCTCCAAGGTAGAACAAAAATATTCTTCCAGTAGCAGTTTTTGGGATGAGTTGCAAGGATTGCTGTATTATTGAGCCTGACTCCTGCCCACATCTGCAGCAGTATCACTGGGCTGTGCAGAAATCAGCCTGACATGGCCCTGGATGGATAAGCTAGCCCTGAAGAATCAAGGCTGTCCTAAAGGTCTCCTGCGGTGAATGGAGTGGACCTACTGCCCAAGGACTTTCCTGTAAGTCAGGTTTGCGGGAGCTGACTGGAAAGGAGAGGTATTTACTTTTCGGCTGCCTGGAGGCACGAGCTGGGTAATTTGCTGCATCCAGCCCTGGCGAGGAGCTGCTCTCGCCTGCTCCATTGGTGTATGCTCTGACACACGGTCTGTGACTCGGGAATGGAAAAGGCACCAGCTGGGCCAGCGCCGTTGCTGTTTGCTTGCGGCGAGGGGAGGATGGAGAGGTCATCCTGTGACATTCACTGTGGGTGTGTTAAGTTTTACAGACTCTGTTGGATATTTTTTGCACTTTGAATAAATAGCGATCCCGAGCAGAACAAACATCATTTTTCTTTTCTATTTCCTATGGCTATTCTCACTGTCTCATAGGTGAGGCATCATAGTTTAGCATCTCAGCTGCTGCTGCTCCAAACCAAGCCTCTCTCTGTACTCCACTGGTGATTCACACAAGATAGGCAATAGATAGAAACTTGTATAAGCTCTGTGTCCTCTGATGTTGGTCAGAAGAGAAACCCTATACTTGCTAAACTGCGGGTGAATTTTCAAACCATTAAGTAAACTGGTTTTCTGCTGAATGTGACTTTCAAGGCTCTGGGTCAGAATTTTAGTGGTATGAGGCATGTAAAGAGGCAGATAAATACCTCACTGGATTATTTTTTCTTGTTGTTTTAACCGAAGGGGTATTAGGCACCTAGTTTCAACAGGGTTAGCTCAGGCAAGCTTCCCTCTCTGGTCATAAGACATGTGAATGGAGCCAGCTCAGAGTTCAGGCAAGGAGAATATTCATCCCTGGAAACAATTTCTTACTTGGTTAAAGTCAATCCTTGAACAGACATGTGCTGTAAGAACCAAAACAAACACCCGAATATCTTTTGGAATTACTGCATTAATAGCATTTTAATTTTTTTTTTTTTCCGACACTTCATTCTCTTTGGTTTTCTTTTTCCTTGGAAAATGTTTCCTCGGTTCATAATCCCTTTGTGTCAGGTTTTGACCAACTTGTTGCTTTCTGGGGTCTATTTCAAATATTTTGACACTTTGTCAAGCAATGTATTTTGGAATCTCTCGGAATGCAATATTCTTGTACTTCTTTTACTATTAAGCCATTTCAGAATTTCTTCTCAGATGAGTGTTGGACCACTTCAGTAACACTTAGGAATAAAGTATACCTGTGTTAGGCAGGAGGTTTGCACCGGCTGCCTGGGCTGAGCGCTTTGGAGAGCCGTACGAGCCACTCTTCAATGGGCACTTCATGTGATATATAACAAAGACAAGCTCCTCCTTCCACAGTATCTTTTTATACTTATTTTGGAAATCAGATTAGTGTAAAATTGAAAAATTAAGGGTAAGGTTTAAAAAATAAGGTAATTGTATTTTAAAAGTGAATCCAAATATCTCTGAACTGTACTGAAAAATTGTTATTATTTCTTTTTCTTAAAAGGATCTGGAGAAAAGCAGCTACCAAAGTGAGGGAACCGTGCAGAATATAAATGAAATAGTGTGCCCAAAGTGATTAAAAGGGAGTACTGCAAGTAGATGAAGTGCAAGAAGAAATGTAAAAAAACTTGTTGAGGTTTTGAAATATGTTTTCCCAAACACCTTAAAAAGTGTCCAGATTATCTGGTGAGTAGATCCAGACAAAGGCTAATATTGGCTCTGAATTATAATGTCTCTGCAAATATTTTTAATACCACATATGTATAAAAATTCCACAAATGCAAAATAATGTTCAGGCTGACAAACACCTTATTTCCACAACGTGATTTAAACATGTTGGAAGGCTATAATTGTGTTAAGTGTGGTCACTTTCACATTTATTTCTGTGTGCCCAGAAAGAATAGACCAAAAGGTCTTTAAATGATTAAAAAATGTAGGACACAAAAATGTGCATGTGCATATATATATAAATTTGTGAAAAAAATGAAGAAGAACCCAGAAATGTCAAGAAGGACAGTAAAACATTTTTCAAGATATTTTGAAAAATGAATGGACATTGAAGAATTACTTTGAAAGTATTCCAATGGTAAACCAAAATCTAAAGGTTAAAAAGCTCCTGAAGAAGCTGACATCAAAAAGTCCCTCAATGTCAACCGTGTTCTGGGAATGTCTGAAAAGTTTCAGGATCAATAGTCAGTGCTACAGTACTGTGGCTTGGTGGGAGCTTCACCGGCTTTAAAGTCCATGAACAGAAGACACAAATTCTTGCCCAGAACAGAGCAAAAGAATTGCCCCCTATTTTACTCTCCTATTAATCAGAATTAAAAAGAAAGAAATTAGCAATTGCCATCAAAGGTTCAAACTGATGAGAAAAAAGTGTGTACACCCCAGAGAGCAGGACCAGGAGCTTCTCAGAGGTGGCAGTGAGCCTTGGAGCAGTGCCCATGTTTCCCAAGGGCCGGGGGCTGCTGGCAGTGACGTGGGGCTGCTGCGACCGTAGTCTCACCCCATGGGAGTGTGTTGGCCCTTGGTTCCAGGTTTTGGCGTTGGAGACAGACTCTGCTCCTGCCCTGAGGTGCCCTGAACAAAGGACGAAGCCTTGCCTTTCCTTTCCTCTGGAGGGTGAAAGGGGCAGGTGGTGCCCCTTTGCCAGCTCTCTGTGGGACTTGCTGTGGTGGAGCTGGAGCTGCGGTGCCCCAGGGGACCCTGCCAGGGGTGTTGGGTTACTCAAAAAAATTGAGGAAAGACTGGCAAATTTGTACAGCTGCTGTTGTTGAAGGCTTGTGAAGGAAAAGTCTTATTTACCTCTTTTCACGACACCCTCCTCTTTTTCAAAGTTGCTTTTTCAAGCCTGTACCACTTGGTGTTACATGCACCGTATCTGAAATACCCAACTGCAGCCTTCACCTCATATGTCCTCCCCAGCAGGGATTTCTAACACTGATAGCCCTGGCAGAGGGACTGTAATTGTAAAGCATCAGCCTGGAGTTGATTTCTTACAGACCTGTGTGTGCCTGTTGTTTCAAGATGGAGTTTGACTCCCCCGCCATTGCTGGGAGCATGCAATGGGCGTCCTTTTGGCATTTGCTTTGGCAATCAGTGCAGTCTCTTAAACTCCACTTCCCATAGATTAGCAGACAATGTCTCTATGGAGATTTATTTTGACAGCTTGGGTTTAGACAGCTTGTTCTGCATTTTGGCTTCAGCCAGGATGCCACATGACATTAAAGAGCAGCTGAACTGAGTGGACATCTGCTGTCACAAAAGTGGCCATTAAATTTACAGGCAGGCATAAACTGGGCTGAATTAAAAAGGCAACAAAATCCCTGTCCAGTAAGGAACAAAAACATAACGGCTGTGGCTAACACTGTTTAGGGGATTTTTTTCCTTTACTTTTTTTTCCTTTCCTGTCTTTCCCTGCCTCTCTCTACCCTAGAGAGTGAGTAGACTCTCTACCCACTAATTAATCTGATTTTGGTAAGTAATTCACCACTAGTTTCTCAGGTTAATACTGAACCTTCTGAGTACAGATGGGGTTTGGGAATATTTAGAGAAATGGCCCCTCAAGCAGCAAATAAATATCAGCCTGAAAACAGCCGGAGCATTGGCCCATGATACTGACTGACACCACTCTTTGAAAGGCCATTTTCCAGCCCCGTAGAAGATAGGTGGGACTGGGGGGAGAGCTCATGTGGGAGAAAGAAAACAACTGCAATTCTTTTTCTTTCTTTTTTTTTTTTTCTTTTCTGTTAATCAACTCATTTATTTAAATTAATTTATTTCTTTCTAACAGAGAAGCCTGGGTGAAATTTCACTTGCTGTATCCCAGGACATCATTGAGTGTTATTATGCACCTGTACTGTGCCCAAAGATGTATGTGGTGGGGGGACACACCACCAATTGTTTTGTATAAACCTGTTAATAAATAACGCTTTTCATGAAAGACTTTTTTGAAGGCTTGACCTAGCTGCCATGTACTTTAAGACCCTTCCTGCAGGCCATGGAGGAGGGATGTGAAGGTAGCAAAGGAGGCACCTTCCCTGCGAGCAAAGGAGGTTTCTGCAAAGTTGGGCCTCAGAAGTGGTGAATCCCTCTTGCTGGCCCAGCTGGTGCCGGAGACAACCAAACTGTCCCAACCCACAGCCTCACTGGTGGCATGTGTGCAGCTCACAAAGTGAGTTTCTAGCACATTTCCCTCACACTGATGGGAATCTCCATCAACTCGTGAATGCGTGGACAACGTGACTGGACAAGCCAATGACCTGGGTGGACTCTAGCCATTTCTTTTGTCAGGGGAAGGTGCCCCATCACCTCTAACGCTGAACACCATCACGACATTGGTTTTCTTCCACCTCTGCTGAAAGCTTTTCTCTCCCAGACCCTGCAGCTCACACATGGGCAAACCCCAGGCTTGCTCCTGACTCCCAGCTATTTTCTAACTAACTGTGTTGTATGTTGTTTACTACTGTTATTACCAAGTAATAATATCAGGCGTTATAATAAAGTATAAAATTTTTAAATTATTATTATAAAATAATAATAACAATAATAATATTGTTTTATTAGGGAATCTTTCCATGGCGGACTACAGAAGAGGACCAAAGGCACTGGTGATCGTGGCATTTGTCTCCCCAGAGGCCCATGCTGATGCAGGGTGGGCATGGGGTCCCTGAGGCCCTCTGCTTCAGCATCTGAGGCATGACCAGGAAGGACACATCCTCCCATCGCAGCTGCTGGTGTTGCTCCTGCAGCACTCCCAGTTTAGCCAGCCAGCCCTGCTGATGGGTGTCCCCTTTGCTGCTTAAGCTACGCTGAAAGTGGATAAGGAGTGTCTGCCTTGGCTCATGGGCTCTGCGCTGGTGCCACTCTCACTGCAACAGCAACAGCTTCACCAAGAAATGTCCCCAGGCGCCACCACAGTTGGGTGGGGGATTTATAGCTGCGGCATGTGCTATGCTACAGACCAGCAGCCTTTCTCCTTCACTCATGGCTTACTGACATGTTAAAAGGTAGGGCGGCTGTTGAAATATCAAGTACTGCACCATGGACAAATAAGGAACATTGCAGGTTAAAAAAAAAAAAAAAAAATCCCTTATGCTTGTGGTTAGATGCTGGGCACAGTGAGCAACGGCAGCTCAACAGGCCTGCTACTTGCAGGATGCAATCATGAAGCACCGCAACAGTCCCCAGCCATTTCCCCACCAGTTCATTTTGCTGTTTCGCCTTGAAGTCAAAGCACCTGTTGTTGATTTAAAAGCTGCAGAATCAATCCTACATCTTCTGTAGGCTTACTGCGGCTACGCTATTGCGCACGCCCCGACAGCCATGTATAGATCTAAGCTGTCACACTATAAATATTTTTCTATCCTGGTCCTGTAGGTCAGAGGTTAAGTAGGTTCAGGCTAATCTTGATTTGTGACCCAGCTTCACACGTACTGGCAGTGAGGTTAAGCCCTTTTCCGGCAGCATGTTGCCTTCTGCGAGCTGCAATGAAGCCCATACACGCTAGATGGCCCCAGGAGAACGCAGCACTGCTTGGAAATTATAACCGAAATCTGCTATTTTGGATTTTAAAAAGATAAATAAATTTGGTTATTCCAAATCCCTTCTCACAGAATTATTTAGACTGAGTTTTTCAAGGTGACTGAAAGGCAATTGGCACATGTCTTACGGGGAAGCCAGAGGAGAGCACTGAAATTTTATATTTATACAACAGAGATTAACTTCCAAAATATTATTTTCTCAGACAAGCCCACAGACTGGCTACAACTATGCTACTCTTTTCATTACCAACACATAAGAATGGAGATGGGAGGGGGGCCAAGTTTTTTCAGAGGAAAAATAGCACCATACTACTTCTGTTTCGTGACAGAACAACTAAGTTTGGGGAGCAGGTTTCGTGCTCACCACGTGCAATAGTACCCCCTGCACAGAGCTGTGGGCAGGTTTGGGGGCCTGAAGGATTGTGCAATACGGCACTATGCACTGACAAATTACAGCTGTGAAGTCTGGCCCTTACTGTGGTGTTCCGCCCTGATAAACGCCATTAAAACATAGGAGGTTGAGACAGACCCCTTGAAATTAAAAAAAAGAAAAAAAAAAAAACGTAAATAGGCCTGGTTAACTTCTTGTAAGGGCTTGGGAACAGAAGCGGTTTTGGCTCCATCTTCATATTACCAACCAAATAAACACGTCTGTCAGAATCCCTGCAGCCAAAGAATAAACGTCAAGAGTGGTCCCAGGGGTGAGTTTTAGCACTTCGACACAGACTATGAACCATACTGCATGTCTTCTTTAGGGTTGGGTCCCCAGCAGGATTTATTTCTGCGTCAAGGAAGATTACAGCTAATAGGATTTTCTTCTTGGAGGCGGTTGGCATGTTTGGTGCAAACCCTTCACAGTGCTTTCTTAAAGGAGAATATGGACGCTATTTGTCATATTTTTCTTCTTCTTCTGGCCTTCCACAAGATAAACCCATCTGTTTTGTCTTGTGTCACAGGATGCTCTTGTTCTCAAGACAGCTTTGGAAGGTAAGAACGCTACTTACCCTAGTTGTAGCACCAGTAAAGCAGCTCGGAGATTCCCTATATTTGCCGATGTTGCGAGCACGAAAACCAAACAGAAGGCCGCATGGTATGTCTCCTCTAATTCTTGAATAGTACTAGCTTGAGCATAGAATAAGATTTCTCTTATTTCCCTGAGATATGTAGTTGCATACGTAGCAATTTTTATGACTTAATTGTAGTCTTTGTGGGAAAATGGGTGTAAAACCAAACTGAAGGATGGATGTATGGCTTATGCATGCCCTGTATACAATACCCGATAATTATTAAGTGCTTGTAGACCTGTATAGGGAACCGGTTTGTTAGCCATGAATGTGGTGGGTGATCTGGGGAATTTTCTGGTTTCCTCCTTAGGAGTTTGCTCTGCATGTCTGCACTGCTGAGGCAGATCCCTGCAAACATCCCTCAGGACATCCGGAAAATTAGAATAGAAAATTCTCACCTAACAGAATTGCCTCGCGGGTCTTTTGAGAATGTTAGTGCCTTGGAGTATCTCTGGCTCAATTTTAACAACATCACAGTGATGCACATCAAGAGCCTGGAATATCTGCTGGCTCTGAAGGAGCTGCGCTTGCAAGGGAACAAATTAAGTTCGGTGCCATGGACAGCATTTCAAGACACCCCGGCTCTGAAAATCCTGGATCTGAAGCACAACCGGCTGGATGTCCTTCCAGAACACGCACTCCGCTATCTGCCCAACCTGACCTATTTAGATCTATCCTCAAATCAGCTTACCATCATATCCAGGGATGTCTTCTACAGTTGGCCCATCTACCAGAGAAGCCAGAGGGCGGAGGGGCAGATAGAAGCTATTTCCAATGCCGTCCTGGCCCTTCATGACAATCCCTGGATTTGTGACTGTCGCCTGCGGGGATTTGTCCAGTTTATCAAGTCAGTCGGCCCACCTATCATTCTGATGAATTCCTATTTAACTTGCTCAAGCCCAAAATTCAGGGCAGGAAAGTTTTTTCATGAAGTGGAGCTCAACAACTGCATGAAGCCCCTGACCTCAGCCCTTGACACCAACCTGACAGTCCCGGTGGGGCTGAACGTCACCCTGACCTGCTTTGTGCAAGCCAGCCCTTCCCCAGCTGTCTGGTGGACCTATGCACTCAAACTTTTAAGGGCATTTAATGGTAAGCAAAGCTTTTTCTTCTTCTTTTTTTTTTTTTTTCATTAAAAATTTATGTTCTGCTATTCTGCTTACATAGGTCTTCAGTCCATCACAGTCACTACACCAGCTTTCAGCCCCTTTAGAGTATCAGAGTTATTGTGGTGGCAATAATCCAAATAATCTTAATCATCCTATGTGTCTAAGCACATCTGACTGCCATGACAAGAGCTGTTTCATGCAGGGTATCAGTCAAAGATGAAAGGAGCACAGCCTCATTTTTTTACACAATTATTTTATGTGTGGATTTTTAGTAGTAGCTCTTTCATTGTGACACATGATGTAAGAACTGTTAATAATACATCAGTCATACATGTATAGAATCATAGAATCATTAAGGCTGGAAAAGACCTCTAAGATCATCAAGTTCAACCGCCAACCCAACACCACCATGCCTCCCAAATCATGTCCCGAAGTGCCATGTCTACACATTTTTTGAATACCTCCAGGGATGGTGACTCCACCACCTCTCTGGGCAGCCTGTTCCAATGCTTGATAACCCTTTTGGTGAAGAATTTTTTCCTGATATCGAATCTAAACCTCTCCTGACGCAACTTGAGGCCATTTCCTCTCGTCCTATCACTGGTTACTTGGGAGAAGAGACCAACACCCACTTCATTACAACCTCCTTTCAGGTAGATGTAGAGATATAATAAATATGTAATTATCTAGACATGCATATGTATTTACACTATATATTATATAATACATATATATGCACACACTCTATATAATTATATTTCTATGTACATGTGTGTTTGTAGGAGCACTCACACACATGCACATACACACTTGTATGTTTCTATACTATCCCCGTATGTTTTTTCAAGAAATACCCACACAAACCACAAAACCTTGCAGCCCTGTTGCCTCTCTGTGTCCATTCCTGTTCTACAACCAAAACAGAGGTTGTCGTTCTCCATAAGCCTTGCTTATGTATATTCTTTATTGAGGGCCTCGTAATATGAGGCCTTTTCCTCTTCCTCCCCATCCAGCTCGGCTCTCACATGCCCTCCCTCACATTTATTTTTACTTTTATTTTAAGAGCCTTCAATAGGACAAGTTGCTATTTTCATCAGGTAAGCTAATAATGCATAGGGGCACCGCACAGGTTATGTGTGTTCCTAATAAGCCAGCTAGCTAAATAAGATAGCATTAGCCCTTAATCCTGGATTGATATTTGCTTTAATTGCTGCGTTGTAGCAGCACTTGTGCATCTTTCCACAAGCACATGCTGAATTAATTACATCCGGACTTTCCCCAACCACAGCCACATGCCCCTGTTTGGGTAGATGGCAGGCTGTCTCATACTGTTCTTAAAGCTGCATCTCGCTGCAACCCAACACTTCCTGGCTCCACATGCCTCTTTTTGGCCCGAGCCTCTTGAGACTGACATTTTTCTGCACTCAATCCTAACGAAGGATGAAGTGTGTGTCCAAAATGCAGCTGTGCCTCCTGCACCTCAGCGGCTCTCCCCGGGTTGCCCTGGCCTGAGCACGCTGACGGCCGATGACACACGGGCAGCTTGGCCCCTGCCTGCAGCAGCCTCCCCAGCTGCTGGCACCAGGCTGGGAGTCGGACGCACTCTCTGTCTCCCATGCTCAGGTGTCCTGGTGCGTTTATTGCCTTTTGGCCCAGATAACGCTTCGCTGGCAAGCTCTGTGGGGTTCGGTGCACTCCCACGCCCCTCTTCCTCTTTCCCTGGGGCAGGTGAGGTCCTGCTTGGCCTCCATCCCACACCAGAGTGGTCTTGGGGCTGCCCCAAGGGCATGGTGGCTCCCTGCACAGGCAGGAGGGGCCCCTGCCTGCTGACACAACTCCCCTCTGCCCGCAGTGTCCACTGAGCCCATCAGCGAGGAGACAGTTCGCTCAGAGCTGCTGATCCCGGCGGCACGGCCAGCGGACGCTGGCAACTACACCTGCACAGCTGCCAACTTCTTGGGCAACACCTCAGTGGCCATCACCCTCCACGTGAGGGCCCCGTGGGCGTCCACGGCCCCCCCAGACTGGGCCCCCATTGCCCCTGCTGAGCCGGGTGCCCACGTAGAAGTGCGCATCGCCAAGCAGACGGTCTACGGCATCACCCTGGAGTGGTTTGCAGCGGCAGCAGCAGCAGCGGAGCCGGGGGAGACCTGGTACACCCTCCTGGTGGGCCGCTACGATGCCGCCCAGAAGGACGCCATCTACATCGGCCCTGGCGTCAACACCTACTCGGTGACTGACCTGCTGCCGGCCACCAAGTACGAGGTCTGCGTGGCCGTGCGCAACCAGGCGCCCCGCAAGGGCCAGTGCGTTGTCTTCGTCACAGGCAGCGACGTCAGCCAGCTGGAGCAGCGCGAGAAGCTCATCCACATCGTCGTCATCGTCTGCGCCATGGTGCTGGCTGTGCCCGCCGGCATGTACGCCTGCACCGCCGAGNGGACAGCCTGCCCGCCGGCAGTGAGGATGGGCTTTGCCGCCCTGAGGGCGGCCGTGGCTCCCGGCGGCCCCCGGCCCGTGAGGAACCCGGCAAGACCCGGCCACCCCACAGGAACAGCGCCGACCTCTACTAGCCTGGTCCCTGCCCGCCCTGTGAACGCGGCTGAAGCAGCATCTTTTACAGATGATCTCGAGCCACAGCATGTGCTGGTTTTCTTGAAGGACCATGCAAGGAAGGCTCCGTGCTGGAAGGACTCGGGGCATGGTGGGGCACACAACTGGGATTTACAGCAGGCTTGGGGAGCCCTGGGAATGGGGGTGCCTGGGGTGTGCGGTCGTGGGGGTGCGGCTGTGCCCCCACACCCCTGGGCTTCCTCTGCAGCACTGTCACAGAGCAACGCACACGAACACACAAGAAAACAAGCATTAACCAAAACAAACCCCAAACCCAGTAGCAATGCATGTGGCAAAAGGCCAAAGGTCTCTCCTCGCTCACTCACACAGGCATGTATTTCTTTATTTATTTATTTTACCTAGCTGGGGGGGGTGGATGGGGAGACTTGTTTGCAGCTTTGCGCTGTGCCGGGTGCTGGCTTCGCCTGCGTGCTGCCTCATGGAAACAGAACAGGGGAGCCAGGCCAGGGCTGTGGTCATAAGCAGCAACAGAAGTGGGGGGGGAAGGATTGGGTCAACGTGACGGAGCTGTTTTGTTACACTTGGAGAAAAACTTTTTTTTTTTTTTTTTTGATCAGAGGTGATGGGTGTTGGTTTTGGGGGTGGGTTTTCTTATTAGGTTGTTGGGGTTTTTTTTTTTCTTACTCCTTAAGGTTTACACAGCCCTAAGAGGTTCACAGTCTCGGTTGTACCACAAGCAGGAAGCGTGTGAGCGCTTACTGAACAGCAGCATAATGTAGCCGCAGCACAGGGTTTTGGGGTTTTTGAGTTGTTTTGGGTTTTGGTTTGGGTTTTGGTTTGGTTTTTTTTTTTGGTACTAGGGAGAAGGGAGGGCCTTTTACTTGTGTGCAGACATATCTTAGAGGACCATTTTAGTTTCACAGTAACACTAACACACACACACACACTCTCTAACACTAACACACTAATACATGCCCCCCGCCGCCCCGACACCTATTGCTACACTGTGTTAATATATTCTTTTAAAAGTTAAGAACAAGGGCTGGTGAAAAATGAACAGTTTGTCTCTTGCGGGCAAACACTCCACTGCTGTTTCCCCTTCTGCCTTCCCCACCCACTTGTCTCCTTTTTCCCAGGATGGTGCTGTGGCTGCGGGGTGACGTGGGGGGTGATGGGGACGCTCGGCCTGAACCAGGCTGGCGGGAGAAGTGGCCGGGGGCAGAGAGGGTGGTGGAGCTGGGGTTTGGGAGCCGAAGGTGCGAGCCAGGCGCCTTCCCCAAATGCAGACAGGCCTCCTGCCCATCCTGCTGCTTTGAAACCAAAGCTCGCCTCCTTTGTAGAGGCAAAAAAGCCCAAATATGCACGTAAAAGCAACCCGCCCCGCTCGTGGAGCAGCTCACGCTGGGTTTCTTGGGGCTCTGAGGACATGTGACTTACTGTTTTCTTTTTTGGCCTCGTGCTTTCCAGCACAACCAAAGCACGTGGCCAGTAGTGACACAAGCCACAAGCCCTTGCCATATGTGTTGTTACAGACTGCCTCAAAAAGAAAAAAACTAGAGTAGAAACCTCAGCTGTAAGCAGAGATAAAGCCTAATGTGAGCTTCGCTACGTGGCAGTTTGGCTTTCTAGTTGTATTTTGGTTCTTGCTGTGTGTTTCCTGCACTGTCTCTCCTCAGGCCCCACGTTTCCTCCCCCAGCGCCTCGTCCTGCTGTAACTTACTGCACAGCTTTTGAAGAGAGACCTGTTTGGTCAGTGCTGACTCTCAGTGTTATACTTCAAGGGACTTCCTCGTCTTGTCAGTCGTTTAGTGTCAAAGTAATAAACACAACGGATTTTCAGAATACACAGATGTCCTCTGCTTCATTTCTATTCTTTTACAGTTACAAGTTGCAAAGAAACGTGAATGCCAGGGAGCTCTGGGGTTTGGCTGCAGGGACAGGGGAGGCCGGGCAGTTGCAGCACGTGTGACGGGGGGTCTGGAGCAGCGGGGAAGGGGCAGAAGCAGCTGGCCAAGTGAGGAGACAACTGTGTCCTGGAGAAACCCCTGGGGAGACGGTGCATACGGGGTCAGGCATGAGTTGATGCTGGTTGAGGACCAGCACGGGGCTGTGTATGACAGGGAGCGAAAAACAAACCAGTGCCTGTAATGACTGGCCTTCTTCCACCCCAGTCAACACGGATGAACGATGGCAAACTGTAGAGACTGTAGAGAGAGCTGCTGAATCACAGCGAGGAAACAGCCAGGGAAAGACAAAACGTTCCATCACCACGTGTAGAACGTTCATAATAAATCTCTTACACAGTGAGCATTGGCATCAAACTAAACCCGCCACTTCACTAAGAGCCTTCCTGCCCCCGGGGCCGCGCTGTAGTGGGCTGCAGAGCACAACAGGTGCTCAGCCAGGGGCTCATCTGTGACCCTGCATGGCATCCTGCTTCTCGCCTCCTCTCCTTCCAGGCTGGCGTTGTCCAAAGACCACACAGCCCCTCTCCTGGGGGTCATTTGGTCATCCTGGAAAGCCATCTGGCTGCCTGTGCCCGTGCGGTCACATAACAAGCAATGACAAGGCATCATTGCCAGCAGAAGCACACCATGCACAGAAGCACCTTTTGCAGTTTTTATTTATGAAAAAACCCCCCCAGACCCTGAAGTTGAAATACAGAGTAATTGGAAAAAAGTCTCACAATATAGTAATAAAACATCTTTATAATGTCTAATAATGTCTAAGACTATAAGCCTATAATTCCTGTTAAATCTCTCACTTAACTGAATGGTCTTTATAGGCTTTCCTCATTGGAGAATGAACATTGAATACTGGCTTCAACACAACACTGGGAAATCAGTAGTACAGGGAATAAATCACAAACTTTTGGTACTTCGGGAAACGTTGCAGAACCTGGCGGAGACACAACCAGCAGAAGGTGCGTGCTCGCCAGGGAACCGGGTGCGGAGCCCGGGGGCTGCACTTCCCCTCCCTCCCACAAGCTCGCGGCCGGAGGACAAGGACGAGGACAACGCGAGAGCCTGGGCTCACGCCACACAGCCCTAGGAGGAGGGATAAGCAAGAAAACAGCGGAGGAAATGAGACGTGGCAGGAGAGGCTCTGGGAGCAGCGCTGCTGCCACAGCCCCCCAGCTGGGACCCTGCTGCACCTCTTGGCTACGGCTCCTGGCTCAGCCTGCAGGTGACATGAGCCACAGTCACCCTCTGGATTGTAAGTGGATTGAACTGAAGTTAAAAAACACAAGATTTTTCCCGTAAGTGGGTAACTTCTCATTCAACCAGCTATCCCCTAAGCTGATGAAGTCCTGCTGCAAACAAAGGGAATTAGACCAGCTAATGGGATGAGGGAAGAAGAGCCCCTGAGGGCGAGGTCTGCCGTCCAGCTGAAATGACAGCTGGAGAAAAGTCTCATGACCCCCTTGAATTAACACAGTGTCCTGTCCTGTAGGGTTTGCTCCCCATCTTGATGTTCATGGTGCCGATCCATGAGGGCACAGCTGCCCTGCGGGGCCAGGGCTCAGGCAGAGCGTGCAGGGTGCTGCTCATCAGCCAGCCCGGTGCATGCTGCCTTCTCCCCAGGGGGTGGGAAACAGCCAGGCCCAGCTGAAAAACATCTCCTCATAAATGAACCAGAGGGAGAAACTGTGGGGTAGATCCAGTGGAAAAAAGTGGTCTGCTTTTAGTGCCTTTTTACTGTCACGTAACGGGGAAAAAAAAGTGTCAGCTGCCCCCCTACTGTCTGTGTCCACACACACCNTAACTGTCACATAATTCACTCAAAAATACTGATAGGACAAACCAGAATATTTTATGGCAACCTCCTTTTGCACTCACCAGTCCCTGGAGCAAGCCAGGAGAGGTGATGAAATACATTCCATGATGCCTCATGCTAGCAGTGTACAAAACCAAATGATCTTTCTAGACACTTCCCTGACCGACATATGTGACTTCCCAGCCCTTGTCTATGTTTTTCACTTATCATTTTTCTCTCGGTTTTACCTTGTCTTCCCCGCTGCTTTAATCATGGCCTTCTCCTGCTGGCCTCCCCCTCATTAGGGAACGCGGTGTCAGAAGGAGGCAATATTGAGTGAGCGCTGCTATTGAATGTCTGCGCTCAAATCTTGCCCCAGCTGGTCTAGGGAAGGCTGAGGTGGCCCTCCCCTCCCCTGATTAGCAGGGAAGTCGAGGGCAGAAGTGAAGCGCAGCATCACGTCAATGTACTCTGGCAAAACCCAGCATAAGCTGCTGGAAAACGAAGAACCTCTCCAAGCCTGCCCGCTTACCTTTTGGGAATGAAGGTACTCGCGCCACGAGCACATGCTTCCGCCAGCTGCTGCAAAGCATGCTGTGCCATGAGGACAGTAGTTATCACCTAGGACAGCAGGTACCAGCTACGCGCTGCCCTCTTGCAGCGTGCAGTGCAGAGACCAGCACATGGACTCTGCTGGTGCTACAGCCAGGCCAACGTCTTCAAAAGTGGGCCTGGGATTTGAAGTGATGGGTTTTTGGACACCTCAAACCCACCTGCCAGGCCAGGTCAGAAGTGGCATCCCTCCAGTGCCTTGGCTGCACAGCGTCTTGTTTGAAAACCAGGTCTCTGGGTAGGGACCTCCAAAACGGGGGCAACCTGAATCCCCGTTCACTTGGGGACACTGTGGCTGGCATGAGGGTACTCAGCACCCTGGTCAGACAGCTGCCGGGAGGGACCAGCACTGGGACACGAGCCGAAGGAACTGCAGTTGCAACTGGACACGGACCGCAGCGTTTGCTATGGGTGGGGTGACTCCATAGCACGCAATACTTGCAGAAGGGGTGGCTATCACAGTGAGACGCCGCTCTCAGTTCACAGGGTGCTGACAGACATGGGGAAGACCACAGCACATAAATATATCCACGCGCAGCCACAATCCGCAGTCTCTGGGGGCTGCCAAGAGGGCCTAGATGTGGGGCTCACCGATAGCTGCGTTCCTCTTCTCAAACTTCATTTTGAGCTCTGACACAAGGGCGTTGTGGGCGCTGCCATGACCTCTCTTCTTCAGCTGCTTGTTTATAAACTTGGGAGTGAGGGAGCCAGACACGGTTGGCACCCGCCACCCCGGGGTGTCCCCTCTGGGAGCCAGGGCGGGGGGCGGAGGGGGCAAGGGGGCGGTCGGCGGCACGGGGGCAACCTGGATGTTGTTGTTGCTGTTCTCGTTGTGTAGGCTCTTGGCATCGTCCTCAACGACAAACTTCTCTGCAGCATTGCTGGGCCTCTTGAACTTCAGCCACTCCATCCTGACTGTCCGGGACTGCGGGGTCTGTCTCTTTTTTATGATCCTTCTTACCGGCGTGATTTTGTTGGACCGCTTATTGCGCCAGAACATGGCAGTAGAGATCATGATAGTTATCAGCACCATTATGCCCATGACACCAGCTAGCACTCCTAAGGCTTTCATGGGGTTATCTTTAGTTTGCATCAAAAAGGCGGCCATAGGCCCTTTGTGAAGAGTCTGTAAAAGAGTACAAAGAAAACACGTGACTTACTCTATGGGACAGACAGTGACCCAGAAATCTCATTTGTCCAAAATATGTAACAAGCAGGGCTGACTAATTGAAGTTGTCTCTAAAAAATATGAGAGTCAAAGAGCCAGTCCAGCTTTGGAGAATTCAGATGGAGCAGGAGACTGGGCAAGCATTACAGTATTGTGAGATGGATGACTGTCGAACACAAAAGCTTACAGAAGTATTACCACCAAATTAGGACGGATTCCTGTGTGTCACCATAGCGTTTGTTTAACTTGCAAGAACCGAGCAGGAAAATAATTGGCTCCAGGGTCTGCAGCTGTATTGTTGTACTACCTTCCAGAGTTAATTTCCTAGGAATAATAGTGTTGAAGCCAAACAGAAGTTTATGAGTAGAAAATGATATTTCAAAAACAGTTGCAGGTGACACGGTGATGCAGTTTATAGGACTATTACTGACCATGGCATTAAAAAGATTATGAGAAAACTTCACTTTATAAAATTACAGTGTACAAATGAGTAGTTAGCAGGTATGTGCTGCATTCTGTTTTCAAGTACTCTTTTACAGACATAACAAAACTCTTTGAGGTAGGGGATGTGAGTAGAGCTAAAGAGCTTTGTTTTTATAAATAAAAGAAATAAGCAATAACATAAGCTACATATGGCATATTAAGGACAAATGAATGGCCAGTTCACTTTGCAGCTTAGCACACTGTGCGTCTCGGAGGTCCTCGTATAATTTTGCGGATTTTGCCCTGCGGGTGGAGCCTGGATCTTTTCACACTTTTCCAGTACATGATGGTGGAGATCACCATTGTTACAGAAATGGTGGAAAGGACGCCACTCATGCAAATTCCAAATATTGTCCATGGACGCGTCTTGAGACCTAAAATATAGGATTTTACCCTGGACTTGATCTGGAAATATCAAAAATAGAGAAATGGTCAACCCTCACACAGTTATATTTGAAAGAGGCCAATATCTATTATAAATACAACTACGGAACAGAGGTAAAATGTGTACAGGACAGAGAGCACGTAAAATAAAGGGAGCTAAGTGTTGAACTAAGCACAGGAGAGGGTACAGTTGCAATGACATTCACTGAACCCAGAAACACTAAAAGAAGTTAGGAAGCACGTATAAACACCTGGTGGATCAGGGGATAAAGGGTAGCAGCACGGCATATCGATCACCCTTATTCATGGCATGGTAGTCCACTCTTGGACTGCATTTCCAAGAGAAGTTCATAAGGAATACAAGCTCCTGCAAGGGTATCTGGACAGGCAGCAGTGTTGTGCAAGGCCAGGAGATCCTTCAGAAATGGTACATTCACGAGCTGGTTTGTTTACCAAGAGCTGGTCATAAAGCTACGTGTGGCTGCGGAGAGACAGGGCTACCCACTGTGCCCCACTTCTCTGGCCTCGACTCCAGGAGGGAATCATCACCCAAACTTTGCATGTCTAGTAACAGGTTATGTGCATTTTAGTCAGCGGTCTAAGCTCCCAGCTTTTCATCACTAGGGAGGAAAGGACACCTCCAGAGTAATAGTCACCACACGGTAAAATAGGCATCAAGAACAGTGAGTGTAAGGAAAGCCTTGTGACTAGCCTGGACTTGAACCTCTGACTTTTAGACGTTTAAAGTGAGATTAGATGGATTTCCCTGTATGACTCTAAACTAGGACGCTCACCTCTTTACCCTCACCAGTCTGTGGAGGGAGATGACTAAGAGTATCCCCAAGGGATGCTTCAGAGTACCTCTTGTCATGTATTACACAGGAACACTATTTATTTTTAAATCACATCCCTAAATTTAGGGAATATAAATTCATTAATACACACCCCATTGTCTTCACTTCACTTCTGTATTTTCACAACCTACCTCAAGCTCATTATCCAAGACCACTCTTCCCCTACCCTGAATGTTTCCCATTGCCAAAGACAAACGGGCGAAGAAATGCTGTTGAAACTCATGGACCACATTACCTTACAGGTAGCAACCAATTCTGATCATTTTGCTGTGCCAAGAGTTTTTCCATTATTTAATTAGGAATGGACCTAAGCTAGAAACCAAAAGCAGAGCAGCCCATGACTTTGGTGGAACTTGGATTCACGTCAGCTTTGCTGTTCTTCATTACATGGATTTTGTGTACTTAAATCCCATCAGATGACAGAAATTCTACCCTGGCTTACTTAACTTCATGTGAAAGTCTGATAAGTGTCAGATAAACCCTGCTAAGTAGCACACAACCTGAAATGAGTCCATTTATTATGAGTGTTGTCAAGACCTATTTTGTAGCAAGACACTGATGGTTAAACAGTATAGGACCAACACAAGGAGAAAGATGACATATACTTAAGAAGATCCTATATCTCAGCAATAATTATTTGACTAGCTATTTGAAAACCTTGAGTAAATGGGATTAGACAGAAGTACTTGTCTACGTTGCCAGTGTACAACAGCTGCAGGTGTAAGAACTGATGGAAATTGTATGGGGAGTTTCAGAATTTGGCTCCATGCATCTCCCCCTTGTCTCACCAAGTTTGGCACCTGTTCAGAGCTTCCAGTTATGAAGAGGTGATTAATACCAAAACTAAAACCATTAATAGTTAGCTGGTTCAGCCTATATTCTAGTTACTGGGGCTATACTATACAAAGCTTTGCCTAGAATCAGCCTTGGATAGCAACTCTTCTGTAATGTCTGCATAAAAACATAAGACATTTTGTAAGCATACAGCAGGACAATTTCTGTTTGCCATGGCCATGACACTCACAGGATAAATAGGAGGAATAACTTGCAAAACAAGCCTGGAACAGCATCATCTTAGCCAGCCTGCAGAGTGGCTTATGTAAGTGCATTTGTCACCAAAAAGCTTTGCAATCTTGTCTGTGGCATCACTGTGGCCCAGTCGGTTAACACACAGACCAGGTCTGAGAGAGCTCTGAGCACCCTCAGACAGTGAAAGTCTGGGAGCGTTTGGACACCTAAGTTTAAGCGCTTTGGCTCTGAGCACTACCCCGCACATTCGAAACACCTTCAAGTCATTTTATCGATTACCAACAGTGCCTCAGAACTGGGTCAACAAATAGTGCCACTTTGTAATTTATTTAGCTGTTGTTTTTTCCTAAGAGGCATGCTGCATTTTGAAGAGTACTGATTTTTCTTGTACACATTAAAAAAACCCAGATACACAATGAAATGAAAGCTGGTATGGGAAACACTGTCATACCTCTGTGGGCCAAAACCTGGAAGAAACACTCTCTTTCTTAATAGCCATCAAAGGAGTTAAAATACCACTGCTCACAAAAGATAATGCTCTGTTGTTTTTTTGCTGTGACTTCACAGTTATAATGAGCACTGGCCCAGAGAAGGGTTGGGGACAATTAGAGGGTTACAGAACCGTGGCGGAAGTTTGGAAGCAGCTAAGCTGTTCGTATCAGCTTCGAAAAAGGAGAAGTCCAATCCTGGGACAAGAATACCATTTAAAAGATTAAAGCAACTGTTCGGATTAAAAGATGTCATGACCTATTTTTTTATTTAACGGGCACATACGGTCCCTTGCAGAACCCTCGTGACGGTCTGTCCCCTGCAGAGAAGCTCCTCAGCCCAAGTCCTGCAGGGTGCTGAAGTGTCCAGCTGTCACTGGGACTCACCAGCTTTTGAGAGGCTCTAACATTGACACATGCCTTTGAAGCCGGTTTCATAAGACCCAGCACTGTGCAGTTGCAGTGTAGAGAGATGCTTTCAGGCTGTGTACCTGAAGGGCAGGCTGCAGAAAACACCCCTCTGCAGCACGTGGGGCTTATTCTTGCCATCCTTCCTCCATAGTGGCTTCCTCCTCAAAAACCTGAGTTTTCCAAAGAGGATGCCCATGTCTCTCTTTGCTACTGAAATGGTGACTTATTTCCTTTTTTTTTTCCCTCTCTCCTGCCACAACAGTTTTCAGCGTGCAGAGATCCACACCTCCTGGCAGCTTCTCAAGAGCCGTTCATAGTGCATGGGTTGCAGTGAGCAGAACAAGTGGGCGGCGTATCCAGAAGTTGGACCCAACAGGAGCGTGTGGTTGAGCTGTTCAACCATGAGACCAGCTAAGGCTCACTGGCTATATTTAGAAGTCTAAGTAAGCAGGTGAAGCTGTTAAGAGCCCAAGCTATCGCAGATTATAGACAACTCAGGCTGTGTCAACTTGAGCAAGTGGATCTGTACAACGAACCAGCTGGTTCTGAGGAGCCCAGTTCCCCATATTCAGCATTTCTGGGGTTCTGCTTGAGATTGCTCTAGCCTGGTTGCAGGGACAGACTGCCTGCTAGCACCAAAGCACACAAGGTGTGCTCCCCAAACACATTTTCATCTGAAAGAAGTCCACTTCGTGTGCTCGAAGCTATCTGAGACATGAGCCATCCCACAGTATGTTGGGATGATCAGATTTGCTTCAGAATGAGAACTCCTGATCAGATCAGAACTCCTGATCCGAGGTAGAACACAAGCTGCCCCCTCCAGTGCTTATCCCAAAGAGCAGTGCTACCACCGTATATGAAGGCTGCATTTACATCACTTTGCAATACAAACATGGGCATGGGGCAAGACTTCTCAAATCAAACCAACCTTCTCTGAACAACTTTTTTCAAGGTCCATGTAACAGTGGAAAGAGGAGGCTAACTGCTCTGCAAATGTGGCAGAGGATGTTTAGTGCCATCAGCAACCACAGTTCCCATGGTTGCAGTCAGCAGGAGAGAGGAGGAGATATCCACGTTAATTCACAGAAGGTATTTGTTGAAACTTTCAATTATGGGGATCTAAAACTGAAACTCGCTAGCTATATTTAGAAGTCTAAATGAGTGGCCAAAGCTATTAAGAACCACAGATTATGCTGTCTAAATGTGGACTTAAGCCTCAGTCCATGAAGAGGTGTAAATAAACGCCCCCATATACTTGCAGAACCTCAGTGGAGGCAATAGAGGCAGAGGGATCCCCCCCATCAGGCCAGCCTTCAGGATCAGGAGTGGGAATCAGCTTTCCATGAAAACCTTGGGCAGCAGGAATAGATTTTTGAGTGAGACATAAGGGTGAAAAAAAGAGTGGCTTTTTCAGCATATGTTTCTTATTCTGTTCAGAAAGGATAGGAGATTAACAGACACCACTCAATACCAATTTCCATAAAACCAGGCTCAGTTAAATTAAAAGGCCTCTGGAATTTTTTTATCACTGTATTGTTCCAAGAGCTAAGGGTCCTTTTGATGTGCAGTACTGCTGAACTTAGCCACAAGGCATCTCTCTCGAAGGGCACAGCCTTGCGCTAATTGCAATGGTAAATGTTAATCAGAAAATATGCCTGTTTAATTACTTGGTATGATTAACACTGCAGGAAACCTTCAGAGGATGCGTTCAAAAATATCCTCCTTATCCAAAATCAGTAATACATAAATGCCCACCAAACAGCTAACTAAAAGAGACTTTGTACAGCTGGAGCACAGAGGGGTCAAATGTACATTCGTAACAGCCTCAGAGCATGTGCACATGTGTGATTGTGTGTGTACGCAATGGCCCTATACCAACAGACTGTTTTCTTCTTGAAGTGTTAGCAGTGACTGTGCTGTCTCTGGGACATAGGGAGCAACCAAGGGTTTTATATGCTGGCACTGCATCTCACATACAAGCTGAAATTTGAGAGTGGTTTTTGCAAGAAGATGTGATGCTCTTGGATAAAAAAAACCCAACCCAAATCATTGCAAGCAATGGAATAAGTAACAGAGAAACGTACAAAAGCTTATGGAGGATGCGACATCAGATTAATAGCGCAGATCCTGCTGAACGGACCTACTCAGGTGAAGAAAGAAGATGCTGTTGCTATCTCAGGCTCTGTGTTGGGACTTGGCATCGAAAAGAGCATGGGAAGAAGGGAAAAACTGTGTCTGAGAAGAATCCGTGTCTTCACAGCCCTCTCTGCTTTCCCTTTAGACTTTATCAGGAGGGGCACTCCCTTACTTTGTGCCAAATCTGTACCCCGGGAGGGGGAGAAAAGGAAGCAGAGAGGGGACTTTGTACGAGACACCTTCTTTCATCAGGCGCTGATGTTGCTTCAAGCACTAGAAGGAAATCCAGGAAACTCTTTATCCTAAAGCATCAGCTGCTCTTGTTTTCCTTCCAGATGTCCTTCGTCAGCTGGTTCAGGGACACATCTTCTCCCCCAGCAGAG
The DNA here is from genome assembly GCA_013389945.1 of Fregata magnificens. Lineage (NCBI taxonomy): Eukaryota > Metazoa > Chordata > Aves > Suliformes > Fregatidae > Fregata > Fregata magnificens. The sequence continues at coordinate 736,752 of WAAD01015778.1, forward strand.
GAGGCGTGGGGCACCCTCCCTCCCCTTGACACCCCTCAGCCCTGTACCTTAGCCCCGCGTGCCAACAGAGAGGTTACCAGCTCATCCGGGAGGGGAGGGAAAGCTGGAGGCTAGATGCTGGGGGCCAACAGTGGGGACAGTGCCTGAGGCCACCTGGTGCCACGCACTCCCGAAATGCGCGCCCTGTGAGAAGCCTGGAAGCAAGGCAGGGAGGGCGGGCGCTCCCGCTGTTGGCTGCGGGTAGCAATTCTTACTGTTGTATATAACCCACCAAAACTTATGGTTTCCATGGGAAACCAAAGTGTTAAGTAGTTTATTTCATTTATGTCAGTAAGAATGGCTAAATCTCTAGACTTACCACAGAGACCCAGCATGCACAGCCCCCCAGCTCCACATGGCAGAGCCTTGAAGGGGCATGCCCTGCCCATGCCGAGCCCCAGCGCTGCATGGCAGCTTTCATGGAGCCTGCAGTAGGGCTGGCCAGCCCCAACAGGCAGCCCCACGCCAGGCACCCCCACTGCTATGGCAGACCTGAGTCCTCCAGCAGTCCTGGTGGGGCAGGCGCTGACAACAGACACCGGGAGTTACTCCTGCGCTGCTGGTGGCTGTTTACCTTGCCGATGAGCACAAGTGTTCTCTGCAGACACCTTAACTTCCAGCAGGCTCTGAACTGTATACAAGAAGTATCATACGAATGCACCTGATAAGGAGTATCAGTGGAATAAGAGGAGACGGAGAAAACAGAGAAAGATTGCAATAGGTAAAAGAGCAGTGGGTGTATTTTGACCAAACAAAGAAAAGGCCAGCTGCTGTCTGTAGGAAGAGATTTGCATCTTTGCCCAGTATGTGTGTGGTCCAGAGACTGTCAGGCTAATGATGTGTTTCTCATCTACTTTAAAGCCCATTTCCTCCCTGCTGGTACCTACTTAAAGGCATGGCAAGACAGTTACAATAAATAAGAATCATGCAAGCATGCGCCGCTCACCATAAATTGCTGCTTGTTCTTTGGTTGATATAAAAGTTGGACTAACAGAAAACTCTCAACCTACGTGTGCTATCTTTTAGAGTTTTCTTGTTTCATCTGCTAATAGTACTGCAATTATTAAACTCACATCCAAAATTCGATGTACTTCAAAGCATTTCTATAAAGTTTTCTGACTTTTCCTATGCCACCTATGTTGACTTGCAAAACTGGTCTGATATATTTCACTCTGGCCCCAGCTACTTTCCACTCACTTTTTGTAGAGGAAAAAGATTGTTTTCTTCTCCTGAATGAAAACAAAAAATCAGGAATTTCGCAGTCAGGATGTACCTTTACTCTCAGGAGTTTATAGTCCTTAATCTGCATCTATCTCTAACAATCAGATGCAAGAAACTCATCTCCCAACGACATTATGCTCCTACCTTTGTATCTTTGCAATTTGTCTGATGAAAATGTCTTTTACATTTGTGGCTGTAGAATCCAGCTTCACCACAAGGCTCTAGAAACACTCTACAAAACAGAACTAGCAAGAAAGAAGGAGCAATGGCTGGCAACTTTTTGGCTGTTGATTTCAACTCCTGAAGCATCTTTAAAGTAGTCTCAGAAATGGAGCAAGCAATGACTACTCTTTGATGCCTCTCAAGGATCATCTCACATAAGAATTTTTCTAAAACGTGTTTGCTTACCTCCTCTGTGATATCAATCTTCAGAACTGCCGTGGTACTGAAGGACGGGGAGCCTCTGTCTTTGGCCTGCACCACCACTGACCATATGCAGTCTTTGTTGTTTGTGATGTTGTGGATGATGTCCAGGGAACGGATATAGGATTTCAGCTTGATTTCCCCAGTGCTTTGGTCTATATCAAAAACATTGGCCGGATCTGCTTGCATGATGGAATAATCTACAATGTTGTTGGGTTCTTCTGCATCTTGATCTACAGCCTGGCAGGGGAAGTGTAAAGAACAAAGATGTTATTGTTTGTATCTTTGCCTGAAGACAAAACTCTAAAAGTTTCTGAGCATTCACTTCCGATAATATCCATGCTGTGAGATGACTGGGCTGTTTTTGTTTCATCGTGGAAAAAATTTCCCCTTTTCTGGTATCAGCTATGCTACATTTTCTAGTGAAAAACAGCAGGACTAGAGTTCTTTTTGTATAAGCGATTTCTATTTGAGATTAAATAAAATCAGAGGAAAAACTGAACCGTAAGCTATCTGTAGAATGCAAATGGTCCACTGCTGAGGAGTTTCTCACACAGCGTGGGGGACAAATGTGAAGTGAACAGAGAACAATGGGATTAGCTCCACGCTATAAACGATAGCTGCCTTAATTTTTTGTACTGTGGTATTTATTCTACTAACATTAGGTGTCATGTAATCAGGCTTCACTATATGCATTCAAATATCTGTAACATAGGATGTTCTGCTCCTTTGCCTGTGAATTGTTATTGCATTTTTTAAACCTCCTGTTCTACACTGGATCAATGAATACAGTTCTGCAAAGTGAAGGGAAAGAAGTTGTGTGGTTGAGCACAAAGGTGTGGCAGGAAGGTTAAGTATTCAAAACCCTATACTTTCATTCACTCATCTTATTTGGGCTTCTTATGATCACTGTATAATCCAGGATCCTCCACCAGCTGACGGTTCGAATACTGTAACAGAACTTTATCTTTTGCCTATAGAATTTATTTCTTCTTCTCAGCAGTCTGTAAATACTATCATTCCACGCTTTAATCCATTTGTTACGTACAAATGGATGTGCAAAATAAAGCCCCAGGAAAAGCCAGCTTTCGGGCATTCATCATGATCCCTGAGCAATAAACAGTAGAGTTGGGGCTTTTCCAAAGCACTCTGCTTTGTGACACGCTGTGTCGCCTCTCACCTCTATCTTCACTGGTGACCCGATGATCATTGTCTTTTCCTGGATGTTTTCATTGAACTCCGGAGAGTGGTCATTGACATCTAGCACGGTGATAAACACTTCAGCCAAGCTGTATTTCCCATCTGTGTCCTCTGCCTTCACATAGAAATTATACTTTGAGTTCACTTCGGCATCTAATACAGCCCAGGGCTGGGTGTAAATTATACCTGTTGATGGGTGGATTAGGAACCTGAAAAAGAAGCATGGAAAGACTTTCAGGTTTTTTGGTCGCTTAATATGTGTTTACAGCCTGGGGCAAAGGTGGGCTCTAAACACTGAAATGCTGTGCCCAAAGATTGGTACTCTTCGCCTAACTCCTGTCTGGTTGGTGTTTCCAAATCATTCACTCTACCTATTTTTGGCTAGTTCCTTTAGGCTTGAAAACCAGAGAACTATCAGTGTCTGGTGTTTTTCTATCTATTGTGCATTAGCCATTTTAGCTGCATTTCCCATTAAAGTCTTTGTCCTCAATAAATGCTCAGTGTGATGGCCTTCTCCCAGAGTGATTTCTTTGCGTTAAAACATTAAGGAACTGCCTATTTTTTTTTTTTTTTTCAGTTTATGAGTACAATGTATTAGATCATGTCCTGCATAAATTAAGATTGATTGATAACACCTCAATAGCTAAGGGAAGCATGCTGCATATCATATTTAAGCTCTTTGCTTCTCAGAATGGGTAAGAAAAATGGCTGCTCTCAAATCCCCCAAAGTGCAGAGCAAATTATCTTCTCCAGAAATAATCACTTTTCCATAGACTGGCACTGGGATGGACTGGGTGTTCAGATTTATCTGTAGCAAGTTCAATTCTACACATTTGTAAGTACTGAGACACCGTCAAAAGTGTCAGCCAAAAGCTTGGATTTATAGAGAAGATACCAACCCGGTGTCTTTTTAAAATGGACTGTCAGTGTAGGCTCCAAGCAGTAGGGTTTTTAACAGATGAAAGGTTTTATATACCCTTTAATTAATATACACGATAACAAAATATTTTCTATATTCCAGCTGAGCGCAATTGAGAGCGATTATAAAAGGGGGACTTAATAATCCCGAATCTTCATTTGTTTTCATTACCCTGTTAAATACAAATACAAGTCTTGATGAAAGCCAAGACCTGGAGGTGGAAAGAGCTGTGCAGACTCTTGGTAGCAGGCAGTGCCTGTGCTGAGTGCCTCCTTAGCACCCAGTCCAGCCTAACCATGCAGACAGGACTCTCATCACCCCCATTTTAGTGGAAGAATAGAAGCACTGAGATGTGAAGAGATTACAGCAGTGTACCCCACTCCCACTGGCGGCTTGGACGTAGGATTACCAGCAAATGGTTTTATCTTCAACAGTTAATACTATTCCTCTTACTCCAGTATGACTCATTTTTCTGCCAACACTACTGCATATCCACTGATGTAACCCCTGAGACAGAAAAAAATCATGCCTCTAATTGAAACTCTCAAATCTGCATCAAACTGTGTGTTCAGCAGATCTGGAGGTCCCAGAGCTAGGAAATCAATCCAGCCTTGCAGAGCCATGCCATTCTGGCGCAAGGAAGAGCGGAAAAAAAAAAATCATACTTAAGAAGGAAAAAAAAGGTCTTCACATCTTAATTTCCTCATTCAACAGCATAAGAACAGTGAGTCTGAACATCCACATAACTCCAATCAGAATAAAGTTGCACTCACAGTTTTTTCTAAATCCTTTGTCAACAACCTTCACAAGCTTCTTTGCACCAGCTGCTACATTTTAAACCTAAGAGGTCTGCCTGCATGACATGACCTTTGCCTGCTTATCTCTATGCAGTTAGCAGCTAGCATAAGGACTTCGTGAAGAGCTCAAAATAACCCATCCTGGAAATGCCCCCATATGTGTACCCTTCCGGCTACAGAAGAGGTTCACCCTTAACATCTTGGATTTTGGACTTTCATTGTGCCTCCTAAATGGCTTTGACCTTAACAAGAAGTGTTCAGCTTTAACTCCAGGTGGATAATGTACAGACACAAACGGATTCTGGGGATGAGTGCCTGAAAAGCTCATTCATTTCCAATATTCTGCCCTGCAGCCCCACCATGTCCAGCAGGAGCTGCAGGTTCCAGCAGCAATATCTGTGATGGCCAGTGATGATAGCCGTGGCTGGGAGCCCTGACCAACGGGCCAGGGCAACTGCTGGGACGGAAGCAGCGTGGGAGAAACCAGAGTTTCAGGATGTTCTTACCCCACCACTGTCCCCAAAGACAGGGAGAGGGAGCTAGGCATCATTACAAAATCAAGTAATCATCAGATTCCCTTCTTCCCTGATGCAGGACTATGAGGACTAAATATATAAAATCCTTTGAACACCCAATGCAGCTGGCCTCCAAAGCTAGTTCATATTCTTGAAAGTCTTGTCATCTTTGATTAATTTCGGCAAGAGTTGAAACTGAACTATTTGTACAGCTATATGGAAAGGGAAGAGGAAAGAGCAAGGGATTTTTTTTTTCCTCCAGAATTGACTTTTCACAACAACTAGACCAAAACCTCCTCTTTTGTTTACAAGCATTTTTCAAATGGTGATTGAACAGATCCTGTGTATTGGTACTTCAGTTGCCTTATGCCTCTTTGGGGGCTTGTGAGTAAAATTCTGTGTGTTCAATGATCACACTAGTTTTTTTGTTGTTTTCATGGAACTCACAAATAACATGGCATAAATGTCTTCTTCGGAAATGAGGAGGTCAAGAATGAGCCTGTTTTTTTTTTTTACATTATCTTAAAAATCTGCTTAGAGGTTATATAGTTTGTGGGTTTTTTTTTTTTTTTTTTTTTACTTACAGATCTGCTCCTGTTCCATAGATAGAGTACTTGACTTCTCCCCAAAGCCCTGAATCTGGATCTGTAGCCTTAAGAAAAGAAAATAAGAGAGTCATGCTTTACTAAATTGCAAAAAGAAATGTTTCATTTTTCTTTTAACAACAGGCCATGTAAAAACCCAAATGCTTTCCCTTCTTTTTGCCATCACATTTTTAGGGGGAAATCACATAAACAAATGTGCACCTAGAAAACTGCAAAAATCTAACACAAGGGAATGTCACTGGCTGTCCCAGGGAAGCTGCTAAGATGCTGCCTGTCTCCTGGCCAGGCTGGTGCCCAGAGGCTCTAGCAGGGAGAAAGCCACTAGATGGCTCCATCTATTGACTATTTAACAAATCCTTCCTTTAATAGAGATGAAGCTAACCTCAATGACATGAACAAACTGCCCACTCTCCAGCCTTCTTAATTATCCGTTAAATATTAATGTATATTCCCTAGACAAAATTATTTACTTTATATAGAGTATTTTTAAGCCTCTGCTTGTTTAATTGATTCAATTTAAAGTAATGCATAACAAATGTTTCAATCTATACACAATATTTCAGCTTTGTTTATATTTTAATCACTCTTGCGCCTGTGTGACTTTTAGTAATGTAGACACTACAACAGATATCTTTGTTCCAGACTCTTGTTGGCTTCCTTTCTTAGCTCAGGATTAGGAAAGCTATTGATTTGGTAACAGCTATTTCCATAAACTCCTGCTTCTTTGATAGATCTGAGGAGGTGTTATATTATACAGTTGTATCTGGCCATCAAAATTCATGGTGGCAGTGGCTGGTTCATTCATCTTCCTGTTCAAATATTTGACAACTGGAACAATGTCTTTGATTCCCGCATGGTTAACATAACACACGTGCAGCCCCACTGATAGGTGTTTCTTAGTTCTTTGACATGAGCTTGTCAGATTCTCTCACCCCATAATTTTGGCTGCGCTATATTTTAGGACTGCATAACTTTTCCTAAAACATCTGCACACCCGGGACTTCTGCCAGAATTGCCATCCCGAGTACGTGGAGTATCTCAGTTTGTCAAGTATATTTGTGAATCTGGGTCAAGTACTGAGTTGACAGCACATGACGGTGAATTTTACATGGACTCCTCAGCTACGCTGTCCTGTGCACCTTGGCTCAGAATGGATAGTTTTGTTGCTTTTGCATACTTTTTTTAAATTTCTTTTTTTGCTGTCCACCTCCTAGAATTTTTTATTCCTCTTGCTGCAAAGATAGCTCCCAAAGATGTTTGGGAGTCTCTGTTTTCTGCAGCTTTCCTATTAGTTTCCTCTAATAACCTTTTCTGTATTGTTTATGTTCCACCACTTCTTTCATTCTTCCATCCCTAAAATTTGCCTTCAGCACTTTATTATTCCAATTATTTAATTTTCTTTCTTACTTGCAGCCAGCCTGTGCTGGAGATCTCTGGCAACCCGCCACCACCATCCTTACCCGTGAGGCCTCTGCAAGGTGACTTGCGTCACCCACTGAGCCCCACATGGCCAGGAGCTTTCTTGGCTTTGCGACATGAGATCTGTTTCCAGTCCTAGCAGCTGCATTAAAGAGATACAGTTCACACCGATGGCTGGAAATGGTTCTCCAGCACACAGGGCCCATGTAATACCCTGACTTTCTTTCTATGAAAATGTGAGATACTGGAAAATCTATAGGCATATTTTTCCCACTGTGAGAAGATACTTACATAGGGATCTTTCTTTCCCAGCTCTAAGCATTTTAATGTTATATTCTTGCCTTCATTACCTGTCTAATTATGCATTTAGCAGCCACATTCCTCCCAGGAGGAGAAGACTAATGCCTACTAAGCAGCCATCTTGTTTTCTTTTTACTCGTACTTAAGCAAGCAAATCCAATAAATCCAGTTCCACTTAGTCATAATCGAATCTTCCTGTTGGACACTGATTTGACCTGGGGCTTTCTTAGTATTCACAGACCATGCGATTTGTCTTAAAAGCAGATAGCCTTTAATTAAAAACCAAAGTAAATTTGTTGTTCTGAAAAATGTTTGCCTAAAACTTTAATTTTTCAGAAGTGTTTCTTGGTTGATTCTGGAAAGGAACTGGAGTTCAGTCTGGAAGCTGCACAGCGAGTAAGATTTGCTACTTGCCTCTGTCCACTGTTTTTAAGGTACTTTTGAACTCTCTCCACAGACACCCAAAAAAGAGAACATTTCTTAAGAGGTGGATGCAACTTACTGTAACAGCAACTACATTTGAGCCCCCCGGGGAGTTCTCGGGGATCCTGGCAATGTAGTAGTCAGAGGAGAACTTTGGGACATTGTCATTGGTATCCAGCAAGCGTATCACTACGTCAGCTGTCGAGCTGAATTTCTCCGGTGTGTTCACCTCTATTGCAAGAAGCTAAGAAGAGAAAACCAGGAAATTACTACAAAGCAGCTATTATTACTTCTTAAAGGAACTTCCTTCCACTATCCACGGCACAGTGGTGCATTTTAGCCTGGTTGGACCAGACAGCTCAAAACAGGCAGATGATGAGCTAGGTCAGTGTGCAGCCTAGGCTTGTTTGTGCATGCTTGCAATGGGCGATCAAGCTGTGGAAAGAGGACTTCAAACCTGTGTATACATATTAGACTTCATGTGGCAGATGTGATTGGTCATAACCAACACAGCTTGAAAAGCCATAACAGAAGCAAGCAAACACCCGTCCCTGGGCAGGTCCTAGAACTTAGGGAAACACAAGCACTGAAAAATTTACGTGAATTTATGTATTAGGTGAATAAATCATGTAAATTGAATCATGACCCTTTGCAGAGGAAGCATAAATTCTTCATCAGGAATGAAGTCAGGGCAATGAACTGCACCAAACAGGGTAAAGAGAGGAGAGAACAGGTGCCCTGGGATGTTTGGAAGCAGCAGTACCTCCACCCCAAATGGAGCACGATCAGGGATCAGGCATGTACAGCAGAATACCATTTCACAAAGTTTGTGAGAACTCCTACCACCAGGCTTCTTGGGACTCTACCCTCACTGCCTCATGCTGATTAGGACTTTATCATACACCTGCCAGGACTTGTGAATTGCCTCATCGTCTCTGAGGAGGAACAGAGAGCTCTGGCATGACACATTCTTATAACTCTGCTCAGCTGAAAGGGCAGGCAACCACATACAGCAAGACCAGGGATGGGGAGAAGCCAGCAGCATGGATGTTCTGGCTGGCTGGCTGCAGAGCTAAACACTAGTACCTACCTATCTCATCCCTCAGCTGAGGGATGGCACTGCTGGGTTAGCAAGTTGGTTTCTCACATTGCCCCTTAATGCACAGCTAATTGATGCAGGGAAGAGCAGCCACCACAGAGAAGGAAGAGGATAACCCAGGCATCTGGCACGTGGCAGTCCTCAGTAGGCAGCAGGGAGCTCTCAGATCCCCACTTGGGAACAGGCCTGAGCAAGTATTTGGTGAGTCACCTCCAAAGCCTCAGACAAGCACTTTTCCACAGGAATTCAGCTACTTCGCACCGAATATTTTCTCTCTTATTCTTAGTCTAACACAAAATAGCAGCAGTGTTTCTACTGTGTCTTGGTTTGATCCTCAATAGATTAGGGGGACGTCAGTAGGAAGCCTGAGCCTATTGCTCAGGTGGTGTGCGACTGAGCAAGAAAGAGCATTTTCAGCAACAAGTACTGAGGGACACCGAGCCCGTCACAGCCTCCGGCCCAGGCGTCTGGTCCCTGATGGATGGCTGCATCACACAGAATCTGCACTAGGACATCAGTCATGGGCTCTGTAGGAGCTGAACCCAAATGACTAACACAGTGACCAATGGTCAACCATTTGGTTTTCACGCTTGGGCAAAGACCTAGTTAACACAAAGTGGGAGGGCTCTAGAAGCCTACTGAGCACAGCACACCACTAGTAGACTAGTGAGCAGACATTTAACTGAGATATGAGAGGCTCAGCTGAAAAATCTAGCTGCATGGGTTTTAATTCCCAGTAGACATATGTCCCAGGAGCTCCCTCAAAGAGGGTGAATGCCTAAGTGAGCTTTGGAAGGTGGAGCAGGGCTGCCACAGTGTCTCCTGCTCCATTGGTGCAGCATCTTGCTGAGATGAGGCCTGTGGGAGCTCATCCTTCCCATGCCGCTCGCAGAGCGCTCAGCCTCTCTCCCGCCATGTCACAGCTCCCCATGGGGCAGGCGGCATGTGATGCACACCAGCGATGGCACCGCTGACTGGCTGCGGGGCACACGCTGCGTTCAAGTCCCTGCTCTGCTAGAATCGGAGAAGTTTGTATCACCTAGAGGTGACAGGGTTTGGGGAGGGCGGGGAACAGTTTAAGTAGACAGGGAAAAGGCTATCTCAGCCTCATCTGGATGAGATCCAGCTCATCTCCTGGAGCTGTTCCTACTGTGTGAACATTTATAATGGTTGGAAATAAACAGTGAAAGGGTTCTTGAAGAAATTAACCTCAAAGGATTGCTTGTAATTACTATAGGACACATCTGCTCTAAAAGGGGAGTTTGGTCACTGCATCTCTGTGCTAACTTTTGTGTTTGGGAGTCTTGGATGGTGTTACAGCAAAATAAATTTTTGAAGGGAGAGTCATACAAACATCAACAAAAACCTACTCTTGAGCAATCTCAGCTCCTAAAGGAGCACAGAGATAAAATCTTATTGCTTATCATGCACGTGGAGCTATAACTAAATTATAATATCTGCAGTGAAATAATCTTTGCTGCTGGAATCAGCCCGTCTTAGAACGCCTTATGAGGGCTTAGCATTTTTACTATGTTTTCTACATTCATTTTTTATTTCCTCTCCTTTTAGCAGCCGTAGTCCAGCTATGTCAACATGCTGACAACATCTTCCTTCAGGGAGGGATTTTTGTCAGCTTACTTGCCTGCAATGTCTTATGCAGAGCTGTATTGTTTGTTTTATGCAGAGAGAAAAAAATAGCATAAAACTATTACTTCACAGGACTACGTATCAACAATTAACACAAGTGCCAGAAGAGCAAACTGAGATATAATCTTAAAAGTGGCAGGTAAATTTTTAAAATAGAGTTTGATTTTGGCAGCTGAAGATAATTGCAACCTCATCCGGTCCCATTCTGCAGGAGATGTGAGTGTCTGCAGAATGCGAGGGGTAGGTCCAGGCTCCTGTCAAGGTGGGATGTACTCTAAGCTGAAGGAGGTGGAGGCAGGAGGTTTGGCCCCCAAAGCATGTCAGCCCATGACAAGGTGGGACAGCAACATCTGGCCCCTGTGGCACAGGGACTTGAGATCTAAGAGGCCAGGCTGGAGGGGTACGAATTACCACAGCTACCATACCTTGGGAAACCCACTCTAGCTCTTGGACAGATGAAAATGAAGGAGGTCCTGACTACCAACTGTATTTAAGAGCCAGGCCTAAATGGAAGATAGATTTTTTTCTAGCAGCCTTTGCTTCAGGTAGTTTTTCAGTGCACCTCCCGCTCAAATTAGCTTTAATTCCTCTCTGGCATTTTACTGTTCAGTAACAAACCAGAGGAGAGGGATCATTGTTTACAGAACAAAACCCCTGAAAATAGCTTCTCAAAGCTGCTGTGGTATACATATTAAATAGAAATAAGAGTATATTTCACCCAAAATTCTAACCAGAATGACTACATTGGCAACTAAAACTGGGTAGGAAGCAATTTGAACTTTTCAGGGAAATGGAGACAGCAATGAGGTCTTTATAAGGTATTTGCTGCCATATATTACTGCCATATCATCCAGCTGCACCTTCTTCATTTGGAATCTAGACAAAGGCTCTGCATTTTTAGCAAAGCCTTATGGTCTTTCTCCAGTAGAAACAATTTCATCCAAAAAAAAAAAAAGTGAATAACTGCTTAAGCTAAAAAAATATATATCCTTTTTCCTGGTAATTAATTCTTTCAGTGTTCATGGCAATCATATTAACTACTTTGATTTCTATTAGTATTCATGAGGAGGCCATATGTAACTTCTTTACTGGTCTTTTGGTAGTTTAACCTGAATAAATGTGCGCTTATTACAATTAGTTTCGGTAGCACTTTATAGCCCTTTCAGAATCTTCCATTTTAATGCAGTAATGATGCCTCATATTTTTGTAGCATCTATAACCTATGAAGCTCAAAATGACTAAGGAACATTACAAGAGAAGACATGAAGTATACTGCGGTGAAATGACTTGCTAAGGACACAAAGCAAACCATGTAGCAAGGGTGAGAACAAAATCCAAGAAGTTGGCTTCTGGACTGTGCTAAAAATGCCACTTTCTGTACAAAATCAAAACCAGCATATATTAATAGTCAGCTAGACAGTTTTGGCAATTTTTTTTTTCATGATTACAGGGATTGTCTATGCCATTCTTTGCAGTCAGAACTGAGCCATCTATAGTCATGTTCAGAGGCAGCTGACACAAAACCAGACTACTTAATTATCTTGTTGATGAGCCAATGAATCCATCAGGGAAGGTGATAATGCAAGGGTCCAGCTTTTGGATGAAATCTGGTTCTTGTATGGCTGGCTTGGAGCATGGGTGAGACAGGCTCAGATCAGTCTGCAAAAGGCCATATAGACGGATACACTCTGACAAAGGCAGTGAACAATTTTGGGAAATTATCTTTCAGTCAGCCACTGTCTTCAGCCTGCCAACATTCAAAAGCACAATCATGAACCAAATTACTTAGGACTAAGCAGATAAAGTTCTGGCTTCAGAGAAATTAGGATTTCATCCTGTGAATCTATCATTGTAAGTGCAGAAATAACACCCTTGGGGTTCAGTCTAGAATGACTCAGAGCCACCAACATGTGCAGTTTCCACAGAGAGATAATACTCGACATTTTGCACTGACTGGACTAAGTTAGTCCACAGATTCGTCCATTAAACCTTTGGAAGGTGATGAACCAGGGGCAGGATTGAGTTTCCTTTACATGGAATATAATGTCGCTGACAATGCATCAGACAGCTCCAGGTGGATTAAGCTATCCCATTGGATACATAAGCCATCATACACATATCATATACACAGGCAGAGAGGACCCGGAAAGCAGAAGTACCTTGAAGGTTAACACCTTGAATTTTTCATAGTCAATAGCAGCAGAATTTTCCACTATTATTGTAACCTGAGCCTCATTCAGGACAGTTTGGGGAACCACTCGGAAGATGCCACCAGGTCCAACAAGACGGAGGTTGAATTTAGCATTGGCTCCCTGTGAATGAAAGCAGATAGGGCATTGTTTTCAGCGAACGATGCATTTCTTACAGCCTAGATTGGCTCTGTTTCTTCACGCTGTATAAAATTAGAATAAGTCTTAGCACTTAGAGCCCTCTGCTCTCCATCCCCTGGGCAAAAGACTGCTAAGAAGCTTAGTTATATAATCCCTCCAGCCCTGATCACAAGACGGACACAGCTTTTCTTAAAATAGATTGACAAGCTTGGTTATTCTTTCAGTCATAATGGAAAAACCCTGCAGCAGGACTGGCTAAGAGAGGGACTCTTGTGGCAAGCAGCCTTGGGCTTCGCGCCACACACTGTGAGCTAGTGCAGCTGACAGAGATGACACCACGTGCACATCGGCAGGCAAGTCCTGCCTCCTCCTGGCTCCTGCCAAGGAAAGACAACTGAACTGCCGAAGTCAGGACAGTGGACCCCCTCAAAAACCCAGCCTGCATCCTAAGAGCTGACAGCCTGGGATGATGATGCAGAGCCACAAAGATATGCAATTTCCAAACAGAGGTGGTACTCCACAGTTTGCGCTGACTGGGTTAAGCTAGCCCAGAGTTACAGCCCCTAAACCTTTTGGAATTTGATGCACTTGAGCGGAGAGAGGAGCTCCACTTGTGCAGGGTGAAATATGACACACATTTGACAGCTCCAGGTGAAGTGAGAAGCCAAATGCCATAATATAGATAAAACTTCTAGCCAGAGAGGACACGGGAAGCAGCAATCTCTAGAAGGTTACCACCTCTTGTATGCAAGTTGGGAAGAGTGAGCCAGAGCCAGATGGACAGACCAATTCTTTTAAACCAAACCGGAGCACGGAAGAGAAAAGATGAAGTGAGGATTCTCATATTTTTGCCTTACTGGGGAGGTTTGAAAATGAGCTGAGTCCATTTAACCAACGCTCTGAGTTCATCAATTTCTCAAACTACGTCATAGTTACACTGTAACAACCAGCCAGATTCACTGCCTGGCTGGTGCCATGCTCTTCCCCTAGCATGAATCTTGAGATGAAGAATTTCTAATAATAACTTTCATACAGGATAACTCTACTTTCAGCTGTATCCCTGGAGGACTTGTTATGAGCAGTTCTTGCTGCAACCCTAGCTCATGTGAAGAGGAAAAGTATTCAGCAGTAGTCCCCCAAGGGAACCAGAATGATCTTGGATCCAAAGTCAGTGGTCTGCGTTGTTTGGTCATACAAACCCCCACAGCTACAGAGATGACAACAGGGTCTCTTTTGCTGGGTAGTAAAGCCAAACACAAAGCCAGAGCTGCTGGACTGTGGAAAATAGTGCTGATGGGGGAAGTGGACCATCTGACCACACAAAGTCCTCTGCACTTGGGACTGTACATGACTGCAGGGACGGTGGCATTGGCAGGGAGAGAACTGCCTCCCTCCAATGGCTGAGTGATTTCTGACAGTGACATCCACGGAACCCAGATCTGCTCAGAGCAAGCCATGCTGCTGCATGTCTCCAAGCAGACGGCCATGGGACACAGGAATGACTGAAGGAACAACAGCACTGAGCCCCAGGCTGTGTCTGTCAGATGAAGAGAGCTGGGGGAGAAATTTCTGTGTAATTTTCTTGTAAGTAAAGATAGCATCTCCATCAAACTGTAGGCCTAAAACAGACCTTGCCCACAGCTTCCTCCTCCTCACCTGTACCGTCCACTCCCCCCAAAGAAAGAGTCACTAATGGCTGTGACAGAAACAGACGTATGTTTAATTTTCTTCTCTATATAGTCCTCTTGTGCGGAAGGGAAAACATTACATTCTATGCCTTAAAAGAAAAGTAACCCAAGCCCCCTAGAGTGATGTCTTACACTGTACCAGGAAGCTTCTTGAGAAATCTATACAGCGTATTTAGCAATGTTTTCTGCTTATTTTATAGCCTAACTTGCAGCCTGAATATTTTGTCAGCCTACAGATGATACGTATATATTTTGTGTCTAAATAGAAGAGATGGGCTTTGTTTCTTTCCTTCTGCAGCAACATCCCCTGTGACAATAGCAGGATAGACATAGCACTGCTTTGAAAGCAGTCATTTATCTGCTTGCTGCAGAGCAGCAGGAGGGAGGGTTTGATATAGTCAAAACAGCACAATACTGAGCACAGTTATATAAGAGCACTCTTTCCAATAGTAATACAGTTCTCGGATGCATTAAGCTTTTCTCTTGTCACTACCTAACCTCAGGCTAACTCAGATGGATGCCATTCATACAGTATTTAGCTTCAGGATCCCTATAGCAACCGTCACCATAGTATCTACGGGCACCACAGGTCAGTTAGCAGGCTGAGATGGATGGAGTCTTCTTTCCTTTTCCTTTATCCAGGTAGAGTTAGTTTGGCTCTGGCATAATTGTTAAGATTACCTAAAAATATCACTCCAGGGGGAATGATTTATCAAACCATGCACTGCAGAGTCTGGCTGTAACGTAAGGGCCAGAAGGACAATATATTGTAATAAAATCAATGTAAGGGTACAGACTGTATTGTTTCCAGCAGGGCCTGAGAAGATACAGACAGAAATTGCACTTGAAGTTACTAAAGTGATTGGAAGCTCTAAGTAAATCTCCAAAGGGATTATGTTCTCGGACATTACACTGACAACAACTGAATGTAACCAGTAGTTAGGGGAAGTTCATAAGGACTGTTCAACTTTAGGTGCCACAAGAACTGGGCTGCAGCTTTAGGACCACCCTTCTCATTGACATAACAGTATATGATGGACTAAGTATACTTCTGGGTCCAAACTCCCTGTGGTAATGGACCCTACAACTACTTTATCGGCCCTAGGCTTTTGGGGAATGTAGGTAGAATAGTGGAGTTCCTAAAATGACATTTCCCATGTGACAGCTCTTTCTAGTCCTTGGGAAAATAGGGCAGGAAAACGGAAAGTCCACATAGTTTCCACTTACCTGATCTGAATCATTGACAGTAATCTTCAATCCCCTCAAGATTTCACCCTCTGGGGGATGCTCGTACATGGTCAGTTCAAATCTGTTCTGGGGACCATTTTCTCCATAGAATGTTGGTGGATGGTTGTTGAGGTCGACTACCCGTATAGTCACCATGGCAAAAGTGTACACAGAGATGTCACCTTCCTGACTGACTTCTGATGCCTGTAGCAGGCAGGAGAGAGAGAAGAATGATGAGGGTATACTCTTTCCTCAGTTCCATGTTCAGGTATTGTTCTGCATGTACAAATCACCCTAACACACTAACTTGTAAAAAGATTCACAGCCTTATATTTCTCTAGAAATCTCAGTCCATTTCACACTGAAGTTTATGATGATTAGAAGATTATGGTAATAAACTACTCCCAATAAAGCCCCAGTGAAAAAATTCTCTTCATTTTGTGAGCTTAGCACCTCACCCTAGGTGAAAACAATTCTCTAAAGACAGATAATCTAATAAAGGCAGGATAATTGCTTGCCTAAAGTGTTGACAGAATAGAAAAGGAAGACAATCTTTAAATTTGCTGTGGTACCACAGGTAGTTGATTTTCACATTGCATGCAAGGACTGCAGCCTTGAAAACTCTGCAAGAAAAACTGTACTTGCGGTATTTAGGCAAATACTTGAAAAAGAAAAACGAGACAGTTTTGGTTTGGTTTGGTTTTTTTTTTTTTTTTTTTTTTTTTTGCAAGTTAGTCTCTGATTTACAATTCTGCTTTGCTGTCTAGATGAGCTTAATTTAAGCTGGATGTAGTTTGGACAGACAAGCAAACCTAGCTGGCATTTTTCTCAACTGAAAGATCAAATCTGTCTGGGTTTCAACAATTCCAACACGCAGCCTGATTCACTGGATTGAACCTAAGATGCTTCTTCTGTCAGGACAGAAACTCTGGCTCGTGTTTTTGTAACAAAACAGCTATCTCTAACATGCTTTTTTGCTCAAAGGGCTCAAAACCAAAAGCACTAGACTGCTAAATTTCTCTGAAGATGCTAGCCTGGTAACCGAGGCACCTGTCACTACCTATGCTAGGTAGTGCAACACCCTTTGGGTTCCTCAGGCAGATTTTGTAGCCTGCACGAGCTCTGGGTCACCACAGATATAACTAGGAGATCAGAAAAGCTTGCAAGGGCTTAACTAATCCTGTATCTGGGAAGTGCTAGCAGACTGCAGTAAACCAGAGAGATTAGGGGAAGAAATGGTGCCCGAGTTTAACTCGGACAATGGGAACTCTATGATCTCCCAGGTTCAGCAAGCTGCTTGAGCCCACTAGCAAGCAAGTGCCCTTGGGCATGCTACACTGGTTCTGGCACTGTGCAAGGCCTCAAAGCTGCTTTTAGACAATATTGTCCTTACCATGACAAACTCTCGTGGTTGTAATATGCATTTGCTTGAAGAAAACTGATAGAGTCTTCACAATTTAACTCTACATTTTGATACTTTTGGCCTTTAGAAACTGCTTAAAATAATGCAGCCTGTCACACTGATACTAGCTTATCAAGGTGTTAGCTCACCAAGGCGTTAGCATGTATTTGTATGTGGCTGATCAATGCCTCAGGAGTGGATACTGATATGACATTGCATGATCTACCCCAATCCTATTACTAGTCATAGATTTGACAGTTACCTATCTCATCACATAGAGGTTACAAGACATTAATTCCCGGTTTAGCAATAAAATCTGAAAACACAGAGAACAGTTATCTACATATTGTAAAGGATGTTGATTCTGTAGATTCAGAGATGAGATTAGGACAAGATTACTTCATTTGAAAGAAGTACTTTAAGACACTAAATATCCCAGGGAACAAAAGCAGTTTGTTCTCTTTTATGCTATCTGGCACTCTGCTCAGATAGAGGAGGTAGTTTCTAAAACAGGTAAAGTCAGCTATAAATTGAGCTGGTTTAGACAATCATGCCTACTCATGGCATTTAAGACCAACAGTCTTCAAGTGGCCACAGAACATACCTGAACTTTTAGTTCATACACTTCTTTCTTGAGCTGATTTGGGCTTTTTATAACAGAAATGGCTCCAGTTGTGTTGCTGATTTCGAATGAACCTTCACTTCCTGCAGTAAAACCAAGATGCTCTAGTTACATGCCACACTTCCTTTTTCCAAACAAGCATGAGCAATCAACCGTACACTTCATTAAGCATACCTTTATCCATATGTGGATCCATATCTATGAGCAGATCTGAAGGCACTTTTCAAAAATGAAACATTTCTGTGCCTGGTCACAGTGAGATGAAAACACAGATGAGGGCCAAAAAGGGTTTCCTCCCCTAGGAAGGGCTCAGTGGAGCTCTGCCCCTATGGGCAGCTGCCCTCACTTTCCTCTTCCCACCCTGGTCAGGTTCCCTTCAAGCCTCAGCAACCAGGCATGCAAATTTGGTATTCATTTCTATTATGCTGGCTTCTTTATATGCTGGTTTAGACAAAAATAGACATTCCTTATTTTAATTAGCAAATGCATAATTAAGTCTCTGAGAAGCAAGAACATTTCTCTCACTAATATCAGCTAAGGTGAGAAGTCTGACAATCTGTCTGAAGGAAACATAGTCACTCTTTCTGCAGACAGCATCTCTGGAGAAGCATCTTCTTGCCTTAGACATTCAGTTGTTAAAAAACTCTCAGCCTCTTTCAAGGCTGTCCTGAAAAAAAAGGGGTTTTGGATCATCTGAGGTAAAACCCAGGCTGTTTTCATTGAGGCAGAGTCTGACACAGGCAGGACAGGGCTGCAGGCTGACTTTGCTGCCCCTGACCTAACTTCCATTGATCTGAGCAGAAGATCAGTTACAGGGCTGTGATCCCTTGAGACCTGGTGAATTTGTGCTGAAGTAAATGCCAGCTTGCAGAGAGGCAGTGGCATCTCATCACACCTCACCGTCACGGCCAAAAGCAGGCTGGTGCCTGGGAAGGGGACCAGCCGGCGGCTCAGGGGGCCTGCCCTGCTCTGCCAAGGGGCTATAGGCACCCCTGCATGCTACCTTATGTACGGTATTGGCCACAATCTACGCTTTGTGGCAGAGCCTACAATTGAAAGGAAAAAGAGAGGAAAACCCTTATAGTGAAGGAGATCAGGCCTTCAGAAATAAAGGATGATGACCTGAAAGCTCAGTCATTTTTCTTTTTCTCTAACTCAATTCCAGAGCTGATTTTTAAACTATCTGGTAGTGTCCCATTTTGCCAATACCTGCAATAACTGCAACTTCATTAAAGTACACTCGACACGACATTGAACAGAGACCGACTCATACAATGGTCAATTATTAAGATACATTGGCCTGGAAAGTACTTCCTGACTGAGAAGAAGCTTAAGTCAATAGTGGTTTCAAGCTACCATACTTCAAGTTATTGTCTAGTTATCACAGGGAAATAGGTAACTCAGAGTACATAGCATTATGCGTGTTCCTTCATACAGCATGTTCAGAGGATTGGAGTATTTTCTAAAATTATCCCACACTCCCCGGATAAAAAATTCTCATAAAGACTAAATAATTTGCTACTTGCTGCTAGTATTTTCTTGCCCCTTGACAACTCAGCCTGCAGGTATTGGAATAATGGCTTGTCACGAGTAATGCCAGGGTCTGAGGTGCAGGGGCAGAAACCTGCTCTAATCTTTTGTTCTCTATCTATTTCTTAAACTTTCTATGCACTAAAAGCATATTCCCTTCCCCTCTTTTCCATTTCATGCTAACAAAATCCCGTGTTAATGTGCATGAGGAAAGCCTGCTCTCCATTAAGTCGTACTTTATGCTATTTATCTGTCATCCCCTTCCATCTTCATTTTCAACTCTCTCCTAATCACTTACCTTTTTTATCCCATAGCACCTTTTTGGTCCTCCTCTATTTTCTTTGGAAATCTAATAACTTTCCTCATTAATCCTATTTCCCTTTGACATTTTCCCTGGTTCATCTGCCTTCGCTTATCCTCCCTACTCAATTTCTCCCTTGTCTAGCATATTTTCATCCCACTTGTTTTTACTCCTCATTCTCCACCTTCCTTGTTACCTTTTCTCATTTTCCATCTATTTTCTTCTGCAACCTTTTTTCCCCTCAATGTTTCTACCTTCCTTTTGCCCTCTTCTATCTTTTCCCTTGCATTGAGGAGAAGGAACCTCAGCATGGGTCCCACCCCACATCAAGGCAAAACCTCACTTGCAACCCTCTCTGTCTTCTCTAGACCTTGCTGTTTAGATCACAATGAAGAATTTACTGCATAGCTCTGCAACTACACCTCAGATTTCTCTTATGAAATATTGGGATCTCTCATGCTTGGGAGTTGGGGTGCCCAGTTGCCACGGAAGTCTTGTTTTGGAGGAAGAGAGAACCAAACAAAACTAAAGTTGTAGCTTGGAGTTTAGTTGAGCTAAGTCATTGACTTCACCAGCTAATGAATCATCATTTCCGCCAAGTCTCACATTTATGCTATTAAAAGACGTGCGACAGACACCCTCAGAATAGCTGATGAAAAGCATTAATCTTCTGATAACATCCACTTTCTTCCAATGCAGTGTACAGCCAGTGTCTCTCCACTGGTAAATATAATTTTTTCCAAGAAACCAGAGTTTTGATCGTTCAGCCACTTTAATCACAATCTTAATAAAAATATCGCTCTAAATACCACATCCGGGTCTCCCAATGCATTCTCTAGCCTCCCAGATTAAATGATAGAGATGCTCAGTAGCAGTGAATGCATCCCCCTTTATGCTTTCTGAAATGACAAGCAGGCTACTGATGCCTAACAAATCAGCAACACTAACAACTCCAAGCATAGTACTGTGAAGCAGATACTAAAACTCAGTGAATCGTATCTTGGCTGTTCTCTGGTAGACAGGGCCCTGGAATTGTTCAAGGTACCTGACATTATTTCATGAGAGTTTGTCTCAGCTTTATTAAACTCTAGCATATCCCATTCTAATTTAATGTCAGATCTAGTTTCGACTGCCCTTCAGATTTCATACAAGACAAGTCTACTCACCGTTCACAATGCAGTAGTGAATACTGTTAGGCTTTCCTCTGTCTCCGTCAAGAGCAACAACAGTAAGGACCTCAGAGCCCTGGGGAGAAATGGGAAATCACAATCTGTGTGCTGAGATCAAAGAGCAGTGAAATTGCAACAGCGTAATTAATAAACTGAACTTCTGTAAGTCTTTCTGCAGTGAGGTGTGGGGGCAAGAATGGGTACTTTTGCTTGTGCTGTATGGAGAACACAGCAAGGGCCTTTGTCTCCCAGCCAGAAAAAAATCAGTGCCTCGCTTTGCAGAGCAGGAACTGGATGCTACTCCCTGGACCAACTCTGTGTTGTTCCTACATCAAAAGTTATAGTTGTTCCCAGGTACGTCGCAGCCCACGCACTGTACATCCATACAAAGTGGGGACACCCCCACTGCTGCTCCCTCCCTATGGAGCCACCGTGCGACCTGCCCTTGCCAGCCTGCTGCCAGCACCATGCCACTGCCTGCACCGATGGCAGAGCAACCTGCTTTGGTGCATGGGCCTCAGCTGCCCCAGGGCTTGCTGCAGCCTCGGGGCATGCCATGTGCCTGCCAAGAGACCGGTGCCAGTTAGCCCAGCACCCCGCCCTCTTGTCCTTTTTTCCAACTCAGCTTTGGGTGAGCACCAGAGGAGCAGCAGGAGCTCTGCACTGCTCCCCACGGGCTGCTCTGTGCCCACTGCTGTGGCAGTGCCGACAGCATGGGTGTGAAACGGTTGCAGACCCTGTGTGGCCACGGTGCCACAGTCCAGGGGCTGGCTGGCCGCAGGAGCAATCGGAAGCTGTGCCCAGGGACACCTACGCTGAGCCACAGACTTGGACAGAGGATTTGGAGTAACCAATCTGAGACCCAAGGTTTAGTGTGGGTCACTACCAAGATGCCCTCTGGTAGCTGCTGTGTAGGCTCCTGGCGGCACTGCGTGCCCCATGGCCACACAGCGTGCTGAGACACAGGCAGCTGCTGAGGAGTCATCAGGTCTTTTTGGTCCTACCTCATTAAGTTCAGACAGGCAGCAAAAGCAAAAAGGGGATCACAAAGCAACTTGGCCCACAGAACATTTAGGGCATAAAATTGCAATGAAAATGATGGTGATTTAACTGTCCTTAAACCTTCACTGTCTGTCTTTCTGTGCAAGTAACATGGCCGTGGGCCATACGTACAGAACTTGTGTGCTGCAGACCATTTGCTCGTGTGACTACTCCTATCAACTCAGAGGGATGATGACTGTCAGCGTTAAAATGCTCACCCAAGTGGCAATGAGCTGTGCGATTTAGGCCTCTGAACTAAAGCGTTACTGTTTGGGGCTGCAAAAACAGGGAACATTGAAGTAACTGTCAGTTAATCACAAATGGCAACAAGGAACATTTTCATGACAACCCCTGAGTGAATTTTTCAAACAAGAGCAAGGTTCTGTTAGAGCAACTAGAAATACAGAACTGTATTGTTATCATTTGTGCTGGAAGCTGCAATAAAATCTGCCTATTGGGCAAAATGCAGTGCAGTCCCTTTGAAGGTGACAGAGTACTTGTAAATCCTGACAACTCCACCAAGGAGAAAAGAAGGAAGTTTACAAAATTAACACCAAACGTGTAAACAATACTAAAATCAGCTAGTGCCCCTCTCTCTGTGGAGTTCATTCTAATAGCAAAACCCACACTGGGAAGGACCGATTTGTGCTTCTATCATTAGAATATCATAATGGTGTAAGTTATAAGCTCAGGCTGGATGTAATTAACATTTATTGACTCTCATTTCCATAGTAAACACTAACTCCTGTGTGCACCTGATAGTCATTTCAAGATCTATACGTAACTATGCAGAATAAATCAATATACATAACATCATTCATTCCAAACATCTGCAAAGTACACAAGCATTACTTCTCTGCCCTGCTGAAATATAACAGCCTATGCACTGAACTGCAATATACAGTCATGCAAGGCCTGCAGTGTACATTGGAGTTCTGGACAGGAAGTAAAGACATGATCTTTCCTGAAATTCAAGGGAAGATCAGGTGAACAGTGTGCAATCTCACTGCCAAAGAGATCAATAGTCTAATGTTGGGTAATTTCATGAGCAGATACCATTGCTCGTCCTATGTATGAAGAAAATTTTTATTAAATCTTAGGTATCAGGGTGAAAGCTGATCCATACACAATATCATGCCGCTGCTTAGATATAGAGAAAATTCATTAGTTTGCAGCTTCAAGAGTAACATGTGCCTGAAAGCATCATGGTGGATATAATAAACTAATTTGCTAAGCTGTATACTCCCTTTTAAGCAAATCTGCCATTAGGCATTTCTGAGGTGATGGCACAGCCAGGAGCTCAGTGTACTCCTTGGATCCTGTCTCCGTGATAGATACGAAGTGGTATCTTCAGCAGCAGACACATGCCGACAAATGCAGTGTCCCCATTTGTAAGTGGTTCTTCTAAGTATGTCCCTGCTTGCTTGATAATCTGGTGGGTTTTAGGCCTGGGAGGACTTCCCGGCCCATTCTGCCTATCTAGCCATCACTGAGCAGAAAGTATCCTGCATTTTGGGGGTGTCCAGATTGCTTCTCCCCAGGTGACGTCCATGGGACAGCACAAAGAGTCTAGAGCATTTGGGCATAAATTCTCCCTATACCTTGCACAACCAGCTGCTGTACCAGACTGATCAGCTAGAAAACAAAAGCACCGTGAGACCACACAGCACACAAAGGCTTCTAGCATGATGTGTTCAGGTGAGGTAACTGGCAACCTGCTTCAGCTTTCAGCCAAGTGCCTCTGCAGGTCTCAGCTACAGAAGAGCTTAGTCACTCTCTGGGCTTAGGCCACCATAAATGGGCAGAATCCTTTTTGACTCTAATGACAGCAACAGGAAGCCTTGCATGGCAAATTGCGATGTAATGTAAATAATGTAATGTAATATAATGTAAATAAGAACAAGTCTGAGATTTGGTCAGCTCATTTCACCTAGGAGTCAAATCAGAGTTTAGGTCCTAGTTTCTGATAAAGCCTGTGCTAGAAACCATAGGGCCATCTTGACTGAGGTGTGAACGATTGCGCTTGTTCTCCTACAGGCGAAAACCAGCACTTACTGCGAGTGTATCCTCATAGACGTATCCATAGTAGGGAGTCCCAATGAACATGGGAGGAGTGTCCTGAACATCCTCCACATTGACAGTAACTGTTGTTGTGGCTGAAAACACTTTGTTGTCTCCCCTGAGCTTCCCACCACCATCCTAGAAGAGAAGTCATCATCAGATCCCTCTGCCGAAACATGTCTGCAAATCAGCTTATGGCATTGCATGCACCTCATGAGCTTTCAGAAGCACAGTCCCAGGAATCCCTTCTCTCTCTCAACACACAGATTAGTCTCTGCTGCCCAATTCCCTTCTCTGTTCCATTTGTCCGGCTCCCTCTCTGATTAGGAAGACAGCTTGCAGTCTCTCAGAAATAATATCTTATATTAAAAGTGGTTGTGCCAATATATGCAGTCATACATGACCTTTTAGCAACAACACATGGGACAGGGAATTCAAGGTTTTTGCAGGAAAAAAAGAATGCTATAAATTGATGCAAAAAGTTAGTGACTAAGGCCTACAGCTTTTCATCCCACATATAGTCTTGTCATAAACAGAAGACAATGCGCAGTAGCAAGGTAGTGCATTTCTAGGGGGAAATTAAACAGTGCACATGATCAAAGTCTCCTAGGGACTCTTATGTGATAAAGTGAAAGCATGGAGGAGCTGTGCAGCCAAGAACTGTTAGATAGCCACAGTATATAAACAGTCTTTGGGGACTTGACTACAATCAACTCTGTGCTACTGATACAGCAGAGCCAATTAGAAAGATGACTCGCAATTTCAGAAGCTTTTAACACCCTCAGTCTCAGAGCACCAGCTGGAGGTCAGTAGTCATGCTGGTGTATAAGAGTGTGAATTGTTCAGCATGTCTGCTGTACCAGTTCTAAAAATTCCATTTTTTTTGAAAAGCTACGCTCATTTTTTTCCTCCTTACTGTCCCAAAGGCAGCATTTAAGCCAAATTTTGTTACTTCTCCTCAAATGAACCCTGGCTAAATAAATACATAAAAAGATCCGTACAGTTTTCATAAAACATGAGAAACTCAAAGTCACCATCAGTAGCAGCAAAATCATCCTCTTTCCACCCATGCGAGTCTGTCTGTGTGACAGGTCCCTCCAGGATCCTGAGAGACTTTACTTCAGAATCCATAAACTTTTAATGCCTGTTATGAATCCTCAGCCATGCCACAGGCGCAGCACTGCTGAGAATGACAGTGGCAAGAAGGGACGTGCAGCAATATTTGCAGGATTTGAATAAGCTCCTGCCACAAGGCAGCAGAGAAGTGAAAGAAAGAAACATCCACACAGATATTTCCAGAAAAGACGACCGTCACTTGTGCTGCACTGGGTCCAGCTGTGCCCTGTGTCTTACTGTGGCTAACGACTGCGACCCGCACTGCCTGCCTGCCAGCGGTTTGCCCTTGTCGCAGCGGGGCCATGCCCTGGGCAGCATGAGGGAGCCCTCAGCACATGCATTTGCCCAAAGGCTGATGCTTCTTGAAGCTGGGGCTGCATACACCAACCCTTCACTTCAAGGTGACTCTCAAAATGCACAGGTGACTTTCTGCAGTGGGGCTCACTATGCTGCCACTGGAGCCTGAGTGAAATGAGGGAAACCCACTCCCAAACGCCTCCAGATGTTGTTCAGCAGCAGACACCGGTCACCTTTCCTCCCTCGCTTTTCCATGTTGCCCCCACACCTCCAGATGTTACAGAGGGAGTGACTCTGCTGCCTCAGTGTTATGCTTCATGTTTCAGCAACCCTTTAAGTCACACTTGTATTCAAACTAATCAGTCCTACTGAAATACAACCCCCCACCTCCTCTAGTTTCAGATAAAAGCTTTATACCTTGGCTACGACAACGACAAAATGTGTTCTTGACTTCTCATAATCCAGGGTGACCCCTGTTTTGATGCGCAGGACACCACTGTGACGGTCTATTGTAAACTTATTAGCATGGATGTTCTAGAAGAAAAGAAAAGAAGAAACAGCGAGAGATTACAGGTATGGAAATAAGATTGCCGTAGGGATTCATCTTTTATTTCATCTGCTAAGGGAAAAGACTAGAATAATGATATGGTTTGAGTGAATAATGTATTTGATGGATTTCACCTCTGTGTGTTTATGAACAATTCATGAACCAACCACGAGTCTCTCATTATTCAGAATAAATCAGTTACCTGTAATGTGGATTTTTTTAATCTTTTAGTATTTCTTTGTGAAATCTTAAACTTTGGTTAACACAGTTTATTGCACGGGAAGAGGTAGGGAGGCTTAACAGGAAAAAAGGTGAGGGGAAAAGGAAGAAGAAAAAAAAGTGTTATCCCGTAGAGTTTCAAAGTTCTACTGGCTTACAAAAAAGCAGGAAGTTTGCATGCATAGATTATTGTCAATAGACTGGTGTTTTGGTGATTTTTGCAAGACACAAATAAAACCTAAAAGACATCTGATTTCTAAAAAGGCCTAAAAAAAGTCTCCCTCCGTTCTTCTGGAATGAAGATATCTATAAACACACTTCCGTTTGGGTATCCATAACACAATGGTCACTGTCGGATAATCTTGGCCTTTTCAGTAGGCAACACCACCTGCCCACATCAGACTTTCAGAGAGGTTTTTTTCTGTCCAACTTAAGAATTCCCACAGATTGTGCCAAAAGACACGGCAATGCTTTTTCAACAAAAACACAAAACAACGAAAACCTTTTTGCCACACAAATATACCAACTACACAGAAGTTTGAAGCTGCTGTTCCTTGGCTTCATAGTCTATCAGCTTACTGGTAAAAGCCTTGTGCAAAATTCAATTCTGCACATATTGTATTTTAAATGGATCATAACTGGTGAAATCAAAACTAAATTTCAACAAGGCACTCAAGGTGTTCTTTCACAGTATGCCCAAGCTCTTAACAGGATTAGCTTCAGTGCTATGTAAATATCTTCCAACTTGTTTCCATATTTGTATCTGAAGAAAATATTGCAACAAATTCGTTTTGGTTTTTTTGCTCTTCCCTCTTGAATAAGGGGAACTGCAGCTAATCTGGATGGAGCTGCTTGCAGGAAGAAGGAATTTGAAGGATATAATGCAAAAAGTTGCCCTTTTGGCATGCAGAAGGTCTGTAATACAGAAATTCAGCTTTAAATACAGAGCCCTTTCTGTTCTTCACCAGTGTGCAATACCTGAAAGGCTGGTTTCAAGCAGACACAACTTTGTCAGTGAGAAGACTTAGTACCGCATATTTCACACTGTGATCCAGGTCTCAATTATGCACCAGCCTGCTACACCAAAGTCCACATTTGGGTTTCCAGTGCATTTTGCTTTCTAAAGAAAGCTATTTCATGCTTTAAAAATCCCATATGCATACAAGATTACAAGTTACAACTTGCTCTTCCCGTCACTCCAAAGAAAGGGCCAAGAAGACCCCTGCCACGAGGTGTCCTGCTGGCAAGCACAGGAGCGACAGTGGCAACTCCAGCTCCTCCTTCCGCCTGCTGGACTGCACTTGGCTGCTCGCAATCAGACAATACCCGTTTTGTCAATGCTTGTTTTCTTGTCCACGGTACAAAATTGGTCCTATAGACACTAGTAGCAGCTTCAACCCTCAAAATCTTTTTTTAACCTGATTTCTGAGATCTCAGTAAATGAGAGATGATTTTTGAAGGTACAGGTAATACCTTACCTGCAAGAAGTAGGTGATACTTCCTCCAGAACCCGTGTCTTTGTCCACTGCCTCAATCTTAAAGATACTGCTGCCGGAGGGAGTGTTCTGTGACCAGAAAGAGTTACACAGAAGTGGAAAACCAGGTGAGTTAGAAGAAATGAAAAATGAGCAAGCAAGGAGGCAGAAAAAGAGAGCGAAGGTAGAAAGAATGTAAGCGCATTGAGGGAACCAAAGAGCAGAAAGAAAAGAAGGAAGAGATTAAAAATGGAGGAAACTGGAGAAGAACAAGAAGGAAGACAAACTTTTTGGAATAAAAATGACAGGAAATCTCAGCTAAGACGGAGCACATCCTATTCCCGATGAAGTCAGTTATAAAAACTCCCAATGACTCACATCTTGGACCTTACCCACAAGATAGCCCACCTTACGTACCTACAGACTTATTCCCTAAGTTTGCAGTGAATATTAAATATCTACGCAAGTGCTAAACCAAAAGAATGCAAGTTAGTCCTGCACATCTTGTTATTTTACTGAAAACATACCAGCTCCTCTTTACATCCTATTGAAATATACTTCCAGTACGCAAAGGAACTTCACCAACCTCTGGGACTTGTACTATGTAAGGTGTATTGATGAACTCCGGGCTCTCATCATTTGCATCCATTACAAGGATCCTGACTTTTTCAGAAACCTGGAGTAGAATATGAAGAACATATTATGACCCAAGCTGATTTTCAACAGGTACCTGTTCATTTGTCTACTAAGGTGTAATCAAAGGCAATGAAAAATTATGTTGTAGTAGAATATCTTTGCACTATCAAAACTGAGCACTAAAAAGAAAATACAGAAAACCCCATAATCCAGAAGAATTTGCTTTGTGGAGAACACCCAGATATCTCCAAACTAAATAAGGAGTCTCAGAGTACTTTATAAATTACAGACTGGGGCTGATTTTCAAAAGTCTTTCTTCTTCTTTATGGTATTCAAGATATCATGATGTATTTTATGAGAATACATAAAAGACTGTAAAAGTTGGCACCTGACAGCCAAGAGCATTCATTAATGCCTCATTTGATATCATCATACTAGGTTAACAGCATGCATAATTTGGATGTGCAAATACACGCTACTAATATGCAACAATCCATCTTGAACACGATGTGTGTTCTCTTTCTAAAAATACAGAAGCAAACATATTTGACTAACAAAACTTCCCAGTTGTTTGCGAGTGGACATGTGGATGTGATCCTATTATTTCCTATTTACAGAGGTTGCCAGGGCAGCTGTGCCTGTAGGATGCTGGCACCTCCCAAACATTTGTTCTAGTAATCTCAATTAATTTGTTTGAGGTGAGGAAGAGCTCTAGAGTTATCCAGTCGTGTGGACAGTAAGAGGGTCCCTCTTTTATGGCACCTCTAGTGATGAAGCCCAGGTCCTCTTATTGGTAGACTAATATCCTGGCCGTGACAGCATCTGTCCGTAAAATGAAAATGCCAAGGAGATTTATAGAACTAGGATTGGATGCTTGTGCAATGCCTCAGATAAGTCCTTAATGATTAGATGTGATCAAAGCTTTATTCAGCAGCAGACAAGAAAACCCCCACCACCTTAGCCTAAGCAAATCTTAATGTCATGCTAGAGAAACATTGCGGGGGCAGAGGGCCAGTCAGCTCTTAGGTGTCCAACACTAGTTCCTGTAACGTCACGCATGTCTCCAAAAAGCCTCCAGATCTTTCTTAGGTATGAATCCTACTGAGCTGACAGTGAAACTTCATAGGAAGCTGCTGTAATTCTGCAGGCCACTAAGTCAGTCTTTCAGCTCACACTACATTGTAATTATCTTCAAATAGCTGAGCAATGAGCTGGAGTGAGACTTGAGTTACTGGGAGTTCGGTGGCTCTTGAAACAGGAGGTAAGATTCTAATGAGATTATGTTTTCTGATAAAATGAGATAGTGCCTGTAAGGTAATTTAATAGGAGGAGGGATGTGGGGACAGAGAGTTTGACAAGCTACAGCATAATTAAATACTTACTGTACTCAGGCCATCTGAGATACTGACAATAACTTCAATCTCATCTTCTTTCTGCAAATCAAGAAAATTCCTTTGTTAGAGAGATGGTGTTTGCCCTGATTGGAAAAGGGCCTGCAGATTTAAATGTGTCTCAGCAGGTAGGTGAAGGTAACAACTAATACCACAAAGCAGCAGAGGCTAGGAAGACCCCTCAGAGGCTCCAGCTGCAGGGCTCCTTGGACTTTCTGCGGCTACTGTCAAGAGATGTTTGGTCTGGGAATCCCTGTTGTCCTCTAAAGTACTAGTGAAAATCAGTCACCTTTTTCAAGAAACACTCCCTAAAAAGGCACGATTGGTTCAAAATTCTTCTGTCTCCGTATACAGTATTTTGAAGGCTTTACTAAGTACTGTGTACCCTTCCCTGCAAAGGAGACATGAAGGGTTCAATGCCTGTGTTCCCAGAATGAGGCTGCCTTTAGGCCACTATTGCTGGAAACATCTTTAACCCATATGGTTACACATGGGCTAAAGGGCTATGATGTAAATAGAGAAGTGTCCTGGAACATTGCTTACACGAATCTCTACTTCCTCCTAATGACAGGAGAGTCCCCTGTCTGAGGATTAGAGGACTGTAGCTGCCCCTAAGCTCTTGATGGGGTGTGGGTGGGGAAAGATAGGAATAAAGAGTAAACTTCTCTTTTGGCAAAAGCTGGACAGACAGCTGCCAAAAAATTTGATAGCAGTGTCAGTGGGGCAAGTCAACTGGAAAACAATGTAATGGGTGAAGGATAATGTCTCAGAATAGCAAAGTATATTACATATTTTGGGGGCAAATAAGTTGGCATTGTCCCTCAAAACCACAGATCAAATTAAACTGAAGGAAATTCCACGAACACACAGAGTGGTGCCATTTCACTATACCTCTCTGTCAAGCTCCTCAATCAGTGTAACATTTCCAAGGTTCTCGTCAACAGAAAAGTAGCGTCTCGATCCAGCTTCATAGGCCAGGCCGTACATCACAGGATCTCCTTCTGGATCTGTTCCATTCAGAGTGTACACATGGGTACCTGAAAAAACCACAGCATTTCCTGTGGTTACTTCAATCAGTGAATATTTCACTGGTCTGCTCCTTAGAAACTTAGCTCCCCTGCGGCAGGCAAAGCTTTTGTGAATCAAACCCACTTACTGGGAAAAATGGATAAGTAGACAGTTCAATAGTCCTGATTGCCACTTTTTAGCCTCCTGGTTCAACCAAGTTTATCAGTGCTGGTTTCTCTCACTTCAGGCCCTGCTTTATGGGAACAACAAACTAGTAGGCAGAGGATCTGGCAGCTGAAGGCAGTGCTCCCATAGGACTGGACCCAGGCTCTGAAGCTCAGGAGGTGCAAGGACATTTGCAGACTCTTCCGCTTTCAGAACTAATAGATGCAGAAGTCTTCTTTCCTACTTCACTCCCCCTCATTAGCGCCCTCCCATTAAATTCTCTACTTAACACACCCACTCACGCTCATACCAGTGAATAAATTCTCTAAACTCGTCAATGTATTTCTCTCACAAGCTGGGGAAAGAGATTGTTATTTCTATTTTTAAACATTTGAGAAGTTGGTGCCAGGTTTTCCAGTAATCTGACTTTGTTTATCAGAAGTGATACTTCCTGAGGGAGCTATAACACCCACGTTTTCAGAACATGGTGAGGGTTTATTAGGTTTTTTTTTTTTAAGCTTACATGTCTGTCATTCTACTGTGCATTAATATCTTCATCCAAATAACTTCAAGCAACAAATATCAGTTAACTGAGCCTGAAATATAAAACACTGTTGTTTCCTTCCAATCCACTGCGCCCTGAGTAAGTTACCTGAGATATCCAAGACGTAGAGGTTTGGAACAGAAACTCTGCTTTACATCTAACAGAGTTCTCTGCACTGGAAATATAGTAGCCACACGACGCACTGGGTAGTAGCTGAGTTTTGCTTGTGCATGGGACACAAAGGTATGATGGAAGGATCCCTGCTAAGAGTTAGCATAAAGTTAAGGAAGAACACTGTTAAAGGGAACCCAGAAGACTCCAGTTTTAAACTACTTGGGCTCTGAGTTTGAGAGATTTTTAATTCTGTACTCAAAAGTCGTAATCTTTTTTTCATATTGTCTCTGCAGTGGCAGTGGAGTTTTTTACTGAGCAGATCCATAAGCTTCTGTTCAACTCTAGACCCTTGGTTGAGGTCCTGCCACAGCACGAACAGGTCAGCTTCTCGAATGTTTCCTCAGTTTTGCACTTCTCATTTCCTCATTCTTTGGCACGCAAAACGTGAAGCAAACAGATCAGTGGGCTTAGTGGACATGCAATGTCCAGGCATCAGCAGTGATACTTAGAAAACATGGCTGTCTTCTTTGCGTAGCAAGAGATTATGCCAAGCCATGTGGGATCTGTGCTCACTCGCGAGTAAACTCTCTTACGATAATTACCAGGGCAATATTTGGGCAACTTTGTACGGAAAAATGTTCACATTGCAAAAACCAATGGGCCCACAGGAGCACAAACAAGACACCCTGTTACGAGCTGGCTCAGCCAGACAACAAACAGTCAAGATTTGCAAAACAGGTTTACAAAACTACAAAACACTTTCCACATTTTTCTTGGACTTTTCCCACAAAACACAGTAGAAAATAACAACGCATCTGTAATGGAGATGCCCAAAAATTATTAGGAAAATACAATGAGCGGTACGATGAGACACTTCTCTGATTGTAACAACTGAACTGCGTAAGTACAAAGAAATGCAAAGAGAAGAATAAACTGGGGCTGATATAAAATAGTGTCCTGAAAGGACACCTGCCTCCTGCTATAGCTGTCTACATAAGAGACAGAAATTTCAAGACTGTTGCAGGTTCTGCAGCACCAGCACCGACTGCATTTCTTCTTGTTTTTCAACAGCTTTGTCTTAATATCACAGCTGGGGCCAAATGGAGAATTCGGGTTTCGATTGTAGCACTTCACTGACATCATTATCAATACAGTGCTTTTCTTCAGCCTTTTTTGGTCATTAGAAGTTTTTACTTCTTATTTGTTTTTCTGCCCTTCTTCTTCACTTTTCCTGTCCCTTCCACTTTATATACTACTGGCTGTCCTGCCTGTTTCTAGCACGTGTGGATGCCTGTGCAGTGGAGAAACAGGATGGACACCACAACCCGCGTCCGGGGTCTCTCAGAGCCTGTGGGCAACAACTAGGCACACGGTCTAGTGCTGTGACTGGGGCTGCCCTGAACTACCAAAGCTGGTAGTGCACGAACTGCAAACCTCTCCTCAGGGATCGCAGGGCATGTGCTAGAGAAGAATAGACTGTGAAAGTTCAGGTGAATACATTTGAACCTGGGCTTGTTCTTCCAATCTCACAATTTTCTCTCCTACATTTTCTAGGAATTTTCTTATAAGGAAAACAGGAATTTTCTTGCTGCTAAATGTGAGAAGCAGCATTGATATTGGTACAGACTGAGATTACTGAGGTTTCTGAGCAAGGAATGAAGGACATCATTGATCTTTACACTGGACTGTTTGCTTCCTAGCTAAAGCTGATACTTCTTCATTTTTCATAATACAGGACACTTGTGTGTCTTTTAAATTGGATTGTAGATCAAAATTTCTTTTCTAGCTCATTATAATTCCTAATTTTGTCTGAATTGTAATTTCACTGCACAATACTCTCCATATCATTAACACCCTGGGAACATTTCTCAGCACAGTGTTAATGCCAATTAAAAATCTCCTCTCAGCGTGCTGCCTCCACTTGCCGAAAAGGAAATAAATGAAGAAACCAGCTAAAATCTTATCAGTGAGTACCAAGTAAACAGACTCTCCCTATCAGAAAGATAAGGGAATAGAAGAGTCTTTACCCAGGGACATGACAAATGCCATGTAGAGGCCCCAGTCAGAAGAGTGGGATGCTCCGGGTACCTAGGGGATGTCGCAGCAGCCTGGGACGGGGAAGTCCCGGGGAACTGCACGCTGCTCCCTGCTACAGCTGCTTCCCAGGAGCCGTGCCAGGCTTTCACTCCGTTTTCCTAGTCCATCTTAAAAGTCATCTGCTCTTTGCTCCTGACACTCAGGCTGAATGGCTGTCCCGTGATGCCATTGCTTCATTTTACTTCATTTCTGACTTAAATTTATTCACAGCCAGCCTCCGTCCATGTGCTCTGGGGCTGGTTTTGCCCTCTCACTGAAGACACGCTCTCCCTCTCTGCTGTGCGACACTCAGCAATCAAATCCCCTCCCTGCCAAGTTAAACAAGCCAAGGACATTTTGGACTCACGCTCACTCCCCCTGTTGTCCTTTGCCACCACAGCTGACATCTGTTAACAAGATGCCGAGAGGGAGATCCATGGCCATGCTCCCAGGACAGGACACCTCTGTTCCCAATGTCACAGCAAATACCATCTTGCCCGGGGTTACGCGCCTGATCTCCACCTGTCTCAGCCAAAGGCCTCTTTCCCCACCAGGAAAGGTGACGGACAGTTAACACTAGGCCTACAGACGGCTGTTTTACACTGCAAGCACAGGGGAGCTCAGGCTCCCGGAGGACATGGTCCATACACCAAGACTACCTCAAAAATGGCTCCTTTCCCATTCGCTACCAGCTACCGCTCTTTCCGGAGCACACCCGGGCGACTCCTGCTCCCTCGCTGCACCCCAGCACACCACGCTGGCTGGCAAAGCGGAGACACGGCCAGGATCGGCAGCCCAAAAGCCGTGGCTGCTACGGCAGCAGCTGAAACAGGCCCCGCAGCTGCAAGCCCCTGCGGTGGGGAGAGGGGGGGTCGTTGGCAAGCGCTCAGCGTGGGGCCCGACACACCACCCCAGGGACAGCAGCAACGTGTCCCCGCGGCACCCACAGCAACCAACTCCAAGGAGAAGCCATCTGAGGGCAATTTTCTGATGTATGTGTGGTTTCCGTTAGAAGCATAAAAACAAAAGCGAAGGCTGTAACACCTGCGAGTCCTCAGTGCATCTCTGTGCAGTGCTCTGCTTTGCAGGGGGGCTCCATTTGGCACAGCATTAGCTCTGCTGCAGTGATGCTGAAGGCAGGCTGTGTTTAACAGTTCTGTTCTGGTAGCTCCTAGCTTTCCTAGGGGGGAGATTTCAGTTTTCTGCAAGAAGTTGAATATTTTTGCACCTTCAAACAATTTAGCCTTTCTGGAGTCATCTGAATGTGAGGCCTTGGTGGGTCTCTAGATCCCAAGACACAGCTTGGGCTAAGTTTTCCATGTCTGTGTCCTTTCTAGTCAGAAAGGAATTATAATTTAAAAGAGAAGCACGTTAATTCTTTCACTCAGATATTTTTTGTGACAAGAAGGGCTGGAAATAAATGGCGGGCAGAAAAAATTCCTTGCAGGTTCAGCTACCATGTCTCTGCTGGATGAAATACAGAAACACATATAGAGAGACGGCAGAATGCCAGGGTGGGATCGCTGAGCGCTGAAGGACAGACCAGGAAACACATTAGCAGGGAGTCTCACCAGTTTGGGGAGCAGCAGGGTGACAGAAACAGAGAAGGAACAATGGACACCAGAGAGGACAAGAGGGCTTTCCACAGCCAGCTGGGAATGACGGGAAGAAATGAGACCAGGAGCATGCAGGAAGAACAGGGGAAGCTTGAAGGATGGAGGGACCTGAAGTGGTCAGTTAGCCAGTGGTAGGTAGCTGGCAGTTGTAGCTTTGATCAAAGAACTGCCACTGCAAACTGGCTTTTAATAGGGGGGGAGTGCATACTTGGGGGCATGGGGAAAAACAGAAAGGAAAAATGCAAGGGTGAGAGGCATGCAAAGATCTGCAGAGCACTGGTGATGCTTGGGCTTTGAGAGAGAGTAATGAACGGAGTCCTTCTGCCTGTGCTTCAATCCCTTGCTCTGCAGCTGTTCTCCGTCCCACTCTGTCTCCACTATGAGGGCTTACAGGGATTAATGAGGTAAGACGAAACAACCAACCTGAAATAGCATCCCACGCATGCCTTAAGACCTTGATTAGGAGCACACGTACATTTTGTATGTACA
This sequence comes from Fregata magnificens, assembly GCA_013389945.1. Taxonomy (NCBI): domain Eukaryota; kingdom Metazoa; phylum Chordata; class Aves; order Suliformes; family Fregatidae; genus Fregata; species Fregata magnificens. The sequence continues at coordinate 772,423 of WAAD01015778.1, forward strand.
CAGGCAGCTCTTTGCAAAGAGCTAATCACCCACCTGCCCTGCCAAACAGCCACACACACTGCAACTGCTATTTCAGTTCATAACTTTTCCCATTCTTCTTAAATTTGGCACTGGAAGGGGCTGGTGTTCTGGCCCTTCTTACCTCAAGGGGTCTCATGCTCTGCAGCAATAAATGTGATCTGGGAATCTGCAGACACTTTCAAGCTTTCACACAGAAATAGCATTTGCTGCTTTTATGATAACTTATGTCACAATGTATGTAACTTGGTAGATCACAACTATCTGTAAGTAAGCACAACTGCACAAGGGAAAAGAAGGTCAAGTTAAGGATGATATGAGCATGATAATGTGATTTTCTTGAATTTGATGCATTCATGCAGCTGCAGCACTGCAATTTCTCTTTCTACAGTCATATAGAGAATCCATCGCCTCCTTTTGGTGCTCCAAAACGTTGCATGTCCCTTGCCTACAGATGCCTGGGAATATAACTAACACACATCACTTTGCCAACTGCTTGTAATCTCAGTGGGGCCAAAGGCTGTAAAATTCCTGGAGGCTTATTAAAGCTGCTGTTCATGGCATTGCTCAGATCAGACACTGGCTGCCGCCAAGGAAAGCATCCTGCCTATGACTCCAAATTTTATGTAAGCACAGGGAAAACCTAATGGCAACCTGCCCATTTTTGCAGCACCTAAGCCTCAGTGAAGCCATCCAGAATCAAACATATGGAAGTTTTAATTCCCCTGTTTTGTCACTGATCATTCTGCTCAAACTGAAAGATAACTGCTGGAGTGTCGATGCTTGAGACTGCACACGGACACGGGAGACCAGATTCCTTCTTCTGAAAGAGATCGGGGCAGAGGGATGAAGAGTAATAGCCTCTTCCACGGTGCGAGACCTCTCACTGGGGCCACAGAAAAGGGCCAGCCTGGCAGCCATTTAGCATGGGCAGTGTGTGAGCCCTCACTGAGCTCTGGCATGAAGCTCTGACTGTGGTCTGACGTGAATGATGGTCCTCTCGCCCTGCACAAAGCTGAAGGCACACCTGGCACTGAAGCACCAAAGAGCTGGTGTCGTTCGTGCCCTCTTCTGGGAGCCTCCCTGCCAAATCAACCCCGAGGAGTGGCTGTGCTGATGTGGGCAGCGGGTAGCAGCAGCAGTTTGCATTGAGCAAACCCCAAGCAGCCACATCCCAAGGGAACTTCCCAGAGTGCTTTCAGAAGACAGGATCCTGCAGCCCTTACAGCTTTTAGTCAAGGTGTTCCGGGAATTAGCCCAAAGAAGCCCTGGCAGCTGCGTGGCAAAGCTACCACATTTGGACTTCTCAAACGTAAGCTCTTATCTCCCTTTCCCAAGGGTTTCTCTAGGCCCTTTGCAAAAGCCTAAACTCAACACCTCCTAACCTTTCACCTCAGAGAAATGCTTTTGGTGGCACCTTTGGAGCTTTAAGCCAGAAGCTGCTTCTCTCTTGTCTTTTAAAGTACATTTATACAGCAAATTAGAAGTACAAGGCAACCAATGTAAACACATGTAAACACATTCTGGATGAAGCCAGCAGGCATGAGGCACAGCAGCACTGAAGACGGAGCAGCCTGAGCTTTATCACTGCTGCAACCAAAGCAAAAACTCTCCAGGGACCTCTACGTACCTAGTCTGGTTGCTAATGTTACAAAAGCACATGCAAAAACCCGTCACATATTTGTCACTACTCTTACTCAGGCTAGTTACAAGAACGCTAACACAGGCTCTGATCCCTGACACTGCTGTTTTGCTGCTGAGGCATGCACACTCTCCTTTTTTGCCTGCCTGCAGCTCCAGATGAGATGCATTGCGTTCCAGCACTGGAAAATTACTGCTGTACTTTGCTGCTGCAGGGCGTGCTGTCGTCTGAGAGACCATGTGGCACTGCAGCCCTGATAGGAAGGACATTTTTGACTGTGTAACAGCTCTGTGCCATCTTTAGCTCCCCGTCCCCACGCAGGTGGCCGGAGGCTCCCAGCAGTGGCAGGGAGAGGCTGATGCTCTGTAAATGTCTGCAAGCTGGCACCACACCAGGGGATGGGAGTCTGATGGCAAGTGAGTGAGTTGGACTGCCTGCAGTTTGAGTGGTGGAGTTGGCAAACACCACCCCAAACTGAGTCGGGGTCCCACTTTGTGGCTATCTGGCACTACAAGCCTTATCCACACTATTAGACAAGAGATTCCACTGGCTAATTGTACTCCAGCACTCAGCAGAGCTGTCCAAATTGCCAAGGCTGAACAAGTGTGGTTTCCACGTGAATCCAGGGAGAAGTACAGCAAAAATTACAGCTCCTTGGTCTGCCTCTGGCTTTTGCAAGTGCCAATACATTACTGTTGGCCTTCAGCTGAGATTTCCACTTAAGCTTGACCGAGCTTACAGCAAATCTCTGCTGCATCATAAGCAAGCTCTTAAGTTCATCGGCTAGGTGTGTCACTTTTATGCTATGTGCCGCCTTCTCCCCCTCCTCTTCTCTGGTTGAGCAGCCAAAGGAGAAGTCACTGCTTCCCGATCACCCTCTCCCCACCCGCTAGCATGCCCGGTGTGGATCTTGGCTGGCAAGATTTGGACCATTGGATCAGAAATGGAGACTTCGAGCAAACCCCAGGCAGCTGCTTCCCAAAGCAGTGAGTGACCCTGGTCGTGTTTAGGAAGGCAAAGGTGGCAGCGTCAGTCTTCCAGAGGAGGCTGTGCCCTCTGGATCCTTCCCTCACCCTCGCCTCCTCCAGCTGCCTAAGCCCTGGGAGGGGAGGGTTTTGGGTGCACCTCTCCATACAGCCATCTCTCTCCTCTACGCACGAGGCAGCTAATAAACGGGTGCTCTGGTACTTAATATGCAATAGCTAAATACTTTTCTGATTTAGCTTGTAAAAGCTACAGACAAACAGGAGCAAATCCTAAACAAAACCTCAGTGCAATGTTTGAAGAAAAGGTGGTGTTCATCACTGTAATATATTTGACATAAAATTTTTAAATGTTAGGAAATTATTCTTCCCCCATGGAAAATATTGATTATAAATCACCTTTTTGTTCTTATTTATTTTTTCTTAATGCAGCTACAGTTAAAAGAAGCATAAATAGACCTGCCTCAAAATGCTGAAAGCTGAAAAATGTATCAATTTTTGAATTTTCAATAAAACAAAACTAAAACTTTTTGAAAAACATCAGTTATTTAGACAAAGCCATTTTCACTCCAAGTAGAAACATTTTCTACCATTTGTACCGTAAACATGAAAAATGTGATAACTGTTTAAAGAAAATCATGCCTCTGTTACTTTTCAGTGTACAGCGTGCTTTTACCAAGGCTGATAAAATTACTAGCAACTAGGCTTTCTTCTCATAAGCATTTACAGAACTGGTAAGAAGTCCCTCATCACCATGAATTTATTTCTAACCCCAAAGGTCTGTGCTCTGATGCTGTGAATAAATTGGTGGACCAAGAAAAGGGGAGCTAAAATTCATGTTTTAAGTTACAGCTACAATTCAAACATGTCATTTTAAATTGAGGCCAATTAAAAGCTTGAGAGAAAAACACGTAAGACCACAGAATATAACAACAACCTACAACAAAATACATGCTGCTAATCAAAAGAGCAAGCAGGTCCAGTTTCACAATTTAAACATACTAATTTTAATACTGACCAACAGGTGTGTCCTCTGAAAGGCTGAGAAGTGCCATGTTCCCGTTTGTGCTTCTGGCTCCATTATCAAAGAAATAGGGAGCATAGTTTGCCTGAACTGCAATTAAAACAAAACAGAAGCCAAAGAAAAGCATTTTGTAGGTGGCAGTTATTTGGCTGTGTTACCTTACTCTCAGTAAACGTGAACTGTTTTGGGAATACTATGAGTGCGTAACATACCCAGTTGCTGCAATGGACTTTCAGAACTATATCTGTACAGAAATTTTTAATAAAATTACTTCTACATGCCACTGCGCCAGCATTCACACAGCAGCATACAGAGAGAGTATATGGGGGGAAAAAAAACCCCAACCTACAACAGAAACAAACCAAGTAGCAGGATCTCTCTAAAAAATCTTATTCAGTTCCAGACAGCTTCATTGCAAAATTAACCTTTTCAGCTTGCAATGACCGTACACCTGTCCCCTACTCTACACATGCAAGTCTGAAACTTTCCCAGTGCCTCGGTACCTTACCCAGTATTCTAAGCACATTCTGTCTTAAAGTTATGCCTACTGCATGAGCAATTAAGCCATAATTAAATAGTTACTTACTTGCTGCCAGACAACAGCAAACAAAGTTAAAAAAAAAAAAAAACAAGAAACAACAAATTAGTTGCCATTCTACTGACTGACTGTTAGAGATTCAAAATAGCCCATTTGAAACAAAACTCCAAATATATAAACACAGAGGGTAACATTTGCACAGGGATCAGTTGCCAAGGAAAATACTTCAGGATAACATTACCACACCAGTAAGGATTACCACAGGATTTAAGGTTATGCTTGTATCCTCCTATATTTTTACTTAACAAAGTGATTATTGTACTCACCCAGGCAAACGTGCACCAAACTGAGAAATAAGGAGGGGGTGAAATGCCTTACATGCTTCATCCCACCGAAAAAGGGCCAATTTCTTCTCTGTTTCAAGAGCTTGGGGTTCTTTCTTCTCCTCTCTCCAAGGTCCAGGAAAGTATCCTTCAGACTGATGTAGTGGAGAAATGCGCAAGAGGCGGTAACAGACGCTAAGATGTTAAGCGGATGACACGTCTTAATTTCTGAGGAATTTAAAGAAGCTCCTTCCTACCACCTAATTAGACCAATTACTTTGCAGGGAGCTGTGGGACTCATTTCTGAGACAGGATTTGGAGGAGTCAGTGTAACTCTCATAGGTTCTGCTGTTAGTACTGTATTTGTGCTGTCCAAACATGCAAGTCAGAGAGAAGGTAGAAAGTTGTTTTCTTTCTGAACTCTACCTTTAATTCTCCAAGCCAGTCCTCTATTTTTGAGAGCTAAAAGAAGTTTCTTTTTATTTTAGCTTTGGTAATCTTGAGAAATTACAAAGGAAGAAAATCTAACATTAGCAAAAAACAGTAAATGTGATTGTTACTGTTTTAAAGGAAACAATCATATTTCTGATAGCAAAAAATACACAAACCTGCATACTAAAAATGGAAGTCGAAATGTTCTTTACATGAGCTGACCTGATCATTTAATTCTTAAACTGCATGAATTCCTGAAAGCACGTTTTACATTCAGCAGGTAATTTTTAACCAACACACTAAAAAGTGTGTTTAACCCCCAACACATGGAAAAAGTTAACAAAGTAGCTTTTTTTCATTGCTTGTTTTGGTTTTCTGCACATAAAAGATGTTTGCACTAATTTAAAATATATCATCCAATAAATTACAGGGTTAAAAACCCAGCCACTCTGGGAAGTTGTTCCCAGACACAGCTTTTGGCTGCTTAAAAGGAAGTTCATCAGTGGTAATACTTAGCTTCCAATCAAGGAGATGTTTACATAGTGGCTTAGCTGTTTAAACTTGACCTGAGGCACAGCACTTGCCCTTTAAGGATGTGTTAATAGAGTCTTCTGGGTTTTAATTATCAGCCTGCGTTAAAGAAATGTCTAAGAAATTAATCAGTCAAAGAGTTCTCCACTGCAATGCTTTAAAATGTGACAGAAGCTACACTTCGTTCCTGGCAGAGACCCTTGACGCTGGTGCTGACTGCACGCAGCATGGCTACTGGTGAGACGGGTGCAGCCGCCAGCGCCCTGGTAGCCTGTCCCCGCATGCTGGGCTCCAGCAGAGCTGCTGCTGTTGCACGGCTCGCTGCAGCAGGACCCGGTGGTGCTGCCAACCCCTTGGGGCCTTCTCACGGCTGGAGGCCGTTCCTGCCACAGCAGTGCCTCTTGGCCATGCTGGGTGCACGGGTCCCATGGAACTCTGTGGGATGCTGCGTGTCCGGCAGTGTCCGGCTGGGCTGCAGGCAGGCAACCACCGCTCCCCTGAGAACAGGCCCGAGAGACAGAAAGCAAATGCGGAGTCAGGAAGCAGCTTCAGACTGGACAACTGTGGAGATTTTTGGCTCCCTAATTCATCCATGTGTTTTATCATTATTTGCTAAGGTTTCGGAAGAGAGGAGGTGTGTTCCCTAGACATAACCCTACAGACAGATTCTCCCTTCCCAGCACCTGCCTGCAGGGTGCAGAGCTGAAGGCGGGCAGTGCTCCCGGGTTAGCTTTCATCACACACATAGGGGAGAGACAGGCTGAGCAGTTCCTATGTATTCTTCCTATAGAGGGAGCTGGCAGTCAGAACCTGCCGCATATTTATAGCATACCTTACCCCCCAGTTACTGAAACTGCAGGGTGAACGAATGATGGAGGAGGCCATGGGAGAGAAGTCTTTGCTGCAGACGCAATGCTGTGATGCTCCTGCACTGTGGACAGGGCATTTCTGCACCCTCAGATTCCCCTAGACCTACGATGCTGCCGGGAGGACACCTCTGCCCGCAGAACAAATCCAGGCTCCCAGAAGGGTAGAAGTAAAACTCTTGTGAACAATATTAACAAACTCACCATCCATTGTGGAACTTGCCAGAGAATGGTACAGAGAGCAAAAGCCTAAAAAGGCTCCAAAACGGATTAGACAAATTAATGAACACTAAGTTCATCAGTGACTAGCAAATACAATGATACAGATGCAAACCCTGGCACAGTAAGGCACTAAATTACCACCTGCCAGAAGCTCGAAAGTTAAACCAGGGGAAGGCTCTTTGTCGTCTTGATCTTTTCAATCCATCTCCTACAAGACCAGACCTTTGGCGTGACTCCGTATGACTATTCTTGTAGAGCAGCATTTGCAAAGGCTCCGTGTCGAACCAACGTGGGACTTCAGCAGTGGCCTGTAAAGCCTAGGAGAACCTGCGGCAGGCAACTAAGAAAAACAAAAGTATTTTTAGTGCATTTAAATTCACAATATGGGTATCCGAAGCTGAAAATTGTGTGGGAGGGGATACGCATATAGAAGATGGATACGGATGTAATCCCTGTTACAGCTTTAACCATGCCACCACTGTCAACACTAATATTAAACCACTGATAAAATCACAGAAATGCACCTGCATGGTGCCCAAAAGGAAACATAAATAGCACCTAAATGTCCTCACCTCCCTCCTCAATCTGGAATTAACACCACACTTTTTTCTGCAGAGTATTTTCCCAGAAAAAGTGATGGAGAGCTCCTGTCAAAGTTAATAGCTGTCTGTTCCCCTGGTTGCATCCCCTGGGGATCTAAATCTCTAGGGCCTGCATCTCCAAGGAAGCAAAATGTCTCACTCCTCCCGAATTTCAATGAGTTTGAGCTCTTAATCCCCTTAGAGTTTGAAAACCTAGCTAATATGCATCTATGCACACTCAGATACATACCTAACACAGCAACACTCTGACAGAGCATGTTTTTTCTGTCAGAAAATATGCTTTCATCAAAGCTAATACAGCTCATGGAGCCAGGCTGATTTTGATGAATTTTTTCCTTAGGAAGAAAAGGGGCAGGAGGGTGTTTCAGGAGAGCAATGTATTCTGTCCCAAGAGTTTTACAGAATGGAAGGATCCCTCTCTCTATGTAGAAGAAACTTTCCATTTCATATATTTTTAGCATATCAAGTAGCAAGAAACATAAAAGAAGAATGAAATATACCCATCTGATCTGCTTCGTTTCCCAGGGTGTTCTCTTTGTTTACTATTCAGTATGAAAACAAATCTAGAAAGATCCAATATTTTCAGAACGAAAGTTCTGGGTTTGGGTCGCTGATTAGCAGTATCTACTAGAGTTTGATAGACAACCTGAATTTTTATAAAATAAAAGTTTAAATGTTGAAGGACGCTACAATAATGCAATGAATATTTTCGCAGACCTCACCCTTTCTGACCGCAGCTTGGGTGTACCGGTACCGGCGCAGCATGGTTGTAACTGCTGGTTTGTGCGCTGTGAAGCCCCCTGGGATGCCCTGAGCCTTGGAGGCTTCTCTTCCCCCAGCACAAACACATACCCCAAACTGAAACCAGAACCTTCCAGGGCACAGGGGCCAGACACAAAACTATCACACACAAGTCCCTGCCAGCTCCTGCTCTCTTATCTCTCTAAGCCTTTGAGACTCTTGGAAAAACCTGGCCCCACCGTGTTTACTTTTCTTAGCCCTAAACCCCAATTTAAGCCTAAGACTAGCAGTCTTGCTTAACCAAGTATGGCTGACAAGAAATGGGCTTCCACCAGTCCTGAGAGCTGCCCTTTTTCTGTTTCCACATCCCTGAATACGGGAATTATGGCCCCCACCAAGATAGCTGTTCTTGAGCCCAGTCCCAAAGCCCAACCTAAAATGTAGAGCAGACTCGAACCGGCAACAGATGCTAACACTAAAACGGCACATAGAATGCCACAAGACCACAGCCCCCTCACACTACACAGCAATACCAATATGAGCTCAGGGTTTCCTCTGCGGCGGGGGGTGGCAGGAGGCCTGTTTACAGCTGGCAATGGGCAAGTGCCCCTCTTGGGTCACTAGCATCCCAGCTGGCAGTCTGAGCAGAGAGGGCAAAGACTGAGCTGGCACAGAGATAAATTACTCTTTCCACATTGTGGCTGGCCCTTCCACCTCAGGGCAATCACATTAGAGCTGCCTACTTGGGGAACGCCTGCTTGGCATATAAATGTGAGGTTTTCATGAGCTGCATTTCAATCAGTTTTCGGATGCTTACACGCATTTGCAATTTAAAAATAGAGAGAAAAATAAAATTAAAGAAATAACAGAGATTAAATTAACTTCCACTGTCCGGCTTTGCTTTATGTTAACTATGTACAGTCTTCAGATTTTATGCCTTCTTCTATCTGAGTTAAAAACCCCTCTGTTCTAGACTCTGGACAGTATTGATAAGTAATGAAGTTCACATTCATATAATAACAGCTCAAGCTACTCTTTTTCCTATGCTCATCCTCCAATTCTGGGTGTATATGACGTTAAGTGTTACGTTGGAGAGGAATATTCAGCATTTTTTATGTGTGCATTTGTGCGTGTAAATAAAATCAACATAAAAAGTGCTACACACTTTATATAAACCTCAGCATGTGCAGAAAGAGTCCAAATTACACTCTGACCTTCCCTCTCTAAATCACATGCTAAGAGGGGCTGTGGGAGTTACCATCGATACCTGGAGGCATTCTGCATAGAGCAATTCACTCAGAATTGCTCGACGCAATGGCCACAAAGGAGAGAAGTGGAGCCTCAGCCATTTTCAAGACCCTTCTCAAAACTCTTCCCTATTCTCACATCTTCGAATGTGATAAGGAAGTTCTTATTTAGCTTTGAAAGCAAAGGAGGGGGAGCAGGGTGGGCCTGTGACATACACCACAGGTAAGACAGGCACCCTAACAACCCTCAGTTTGACACAGCTGTAACCACAGCTGGGCTGTTCCTTGCACACCAAAGGGTCGGTTTACTAGCAAGTCCCACAGCATGGCACAAGCAAGAATTGTCCAAGCTGTTCTCCAAACATCTTAACAGCAGCAGGACGTGCTAAGGTAAAGTAAACGTAACAAATGTACTAGCTGCTTGCTTGGACGCTTGCTCTCTGGCTGGGACCTTGGGGGGCCATAGTGCTCTTTGTTTCAGCAGAGCTGAGTCAGTATAAGCAGAGTTGAGACAAAGTTCCCACCACAAACAAAACAAAACAAAACACAACACAACACTCCCGCCTGTCCAAACCACATCATTCCTCCCCCTCAAAATCTCCCCCAAAGGACTGAGAGATGATTTATACTGGGCCACATCATGACTCTCCACAAGCTTCCATTACTACAAATGATGGTGAAAATCCAGGAACAACTGTTGATGACCATTTCAGATGACTGTTTTTGGTGGTGAAGAATTTCACATGAGCTATCCTTCGCATTTTCCTAGCACAGCACCATAGCTCCTGTCTGGCTGCTGAGAGAAACTATAGGAAGTGCTGGGGGATCTGCAGGAACCTGAGCCAGTCTGATGGCAGGAGAGAAGAGCCTGAAGTCCCTCAGATATCTTCACCACCTGTCACTGTCTCTGTTTTGAATTACCAACTATAAGAGGGAAGCAGACTCACAATACCATTGCACAGTAGGAACAGCAAAAGAGCAACAGCCCCATGTTTTTGGTGGTTAAATCTAAAGAGACACATGCTTGAGCCCTTGGCCAGGACCACCAAACTCTGATCCTCCCTGTTGCCAGAATAAATATGCCACCTCCTATAAAAGAGTTTATGCATCTCTCCACAGCCCACTCCCATTACTTGGGATATGCAAATTTGTTAAAATGACTTGGAATTTTTTATAGTCCTGCAAGATTCAAGTGCAAGCCAATAAACACCTCTTTCTCCCTCTCACTGTGTTATTCTCGTTATTAATTAAATGAGTTTAACATTTTTACATCTGAAAGGAAAATGATCTCATTGTTACAGTTCTGACTCATGGGGGTCTATAAGTTCAGTTTTCACCTCTACCACAGACAGTCTATAAAGAATCAGCCCAAGGTCATTAAATTCACATTAAAGTCATCAAAAGATAGTGATGCGATCATTAATGATCTTGGTCAAATTTATAAACCTCTCTCAGCTCAGTAATAGAAAGCTGAAAGCAATACTGTACTGTTTGGTTTGAGGAGTTTAAAGAACAGGAGTTTTAACTCAGCTGTCTACACACCCCTTTTTATATTGCAGCTCCACTGAACAGCTGTGCTAAACCTCAGCAGTATACAGGAAGAATGGTAAAACCCTGGATAGAATCATAGAATCAAAGACTGGTTTGGGTTGGAAGGGACCTTTAAATGTCATCTAGTCCAACCCCCCCTGCAATGAGCAGGGACATCTTCAACCAGATCAGGTTGCTCAAAGCCCTGTCCAACCTGACCTTGAATGTTTCCAGGGATGGGGCATCTACCACCTCTGTGGGCAACCTGTTCCAGTGTTTCACCACCCTCATTGTAAAAAATTGCTTCCTTATATCTAGTCTGATAAAACACATACCATGAAGAAAACTGGTAACTCAACTGATGCGGGAAGATACTGCCCACAAAGTAGAAGAAGAAAAACATTCCTCATTCATGGAAAGGAAAACCAAGATTTAGAGAGGTGACTAGAAGCATCTGACTACAAGCATTATGTCAACTCGAACCTCCTTGGAGTGTCCTAAACTGGATAACAAGAACAGAAGCACCCAACATAGCTGGCTGCTTTTGAAATTCTGGGACAAAGTTTAGGCAAACAAATAATTAAAGCTTGCACACAAAGTGCAGTTTCTTCGGGCAAGATGTAGCACATTGTCTTCCTTCTTGATGCAGAAAATCTTGGCAAAAGCCATGTAACCAGAAGGCTTAACTTCCTTTCAAGAACTAGGTTTTCTGTTACTTGGTTAGTGTCGGAAGGCAATTTTTTTGGTTTGGCTTATTTGTCATTTTTAAGAATTGCATACACTTTTAGACTGTATGTGATCTACTTTTGCTCCCTTGTGTCTATAAAGAAATTGAAGAGCTTATAAATTAAGACTCACATGTTAAAATTAGCAACTTTTGTCTTGGGCTTTGACAAAGTATCTTAATTAGGATCAGTAAAAAATTTCCATTCATCAGTAGTTTTTCTAATACAGAAATCAGTTTTTGACCTTAAACATTTTCATCTTCTTTCTTTGGAAAATGTTCATGTTGCAGTAAAGCCATATTCCAATTTGAAATATTTTCATTTTTTACATAAATATTGTGCTTAATATTATTCCACAGAGAAACTGAAAATTTCAGGGGGAATGCAAACATGGATTCCCTCCAGCCCTTCCCAGGGAGAAAAACTCTGTATTCCATCCTGCTGTACTGACTCTTACTGGCAGAACCCCCTGCTCCAGCCATTTGTGACGAGTGGGTATGCTCTTTGTCGCAATGGAAGCAGAGGAGGAAAGAGAGAAGGGGTAACTTCGTTCAGAATAAGCAGGAAAAACAGAGAAATCAAGATCACAAACCTTCTCCCAGCTCTGCAGTCTCCCATTTGTATCGCACATGTTTCACTCTGCACATACCCTCCCACCTCACAGCTTGATCTCATATTTGATCCAGAGCAAAGCTAGGCTCTGTCATCCTCCAGGATGCACCTTTTTTCTCTTGGCAAGCACCTCCCCCATTGCCCCTCTGATGAAGCACTGTCACAGCCTGGATGCACCTGGTCAAGCAGGATTATGCAGAAACTTCTGGCAGTGAGGACAGTGGTGCATGGGGAGCTGCAGAGGTGTCACACCGGCTTCCCTTCCACAGGCATGCCATCCCCAGCCCAGGCACCCATGGCTCTCATCAGCACCGTACCCAGCTCTCCATAAGCCAAGAAAGCTTCATACTGTCAAACACTGATGAAGAATTACTGAATAAATTAACAGAAAGAAAATACGTCCCTGAATAATCATAATTCTTCTGTCCCAACTGGTTTGGAGCAGTCCCATTCCTGAACATGAGATATGTACTCGCATCTCTAGATATATGTAGCATCCTCATGCTAGGTTTTAAATTTTGTTCAGGTTATTTTCTTGTATCCCATACACACTTGACATACAAAGCAATAAATATAGCAAGAAACTTCTCATACTTTCCAAATGGATAGCAAGGCCTTCTAAGAGAACAGGTGCACAATCATATCCATCCACAATCTCATACCTGTGAAAATGCACTTTATAATCATGACCAAATCTGAGGGTGAGAGCTTTTTAAAAAAAACGAACCAAACCTGGAAGTCTACCTGCAGTAAAAACATTTACCTGTGTTCACTCCCACTGCCATAAAAAGCTAGAAGGAAGTCAGAAGTCTTGTTCCAGTAACTGCTAGCGAAGTGTTGTCGTGAGGTTACAAGACAGACCTTGAAGGAGGAAATAGTCACTTAATTGTTTAAGCATGCACAGCCCGAGACCAAGTTATGGAGGTATGTATGGTTAATATTTCATAAGGGACAAAATAATGTCAGATTTCCTGTTCCTAACTCCTTAAATGGCCTGATATAGTTGAGTCAGACCAGAATCTCCTCTTGCTGGGGGAGTATTTTAATTGCCAAACCCCACACATATATCTAAATAAAACCAATTTTCATTCTCTGTGGGCCCCAGTTTACTGGACTTCTGATAGCATTTCTGCTAAGCACAAACCGTGAGAAATGACTCACTGTACTGCCCAGGTAGCAGAGCAAACACGCCAAGGTAATGGTCTAGGAACGGGAAGTACCCAGGGCTCCTTAGGACAAAGTGGTCTTAAAAACTGAATAACACCATTCTGTGTGGTCAGACAGCCCTGTAATTGCGCATACCACGGTACATTTAATGCCATGTTACAGTTTTATACAACGCTGTCATGAGGGAACCACAGCCGTGATGTCCTTATCTCCAAAGAAATTAAGAAATGACAATGGGAGGAAAACAGAGGGAGAGCAGACACCAAACATCTAGCAATTTTAGCATTTCCACAGTGACTTTCAAACAGATGTCAAACTGCCTCCCAACAAACTGTGGTGGTTTTTTTTTTTTTTTTTCCAGATAGGTAAAGAGACAGTGCTTTCATCCCCTCAGAAAAAATGCTAGTCTGCAAAATAAAAATCTCAGAGCACTTGCCTGTATGATTTATCATGAGTTATTGCCATTCACTGTGGGTGGCAGCAGAGGTGGTTTGGGGAATTCCCAGGAAAAAGAAGTAACTCTCCCAGTACTTCATCTCAGATACGGCTCCTCCTGGTTGTAGTCCACCAAAGAGTGTTTTATAGTGTTTGCAAAAAAGGTGCTGCCGGTAACTGGGGAAAGGAGAACATTTGCCACACCTGATAAGTAATTAAAGTTCCTGCTAAGCCATTTTACTAGCTTAGAGGCTTTTAAAGACCACTGCAAAATCCATTTACAATTCAGTAACCTTGCTTCTTTGGAAGCTACATATCACTCTCCTCGTTTTGTTTTGACAGGGATAGAAAAAGAACAAATAGTTCCTAGAATATCCAGGTATATTTAGATAGCCTACATTCACTTTGGCAGCATGATCTCTGACAGATGTGGTGCCATGGAGCATGACACAGATCTGTGTAAAGGATGCTATTTAGCAGCAGACAGACAGTCCAAGTTACTTATGGAAAAACTAGTATTGTTCATTGTCTTGCCTGTAAAAATTGTACAGAGTTGAGGTGTGAATAATGAATGAATCAAGATTTTGTTGTTTACTTGGTGTGGCTGAGAAAAATAGCAAGACTGGTCAAGGTAGAGTGAGGAAATGCTTGTGTTCTCCCCATAAATCTTCTGGCTGGCGTGTATGCCATGGACATCACTGTATAGATGCCCTGCTTACAAGGCAGTAACATGACTTGTTGAACCAGGGGATGTATGAAAATCAAACACGCTCCTTTCACTGCCATGTATAACCAAACTCAGCTCTTCAGTACAGGAATGGCATGAATGCAAAGATTACTGGTGAACTAAAGCCCTCGCCAGAGATCAGCTCTAGACGACGCCAGCACTTCAGCCACAGGGACTGGTGTAGTCCCTGGATTTTACTCAGGTAAATGTGTGGAACCGTGGTTGCACTTGGGTCTTCCTGTGACCTGTCTTGTTGGGAATGTAGGCATGTGCCTTAACCATTCTCAGAAGGGAATCCTACAACTCAGCAATTCTCAAACTGGACTAAATGCTGAGGTACTTACCTTGCTAGGATCTGGGAGATCCAACCGGCTGGGGCATACCGTGGCCTTTGCCTTTGACTGCTGTAACAAGAGGAAATCTGAGTACCCAGGCAGCCTTACAACAAAGCAGTGCTTGTCCTTAACCTAGAAAGCAAGGTATATTTCAACAAATTTTCTACCTATAACAAGAGGCCTAAATACTCAGCTTTGAGGTAATTTACCTTACCTCAAAAACACGTGGGACTATCACTCTATTCCCACGTACGCTTTCCAGCAACTATCTAGCCTTTGTCTGAAGACTTTTCTGTTGTCAATAGTCCTGTAGGTATGTTGGTTCTCAAAACAAGTAGTTTAACCTGACTAGAGCCCAGAGGTTGGCTCTTCATGCCTACTAGCTCTACCTATGAGCACTGTGCTCTTAGTGTCTCCTCCCACACCTTCAAGCACTTTATCTCAAAGTACTGTGCTTATTTGAATTTTTTTTTTTTACAACAATCCGTCAATAAAATAAATCAATAGAACTGTTTGGAAAGAACGTCAACAATAGATGTTAATTTGAGGAATGAATAAAATATCTGGGAACAGACTTCCACATCTGGTAACTGAGATTACATGATCCAAAGTAATTGTAATGAAGGCTGAAATACAAATTAAAAGACAGAAATATCCCTACTCATACTGTGACTTTAAGATGATTATATGGTGCCTTGAAACAGAGATGCTCAGGTCATGTAACTGAAACTGTCCTTGGTACAAAAACAATGTCTGGAAACAACAAATGCAATGCAGCATCATTTTAGACCACATCTTTTTGACAATGTGCACTCCAGTCAGTCTCAGGGACAGAAATTCATGGAGTCAAATTAAAGTCATTCAGCACAAGGAGAAAAACTCGAAGAAATTCAGACAGCAGAAGAATTTTTCTGAGGTAAGATCCCACATAGACAAAGAATGGGTGGGGGACCATCACACCAAGAGAGAAAAGGTGAATTTTCTGGTCAGTGAGAACAGCCAATGAGGAAGACTTGGCATCAAAAACTGTAAAATCATGTCTAGGAACAGAAGAAAGCATGGAAAGAAAGTTGGGGACGGAAGTAGAGAGAAAGCTTTGGTCAACAGACAGGAAAAGGTGCAAAGCACATTTTATAATAAAATTACGAAGAGCAGGTTGACTTCTCAGACATAAGGATCTGTTTTCAAAACTGTTGAGTCTTGACTTAAATTGGTGGAAATCTAGGCGAGTTCCTTTCAAAGATCAAAGGTGGAGCTTATGAGGTTAAGGTCAACCATGCACATAGTGCTTTGCTAGACATAACTTCAGCTCAGATTTTTTTAAATCTCTCTTTTCATCAACCACTCAGCTGAAGATTTTTGCAGAAGAAAGCAGCAGCATTAATATCTCTCTAACTAAGTCAAAGGATAATGCTGAATTGTTTAACCTTGGTACATTCAAACAACTTCAAGATAAGAGCCCAGTGACAATTGCCATCATTTAGTGTTTCCCAAGTAATGAAAAGTTAACAACTGGAAAGCCAGTGAGTCGAAAAGAATGCTTTAAAGAGGGACTTTGCGGACACTGCTGCATTCTCTCATCTCATTCAGAATCTTGTTTTCAACGATCTCACTGTTTCTCTGATAGCATTTGTAAACAGATGGACGACTTCACACTTTTTTTGTATGAAAACATCTTTCTTCCCAAGCATATTGATCTCCTGGGGAAAATTCTGGGATGTAAATAGATTTTAGCATTACTCAGTGAACATGCCACCCAACTGGCACTGACTGTGACACAGGGCTCTGCAACAATGCAAACAGGAAGTTTTGTCCTGAGAACCCACCTAGCAAAGACAGCATTTTCCAGTGCACTTCAGTTTTGGGAGCCAATTTTAAGAGTGTGCTACAGAGATTTGATTTTCAGAGACCGGGCAAACTGTATTGGCTACGGACTAACCGAGTGGTGCCTCAGAAATATGTCTTTTTTCCCCTTGAGGTTGGGAATGAGTGCCGATGACAAAACAACATCACAGAACCCAGCAGAAAGCCACTGTTCTTCACTGACCTAAGTTCTAAGTGCCGTCTTGCCTGTCAGGTGAGGGAAACCCTGCTGCTGTTTAGCCTTTGGACTTGGAGATCCTATTAGCCAGGATACATTAGTTGCTCCGACTGCAATATACTTATCACACATGTGGACATTAATATAGTTAAGAGATTGTACAAGTGCCTAGTGGGCAGTTAATCACAACCATCCATTGAACAGGCATTTTTGTGTGCACTGAACTTTCAAATGCTTGGGCTTGAATACCTCCTATATAAGACTTAAATCATCACCTGTGAGCACCTGTGCTGTACTGCCAGCTGGGACTAACCAGCTCTTGAGCTAATATCCTGGATGTAGTTTGAGTCTCTGACAGAAGCTGGGCTTGGTATGACAGCTTCCCACGACTCCAGAGATCTTTGTGATTGTGTCAGGCTGCAGAAGACAGACAAGTCACGTTCAGTTTAGGATGTCTCATAGGCACATAGTGACCTGATTTCTCTGATAATGCTTTCAGAGGCTAACCAGATGGCATTGTGAACATAAGGTTCTTATCCTACAGCAAATCTCTAGCCTTAGCCACTCCCTTAAGGAGCATCAGCCTGAAAATGTGGAACTTAATCCCCCCCACCTGAAGATATTCACAGTCAGTGCATCTAAAACACGCAAACAAATGTTGGCACAACAGGTTGAATGACGACTTGGACAAATCCATATCCAGACACTGAACTTTTTTAGCAGAGACTCCCACCATTGACACATTGAAAACAGAAGTAATTTTGGGGAATTCCTTCTGTGCCGATAACCCTGCTCTAAGATCAAAAGACAAAGCACAATGAGACAGTTGTGCGTTCAAAAGCAATGTAGGTCATCCAATGGCTGCCATAAGTCTTATAATACTGAAGGACTACTAGGAACCACAGACATACATGGGTTGGAATCAACACCCTTGCTCATGTCATTTAATGTAGGACTAGGGAGCTCTCTTTGCTCACCACCAGCAATTAAAAAAATACTTGATGAATCCTGCAGAGAAATTAGCTGGGATGAAGACAACTGCTCATATCTAGTAAGAACTGGCTGATCTGAGGCAAAAAAAGACTGATGTGTAAGGGGGGTTTCCCCTCACCTTCAACCTACAAGAGGAGAAAGTCATTGCTAAGCTTTGGACAAATTCTTCTCAGAACAAACTTCAGTAAAAAGTGTATATGAACCCGATCTGCGTTCACCATCTGACAATACTTTGCTAAAGCTATTCATAAGGGGGTAGTTAGCAACAACGTCAGACAAAATACAATCCAGGCAGCAGATCTCCAGACTTGATCCAATGACCACTGAAGTCACCAGGAGCCTTCCACTCAGTTTTGGCAAGAGTTATAAGAATATATAGATCTACAACAGGAAGTATTTATCCCTCTGTTTTTATGTTTCACCAGACTTTATTATTTGAGATGATATTGTCCATGCAGGATTTTAGTTTTCCTTGGCAAATGCAGTCACAAGAAGTTGCCATTGTAGTCCATACTTTGGATAAACAGAACTTCTCCAGAGCTAAAATCCTGAATTCTTCAACTATACCCAGGCCCTTGCATCGGTTGTGGGTCACACAGTCTACAAGGCTGAAAATCCAACAGCAAAAGCCCCCGTTACACCTTTTGGGATCATATTTTAAGTAAAGAATACACAATTTTATTTATTCTACTACTCACTTTGAAAGAAGAGATCCCAAAACCTGCCTCTGCCCCAACACTCCCTGTCAGCAGGCATCATTTCTCCTGCGCTCCTGACAATTCAGTCATAGTGCCAAATAAGACAGACTGATTTGGTGTTAGCTAGTGGTATTAAGCTCTAAACAAAGTGAGGGGCCACCTGGTTCACTTAGTTGACAAGGTCAGACCAGGATCCAACATCTGTTCTAGCAGACATGGACATCAGAAACATCTTTACTGGAACTTGAAGGCCGTGCAGTTTTCATGCTTGACAGCAGAATGCACACACAAACACAAGATACAAACAAATGCATTTGTCAGCTTGGACAAGCTAAATTTACTACTTTATATAAGCATACAGCTGGTGTACTTTGAAAAGCCACTGAGCAAATATGTTTCTCCTCAGGTAATGCCAAACAAATATACATAGAAATGAAAGGAGACCAAAAGGAAGAACAGTTGCCTGTAGGTGAAGCCGTAACCAGATGGTAGCTCTGTTCTACCACATGGGGAAAATGGCCTGGTACGTAAGAGTCAAAGTCTGTTGGGGAATCACCTTCAGAGGCTGGCACGTGACATCCTGATACCTCAGGACGAGGCAAAAAAGCACGTTCGGGAAGCAGTCACAATCCATTCTGAAATAATTTGAGGATTCCTGCTTTAGTTTGTTCAGTCAAGACCAGGACCTCACACAAGTAACTTTTTTAACTGGAATAGCCCTCAACCTTAGGTTGAGGCCAGTCCGGGAAACTAAGTGAGTAAAAACACTCAAGTGCATTGGATGATGTCCCTGCATCCCTCCAGAGACCCAGAGTATTTCTCTAATTGTGGTAATGGTCTGTGGGGCTTATGTTTTTGATATCAGAGAGAACACTTTGCCTGAAGGAGGATCGGAGAGTGTGGAGCACACTGGTTGGAGGGTGTGGGGCAAAGAGAAAAATCATACAGCATTTTTCAGATATAAAAGAAATGGGCTTAAGCACACATTAGAGAACAGAATATTCATACCTCTTAGCAATGCTTTATACAGAGCTGTAAACACACATGGCTATGTTTTACAGAGTAAAACCCTGCTGCAAACACATTTAATACCAAAAATGCTTCTTACATTCACTTGTCATTTATATTCTACAGGTTCCTTCTGCGAGCTACAAAAGACAAAGTAGAAATAAGATACGTTTGCCCAGTGATCAGCAGCAGAACAATCAAACACAGCTCCTTCACCAACCTCCTGACTCAGATCTTGCAAGACAGACTGGCAGCTCCTTTATCCTTGATATAAAAATGCTATGCATGGTCAGCTCTTCAGAAATATGAAGCTGAGAGTCAGACCTACCTAATCTCAAAACCAATAAGAAAATAAAGTAATAACAAGCACACAGAAGACCCAGAAATAGGTTCAATTGCTCAGTACAATAGAAACATTCCCAATAAGAGACCATGGCGACATGCAAGTGTCCATAAACTTGACCCTTGGGAATTGCACTTGCCTGTGTGGGTTACAACAGGCCTCTGACTGTCCCCATTCAACTCCCCCAAATTCTGAAGGGCACTGAGACCATTTCTATCGTACAGAAAATTATGTTAAAAGACAAACAGCAGTACTATGAGTACGGAGGGAAAAATCACCATTTGCAATCTGCACTTTGCCCAACAGCAGAAAATCTTTTTACTCCTCATATTCACTAGAAGGAAAACCGAATTTATGAACATCCAAGTAATTATGGTTTGAGGACTCACCCCAGGCAGAGAAATAGCAGCATATGCAGCGGACAGTTAGGAAAGGACAGGAGATACATGAGTGAAGACCCCAATCACTGCTAGTGACGTCAGCAGAGGGTGCTTCAGCTTCTCTGTTATTCAGCCCTTTGGTATTATTCTTAGTGTTTATTTCAAGCTCCAGTAAGTTTTATTTATTAAGGTGATCGCAGAACTCAGGTGTCTTAAAAGAACAGCTGCCTTCTGGCTTCAGGAGAAAGAGATTTAATCTGATTAACCTTATCACCTTTTCAGTATGCTGTTTAATAACAACCTGATGACATTCTTCTAGGAAGTTAAAGAACAGGCCCCCTCACTTTTAAAGCCAGATTTAAACCCCTAGAGGAGATATTGAAAAGCTTACCACTATACTTGAATCTGGTCCTTTACTACTATTTTAACAACCTGCTCATCTAGCTTCTCAGCCGTTTCTAAATGATGAGCTCTTTCTCACTTGGTAGAAATTCACTTCCAAGTGGATTTCAAGCACTGACAGCAAAGGCTGCAGGAAAAATCATCATGTGCCTAGCTACAAACAAAATCCTTTTGTCAAAAGGCTAAATATGCATATATACTGATAACGAAACAATAACAGCCCTTTCCCACCTTTTAGGCAATCCAAAAATGCAAAACAAAGTGATTCAGCCAGCTCTCCTCCTTTTTTTTATTTGAGGAACGAAATCCCTGTTTGGCGCAGAGGAATATGCAAGTAACACAAAGTCCGGTGGCAGCCAGACAGCTTTGCCGGACTCTTTAGCTACCAGGCTAATGTTAACAAGATGAAGGAGCCTGAATGAATGAATAAACAGTACTGACTGAAGCCTTTCCCAAACAAAAAGTACTAGGACTCATGTCCTATCTGTGAAAGGAGGACCCTCAACCAAGCAGAGCGTTGGCAGGCAAATGCTTTTCACCCTGTTCTCAGTCTGCTCATTTTAACTGTGGAAGGGGTCCAGGAACCATCGGAGGGGGCCGCTGAGGACAAGGCTTGCAGTATTTCCTTATTTCCATTGGAGTAATTTTGAAATGTATACCTGTAAAACAAAGACAGAAGAGAGAAAATGGAGAGAGATGTTTAATTAGGAGTGTGAAGAATGGCACAAAACTTTAATACCTGAAGCTGAGCTGTGTTTGCTGTGTTTACATGGGCAGGCTTAGATTATCAGTGATCTGAAAATAAAAAGGAATGGGGTGGCATTTTTTTTTTCCTCTGCATTAGATTGCTGTAGATCACCCATTCCCAGCAGCTTTTCCCCCCCTGTACCAGGGGTGCACAATCACTGAAAGTATGATTGCTGCTGCTGGAAGTTGCCACAGTCAGATGAAGGTCTTCACAGACACAGGTGCAGTACTCTCCCTCTCTAGAGCTCGAGTCCCACAATCAACACATTACACAGTATCTTCCCCTTACTATCATCGCATTCAGCATCTTTCCTGGAAAGAAGCCACAGGCCGACACTGGCTTGAAACATTTGCTTTCTGGGGCAGTAACAAGTTCTGATGGAAGAACAAAGTTCTAGGAAATCAGTGGTTTTGCTTCAAAAGAAGTAGCCAGCATGGTGAAATCACCCCCCTCCTTAAGCCACACTGAGTTAGCCTCTGAGTGGCTTTGCAGCTTCCCCTAGGCACATGCCTAGCACAAAGAACAACACGGAGCAACACTGAAAAAAGTCAGTCAGCGTGCTTTGCCTGCAGACTGTATAAAGCAAGTTAACGCTCCCCTAGAAAAGGCAGCAACGTGGAAGCACAAATCACACAGAAATCTCATAACAACAATACAAAACCAAACCAACATTCTACAATTCCAGCCCAGAACTGCATCTGAAACAAAACACTGTGTTTAGCTTTGGGCAGTTGCTGCATTAGGCCTAAGCTTTCACATCTGCAGTAAGAGTCGAAACAGATTCAGATCAAGCATTTTCACATACGTAGATTTGTAACAGAGACAAGCAGTCATGTGCCGCAGACAGGTGCGCCCTGTGCGAAAGCAAATAAACAGCAATGCCTGACCTACAAAAGGTTTGGCTGCAGCTGGGGACGGGAGATGGTTACAGTAAGCAGGCTGGAGTGCTCAGAGAACCAGGGGAGAGTCTAAGAGAGGACAAGCAACGATCATCAACTATTATTGGGTCTGCAAGAGAGGACGGCATTTCAGATTCCCTCTGTAGGAGATCTTGGTGGTGAATTTCCCGGTTTTAATGGAGTGCTTCCTTTGTACTACTTTCTCCCTCTCAGATAGTACTTTCCATTGCTGTGCGAGACCCGTATCACTGTATTTTACCCCTGGGAGATGGCAGCCTGCTTTCAAAGGAACATTCTCTTTGGAAGCACTTTTTATCAGAGAGATTTCATGCCTGTTGCATGAAAAAAGCCTGAAACGCCTGCTATTTTGTCAGCTAGCAGAAGGTACCTCAGCTTGAAAAGTAACAGCTATGCTCATTGCATGAAATCTCAGCACTTTGGAAAGGTTATAGGTTCAGCCAGGTAGGACACATGATCTGTCTTAGGCCAAGAGATACAAAAGCCACCTCTGTGCATTCAGCACTGCATTCTCCAATCCTTCTGGATGGGCTGGGAACCCACTATCGTTGCTGTGGATCCTTTATAGCTGAAGTCCTCAGTTGCTACTACACTTGCCAATTAAATAAGAAAGGAGCCCCAAACAGCTATGAACCCCTGACCCACAGGCATAAATCTGCAATGTGTTCACTGCCCCTGATGCCAATGGGACTCTGCCTATAAAACAAAGCCCATGATTCAGCACTGGAGACTGGAAAGGCAGGAAAGGCACCAGCTAAAGGAAAACTGCAGAGAAACACAAGGATTTCCACCTAGGTTACCTAAATACAAAAAAGAATAAAGCATTTAAGGTACTTTATCAGCTGGAATGAATTTACTGGGAACTTCAAATTAGTAATTTTATGATGGAAATATTGGAAGAGGGTAAATAAGTAAATGGGAAGTAGACTATTTTAGATCAAATTCTGTACCTTTAAAGTTTAATGAAAGTGATCAGCTAACCATTTTAATGAATTTAGAAACGTTAGGATTTAAAATGTTGGTTTTTTAAAGACCATAACTAATCCTTTTATCCTAGACTTGTTCATGGTTTAGCTTTTTTCATGGGGGTCTCACTGAAACCAGGGATACTACGGAAATACAGAAAGAAGTAAACTGAGTGTTTTTGGACTAGTGATGGTGCCGAATCATCATAGTAAGGATGCACAAAAGATGAGAAGATTGCTAAACTATCATATTTACACAGTGAAAGCACTGATATGATGGCAGAAATTCCAATAACTGCTTTAAAAAACACTGATTCTTTCTGCAGGAAATCTTCCTTTTGTTATCAACAGTAGCTCTAACCAGAACCGGAAAATTAGATTTAATTCTTCCATTGCATATCTGAACAAGAAGCTAAGTTAACAACTTCCAGCTGACTTACTCCCTCCTTGCATTATTGTGTTCCAGAGCCAAGCAAATGAAGCTGGTTGCAGCCCTGTGCAGATACACAGGGTGTTTTAAGTAAATGAAAAGGTACACAGGCAGGGAATACTGAGCTTGTAGCTGGAAGTATTTGCATCTGACTGCCAGTTCACAGTGAGGCACCAGCCAGT
>WAAD01015778.1:796254-822154 GCA_013389945.1 Fregata magnificens
CAGCCAGTCAGAAAACAAGGAAAAAAAAAAAAAAAAAAAACCCAAACACAAACCACCAGTGGAGATTGGTTTTCTGAGAGGACAATTGTACCATTTGAAACTCCCATCCAGATTGCGGCTACTTCAAAATGCTTTACCCTCACTTTGAAGGCTATGGCTTTTCTGTATTTCCCCTTAGAAGAAACGGTCTCAGAAGACTACAGGGCAGCCCTTCCCTTCCACTCGCTCTAGGCAGGGAACACATTTGGTTAGAAAAGGCTTCCAAGTACGTCAATGTAAGTACACTTTTACTCCCGCAGTCTTTGGACACCCATATTTAGGACAGATTCCATCTCAGGTAATTCTTGTTCCTGGTAGGGTTGCGGGTTCAAAAATTGAATTTTTAGGAATTTACAGAGTCACACTTTGATTGACCTCTCAAAACATGGAGATGGATACAGCCACAGATAGATGGTGACAGAATACAGCAAGGCAAAGCCACCAAAAAACTTCACTTTTGCAGCTTCTGTTCTTATCAATGAGGAACTATACTACGATACTATTCTTCCTGCCCTCAAAACAAGAGTAAGACCTTCTACGAAGCAGGAACNTGGAATGAAACTGTAAATCTTATTACCTTTATGTGCTTTTTTGTTGAGTTTGGGTAGTTTTGGGCAGCAGACTTTAACCTTCTGACCTAATGGTGAAAAAATAATACATTACCAGTGGAGACAGATAAGGCAAATAGCTGTATATATACACTAAATGGGTTAGAGTCCACATTTTGATTACTGTATTTACCATTGAAATCCTTGAACAGAGAAACAAAGGATCATCATGACTGATTTTTACATCTATGCATAGCCTTGCCCCTAGCATGGAACAGGAATTAATTTGTTATTTTCCATCGTTACTAGTAGATACACCAGATACATTGTGAAGATTTTTTTGCCCTTTGAAATGTCACATGTTGGCAGGCAATACAAGCAGCAAATTCCAGCTGTTTTAACCTAAGAAAGAGAGACTGCACTCTTTTTATAGTTACACCACGTAATGAAAATATAAAAGATTACCAAGAGGAAAAAAGAGTATCTCTGTGTCCATATGCACAGGAGTGTAAAATAAATTGCTCTGGACAGGCAAAGCCATTTAATTATTCCCTCCCTACTAGACCTAAATAAGCGAGCTGTTGATTGCACTTGACACATTATGTGCTGGACACATTAAAGGGAGAAGAAAGGTTGACTCTGGAGCAGAGGTGGAGAATAAAGGACAGAGGTAGGCGATTTCTCATCAACAAAATCTCACATACGCTCAATGTTTCTGGAAATCCCTGTGGCACAATTCTACAGCCAAGGCTAGTGATGGTGGCTGATCTAGCATCCAAGAGGTTTGAGGTGTCTTGTCACCATCATTTCATTCTGATGTAACAGGTTTTACATAAAAAGTGCATTCATCTTGCACATCCAGGCACTTCTACTTTCCCAGCGGTGTGTTTATGGCTAAGGAACAGTGTCCTTCGCTCACTTCCTCCCCACCTTCTGACCCAGTGAAGCACCAAACCCCTAGGATACACATTAACAAAAAGGGAACATTGTTACAGGATTGTGTGTGTATCCATTTGGGTTTTGCTGTTTTCCTTCCTGGGCAGGCTTCTGCTGTGCTCCCAAAGACACATCTAGAAATCTCCAACTCCCTTTGCACTGTTCCTTAAGCTTCCCTCAAGGAGCCTAGGAAGCCTGAATAAATAGAAATAGAAAACGCAAAGGGAGCAGAAGGACTTCAGGTACCACAGCTCTGGCAAACAGCTCTAGCGCTAAGAACAGACTCCAGTAAATGAAAAAACTGGGCAGCTGACTTGACCAGTTTGAAAGACAGCTTCCGCATGTTTCTCCACACTCATATTTACACAGAAAGTAATTCTTACAAGGTTTCTAGAAAATATGAAGCATGACAAATCTGCTGCTCCTGACTTTTGGACATTTAGCTTATTTGTTTTTCCTTACCTCATATTAATTCTCTACATCTTGTGTAAAATAAACACCATGGAACAATCATGGTGGGTCTCCAAGATTTACAATATCAAACATCAAATCTGAACAGGTAACTCTAAAAGTTACACCTTTCAATTTAAAAATCCTACTAAATTGTCTCCCTGCAAACCCAGAATGATGTCTCCAGAGATGTGGCTACAGACAGATGGAAACCCCTCTGTTTTTAAGATTTAAACTGCTCTGTGAATTTGCATGCTTTGGAATACTGCAAAATGGCAACTGGGTGCCACAAGGCAATACAGCGATTAAAGTGTAGAATATTTGGGGGGGAGGGGGTAGTCAAGACTGATTGAAGGTCAGAAGAGCTACTCTCACCTGTTTCACTATTCTATAAAGAACTTCTCATTTACTCCAGTTCTGGTGACCTGACTGTTTCATATTCCCTTGTTCCATAAGGGTGGAAACTTTTTCCATTAATGCGTTTCTCACTATTCAGAAAATATATTATTTTTATACTGGCAGATGGTTATCTACTGGAAAAATATAACATGAATTTTTTTCAGAGGAGCAGGTTTCAGAACACAGATTAGGGTAAAAATCAATCATACTGTACTACATGCAACAGGCAGTAACAGAGAGGAAACACTACCGTACAAACCAAAGCATTGATATGCAACCACATTCTGCAGTCTAAGTCCTTTCCTAAATTCATTCTCTCCTTCCCAGTTGTCAAGCTCTGCTTGTTTTCTTTAATTAAAATCAACAGAGAATAAGCACTTTATGTCATAAAAGGAAAGAATAGGAAAAGAAAGGAGGCAGTTGTGTTAGAAGAATATACTGTACCTTCTCTAGTAAAGGCATCGAGGCACAAAAGAAAGACAAACAAAAAGCCACAGAGTGCCAGGAGCTTCATCCCCCCAACTAGCCACGAGATGTCTTCAGGGAGGCTGAAGGAGCGTTCTGGTTTGCCTCCAGTGCAACCTCACCTTTTTATAAGGTAGACTGAAAGGAATGCTGCGTTCAGAATGGGTGGAGATTTGGCCTTTGTATTGCACTTCAATGGATGAAAAGAAACAGCCCTTCCTATTACTAGAAGCAGTTTACTCAAAACCAGGCAGCAGTTAGCTGCATTAGAGTGTGTGTAGGGATGTTCTGATGCAGAGTGTTTGTCCTGTGGTTCACAGCAGCCTCCTTAGGTGACCTTGTGTGCTCCTTTCTGTGCTTGGAAAGGCAGAGAGCACAACTGAAATGAAGCTGTGTGGACAGTGAACTGGAACTGAAAAGGCAAACCAAACCCAGAGCATTTAAATCAAAGCAACTGCCAGTGTGTTGTCAACATAATTAGCAAGACAGCTGGTTAAGCAGCAGATTACTGAGTTTATTATTAACTTCTCAGTATCTATTATATCTGGATAATTAAGTCTGTTACAGAGATTTCAGCTAACAATCAAGATTAAGAAGTCCATCAAATTCAACACAGTATCAAGGTTCAGAGAGCGTGCATTAAAAAAAAAAAAAAAAAAAGTACTTCAAGCAGGGATCAGCTGCAGAGCTGAGTCTCTTAAATAAGGCAAAAGTTTAGGTTTGGCAGCATATGATTCTCACAGCTTATTGTGATAAGATTTGCATCTCAAATACCAGAATATGCTATGAGCTACGTAGCCTTAAAAGCTGGGAGAGGTACCTGCAAGCGGCTCAGACTTGGAATTGCAGCAGGACAGAAGGCTTCACTCTGGTGCACATACATTGCCCTCTCCCCCCGGCTCCCAAATTTCAAAGGTTTCATATTTCAGGTTTTGGATTTGGCTTGTTTCTTGCACTAGATCAGCAGCCTTCCAAATCAGGTCACCCCCTTATCTACCTATTTTAGCCCCAAAAGCTTATTTCTACATTCCTACCCAGCAACATCCAAATATTGCAAAGATTGCTAATCCCTGACAGTCTTTTTTTGCCAAGGCTGACATTAGCAAGGCTCTAGGATCAAATCACTAACACCACTTGCTACAGATAGTATTATCTTTGAAGTGCTTTATGAACAGCCCTGCCTCACCACTGGCACACCTCAATCATTCAGAGCGTAGTAAGGTTTTTAGTTCACATCACTGCTAAACTACTCAGAAAGTACTTTTACACAGTTCAGTCAATGATGCAGAGAAAAATGAATGGGACAGCAGAGCATCAATGTTGTTTTTATGATCTCAGGCTTCTTTTGAATAGTTGAAACATATGCATGGGAGCCCTCATCTTGTACTTTTAAAATCAACATTTTTGCCAGTTAACACAGAATCAATCCTTTAATTTGTAGAGAAGTTCTATACTCCCCTCTAAAAGGGGAACAATCATTACTATTACCGAAGTAGATTTTGTTTTAGTTGAGTGTTTATAAAAAGAACTAGTTACATAAAATATATAAACTAGAACTAGTTATGCAAACCAGAAGCATTATAGGAAGGACTTTTTGACATAGACACATCTCTGCCGTCCATTTTATTAACTGAATCAAATTTACAGCTTCAGTGTACCAACAGAAATATTACATTGCTTTGGATGAACTCTAAATGGAGAAGAAAGCGTGGCCCATATAGCTTTGAGCACAGAATGAAATCTAACCTGGTAACAGCAGAATCTCGTCAGCCTGGCTTTCCTGAAATAATCTTTTCCATCCCATCAGCAACTTTCCAGTTTAGCAGACCAAGGTTGATTTGTTTCCAAAGAATTGCAAACTTGCATTTGTGCCAGTTAGGTGGCACAGCCCATCCCACTCCAAATTCAGGAAAACCTTTGACTCTATTTCTGTCCAGTCTTGCTCAGGAAAACACTCACTTGATTTTAACAACACGGCAAGTGACTTTCCTGTATAAGGTGTTAACTTACGCCAAGATCTCAAGATGGAAATTCTCAGTTTTCTAGGCTAAGTGATACTCTTGTAAAGATGTGGTAGTCACCTCTTAACTCCTGTACTACCTGACAGCAAAGCTGAGGATGAGAGGGGGCACAGGGAAGAAAATGAGATGTTAGATAGGACATGTGACTTTACAAACTGTTTTCATTCTTCCACATATTAAGTCAAATTTTATAAATTAAACAGAAGAGCAGGCTAGATGGTAATTCACTGTCAGCAAAGCCACTACAAAACACAAGAAGGAAAGGTACAGGCAGGCAAGTCATGCTAAAGGTCTAGCACAGCATGCAGCCCTTGCAATTATCTCCTTACTGGTGACTAAAAAGGACAGAAACAAGACAGTTTTATGCCTTTTTTGTTACATCTTTTCTTTCAAAATATCCAGTGAGAGATTTTGAGTGGTGGCAATCTCACTGCGTATACCAAATATCTGCACAGATAGTGGAGAACAAGTAGACATGATCTTTTTCAAGGAAAAAGCCCAACCAAGCAAAAAACCAACATAAACTGAGCACGTAAAACAGAGCTGGGAAATTTCATGGGCTAGTCAGCCTACTCGCTAAGGTTTGCAGAAGATCTGAAATGTCAATAAGGCACAGGAAAGGATAGGTAAGAGAGTTATTTTTCTGCAACGTTCAATCAGGCTGTCTGCATAGTAGTAGCACTGAAGCAAGTACCTATCTCACCTAGTGACTACAGCATTTTATCTCCATTACACTTTCTGAGAAAGTTCTAGGCAAGCTCATGTATACATGATGACATTGCACAATATAGGACAATAATTATCATCACAAAGGGAGTCTAGATATAAGCAGTTAATAGAGATTCTCAGTATGGCTCCAATAATTAAGAAAGCAAAAACCGATATATGCCTAATTCCACAGAACTCAACCCACTGCACATTTAAATCTTGAATCAAATATCACTTAAATCTTGAAGCCTTTAATTGTTTTATGTATTTAAGCCTCTGAAAACCTAGGAAATGACAATATCCTAAATTTTGGTCTTGTTAAAGTCAGGGAGGCTTTTTCTACCAAGCTGACTCCAAGCCAAATTCTCCATTATATTTTTGGTGGGGTTTTTGTTGTTGTTGTTGTTCTGGGTTTTTTTGGTTTTTTTTTTTTTTTTTTAAATCCCGTGTCCTACTAAAATGTTTGGGAAAGATGGGGCAACAAGGGATGCATGTGTGGGGTCTGAAAGCAAGAAAGGAAATAATATGTTATTTTCCGCATAATGTGTTTTAAGGTGTATCACTACATATGTTTCTAGTTGAATTAATTAGGCTTTTTCACAGACAAAAATTGGACACTGAACACGATTGAACGATTTTTTCCCCAAAGCTGTATTGCTTTGGTTTTTCTGGAGGAAAAAGAAAGGAAAGGTCTTGCTTTGCTGACAAGTCAATTTTGTGACTTAGCATAACCATATATAGGTAGCAACCATGTGAACAGAATGTTTTAATGGTAACCCAGAAAAAAACCCCTGGTTTGTAATCAAAAGACCCAGTCTCTCTAAAAACAAATGGTTAAAGCTTTCATGCAAAAAAATCTTGTTACTTATTCTGACCATTTTAAAGCTTTTTACTCCCCAAAACAATTTTAATTTCACTGATTTTAAGGTGGTTATTTCATAGAATCATAGAATCATTAAGGCCGGAAAAGACCTCTAAGATCATCAAGTCCAACCATCAACTAACACCACCATGACTCCTAATTTCTCAACTTACACTCAAGATCTTCTCATGCTTCTCTTAAGAAAGAATTACCATCTCTCCCCTCGTCCCCCCAAAATGACTCTGTTGATATTAGGATATCTTTGTTGATAACAGAAAAATAAAAAAAGAGAATTCATGTCACTGAGTGCATCTCAGCTCTGCCTCTTAAAATGGCAGCTGCCTCACCCAACTGGCTGTCTTCCTTAAACATAAAGGTGAACCAGAAATGAAAAAAAAAAAAATCTCATAAAAGGCAGCATATTAACGCAAACCTACTAAGACTTTATACCCAAAGAATTTTTTATGTATTCTTACCATTGAATAGCACCATCATCTTCTCTTCCTGTGGGCATGATAAGAAATAAAAAATGAATACAGAAGAGGAAGGTAGCCAGGTAAGATGGGAAACAAATGGCATAAGAGAACCTAATCACATGATGGCTACATTCATTTAATTAAACTGGAAAAGTGCTGGAATGTTAAATGCACTACAGCTGCTGCCAACAACTACCTCAAAAAAGAAACACTTTTCTTCTGAAATATTTACAATAGAATATTGGCAACAGGAGTGTTTACAAAGACTTATTTTTCTAAAAATAGATAACTGCACTGTAACTTTGCCATCCACTCTAAGCAAGAAAGCGTGTGCTACTTGGATGCCCCATTTGTTTTCCGCTTGGAAGAGGCAGGCTGCGACTTGGTTTCCCCTGTTACAACAATCCAAGCCTTCCAGCTACTGTGGTGGGAAATGAGGCAAACCTGTACACTTATCACTGCACACCCAAATACCCCACAGAGGGGCGATGGAGCAGGTGGTGGGAAGCTCTGCTGTCTGCCCAGGGGAACAATTTTAAATGGTTTACGCTTCTGCCTTTCAGCCTGCTCTTGTATTTCTCACTCTCAGTTTGGAGAAGCCAAACCAACCAGTTGCTTAAAAGCTATTGTGCCAAAAAGAGCACAAAGGA
Source organism: Fregata magnificens (assembly GCA_013389945.1). Lineage (NCBI taxonomy): Eukaryota > Metazoa > Chordata > Aves > Suliformes > Fregatidae > Fregata > Fregata magnificens. The sequence goes on from WAAD01015778.1 coordinate 803,809, forward strand.
CTTTGCCAGATGAGCCTGATGTATTGCCCACAAACCTCTGAGTCTGCTTGCTACCAAGGGAGGCCGCCACTATCTCCACAGCTTTGGTTGAGCAGATAGGAAGATGTTACCTGAAAAGTGTTTTTGGCCCTCAGACCGGAGACGATCAGCGATCGCTACTCCAGAGTCAATTTCTGTATTTTCTCTTCTCCAGTGTGTACAACATCTGCAGCCTAGATACTCTCATCCATGCTGCTGAAGACCCATCACCTTCTATAAGAGAAACTACCCTTAGTCTTACGTTCTTTGATTCTTAATCATTATTTCACATAATCTGCCTATAACCTTTGCCATTGCTGGCTGCCTGTGTTCCCTACTCAGCATGTCTGTGCCAGTACTTAGGCTCATTTAGGTTAGCTTATTAAATATCTCTTCACCTGGTGTTTGTAGTCATCTTTGGTTTCTGCCCTTGAGTCTGTTCTCTTTTCATACTGCTTTCTTCCCTTCTGACACTCCCAAGCCTTTTTCTGTCATCCAGTTCCGCCCCAGTATCCTTTTTCCTTTATTATGACCTGGTAACAGGCGAACAATATTTTTTGTTGCAACTATTTAACTCATCCCCCCCCCCCCCCCCCCCCGCCCCCCAAGCTATTTTTTTCCCAAGGCATGAGTCTGCTTTTTGGCAGAAATATTTCAACTTTTCAATAAGATACAAGTGACTGAAAACCTAAGTGTTCTTTTTTTGAACCACTATCAAATCATATACATGCTTAGACTCTACCATCATTCCTCATGGGAGAGAAAGGTAAAGCATAAAATTTCCCACTCATCACGTAGGCTGAATTGTCTATTCGGGATAATCTTGCATAATATGTTGTGGCTAGAAACCTCCTGACGCATACACCAAGCTGAGATGAGTTAGCTTTTGAAGTCTTGTAGGAAGTTGGAGCTCTCCACTGAGAGACAGAAAAGTTTATCTCACCATCACCAGTCTCCCCACCGAGCTGAAGCTGGTCTTGCCCGCTGCCAGGAAGCCCACACCCTCCCCGGCCACAGCAGCAGCCCTGTTTCGGTTTCACAGCACACCTGCCCTGTTCCTGACAACGTTCACCTTGCTGTAGCCATGTCAACTCCCACCAACTGCCTTCCTGAAATCCGTGTATTCCAAGATACTTCCCCATCCCTCCTCATTACTGCAGCTTTCCATTCCCTTCCTTTTTTGTATAAGCAAGCCTTGTGTTCTGCATATACCAACAAATATATCCACGCACTTCAAAGTGACATGCCTAATTACGGCTGGAAGGCCAAGAGTGGCTCAAGTTAATGTGGGTTTTGGTTTATTTGTTGGTTTTTTTGTTGCTATCTACTCAAGTGTTTGTTAAAATCCCCTGCTTTACAAGGGGACTTTTAGTATGACAAATATACTAAGGAACACCACGGCTATGGCAAAAGTTGAGCCTGTAATTAAATTAGCATCTCATAGACTGGGACTACAATGAACTGTAGTATGTCCCCACGCGCTATGGAAGACATCGATTCAGAGTGCTTCAAATAATCAATTTTAAATTATGATTTTAAAAAAAGCAGATTTCAATATCCACTCTTAATCTTGTTTCACATTTGTACACATTTGTTATTTCCCTAAGGAAAGGTTCAAAGTTGGTTGATATAACCATAACTGTCACATCAATTTTTACAAAATATGGCCTTTGCCTACAAGGCACTACTACTTTTTGCATACCTGAAGGAGGTACAAACACTTCTTTTCACATTCACAGAGCTCAGTACATGCTTATTCTGCTTTCAATATTCATAATTTTAATACACCAGATTCGCCTACTAGAGAATTAGGTAAGTTTTTCATTTGTGATTTTTGCAAGGCTCTTCCCATTTCCCTGGCATTCATGAATTCCTTGCTGTTGTGGTAGGATGAGTTATTCTTTGATGTCACCAGCTCTACCCTCCCTTCCTCCCTCCGTTGTTAAGATCCTATGCAGGGGTTGGTTATCCATTACCTAGGCTAGGATAAACACCTGCCTTTACCACAACGGCTGATTTTTCTTCCTTCCAATATTTATCCCTGCTGCTCCTTCGTAAGTCACAGGAGTGTGGTAGCAGGGGGTGGGCTTGACTCCGTCTTTGCCAGAGCTCTTCCTCTGCCTTATGCCCTTGACTATGTCGCCTTCTTTCCCAAAGGGCACACATTAAGCTGGCTATCAAACATGCTCTACCTAGTCCTGTAACTGCTGTTCTTGAAAGCACGTTCAGCTCATTTCTCACACTTGCTAATTTTCCATTTCCTTCCTTCCTTCCTTTTCAGCACTACAGCCATCACTTCTGTGCTGTTACTCATGTATATAAAAAGGACAACTGGCACACCTGATTATGACCATAAAACTCTGTGGGATTTTTTGCAGGTCCAGGTATGACTCAATGATATGTAAACAGAGGATGGCTAAAAATCCCCCACCTTTTACAGGAATTCCTTGTTTTGTTATGTGTACCAAAGAACATTAAAAACAAGGCATACATCTATCCTGCAATTAAATTAAAATCTGATCCTAAATATTGACTACAGAGGATGTTTCTAAGGATTTCCATGATGTTCAAGTAATTCTACTTTAAATCATGATCTAAATAAGCAGCTGCATAATTTTTAATAATTTACTTCAACCCTTTTAACAAGCATACAAATCGGTTATTTTCCTAAGAAAGCATTCTTCACAGTCAGCTGGTATAAGCGGGAAGGTCAGACCTGACTCATGTACATATTTTCAGTTTGCACAGCAGAACACAAGATGAAATTTAGATCTCACCTTATGAAAATATTTAAAGTAATTAGCTTTGCAATTTTCATCCAACTTGCCCCACCTCTAACACTGCTGGAAGCTGTGAGGTAATAGGCACTGGCCTTCATGAAACCTATATAATAGTACACCTATAAAACAGTAACACTTGACATGCCTGGTACCTTTATACAACTTGAATTGCTCTCCAAAAGACAAAGATGATTCCTCCCTATTTCTGCTGACATTAAAGAGCAGGACAATTTTTTTTAACTCTTCAGTATTTGAAAAGAATTTGGCAAGGCAGCTTATTTTTTCTTTGATAAATGATCTTCAGTTTATAGCAAACTTAGAATTTAGAAATGGTTGCCATAAGTTCAAATTTTGAAATGGACTCATTTTGAAAAAAAGAAAAATGCATTTAAATAACCCTTCCATGTAGTATTCAAGTAAGAACTAGATTTTTATTTCAACATTCAGCCATCTCAGTGACCTTTAGTCATTGTAATATAGTGGAGACGGGCTCTTACAACACAGGAAACAGAGTACATCAATCTGTGGCAACCCTCAGCGAGGATGGCTGTTCAGACCTGTAACCTGGCACTGGAAGGCCAGCTGCTACAAAGGCAAGTAACCTACTGGCACAAGGCTCTGAGATCAGTCATTAACCCAGCATTCACCCACCCCCATTATACTAGGCAAGAACAGCCTCTGAACACAAGTATGACACAGAACTGACACACTCTAGACACACAAATGTCTCATTCACACATACGGAGCATGTCTTAGAGGGATGACTTTTAGATCTAACAACCTCTCCTTTGCCAATGATGAACTGGAATAGGTTCAGAAAGACATGCTATTTTTGTTAATTCCTTCACTCAGTTTTGACGCCATTTGGTCTGCTCTTGCAGACATCGTCATTAAGCTTCTGAACAAAATCTTTAGCACTACTGTAAGGCAATTCTTTTTACTAACTTGTACACAGGAGCTAAGCTTTAACTGAAAGATAGTGGGTTTTTTTAATTTTGTATGAATGAGCAATCTTGGAATGTATTATGTATTCCCACTTCTTGCTAGTGGTCCTAACACCAAAAAGACTTACTGGAAATCTGTTTTTTAATTACCACAGTTTCATTTAGAGAAACAGCATAACAACATCCTCTTCTTGGAAACTGAGTTGGCCACAAAGGAATTTGCCTGGGGCAGGGGAAGGGACAAGACGGAAGGAAAAAAAAAAAAGAAGAGAAAAAAGACCACTATCAGGGGAAAAAAAGTAGAATTAAACATTTAACTGGAAAATCCAAGATTAAATGTAACTTCCATGAAAAATACTAGTTAGACACTTTTATAAATTGTACGGTGGTCTAGGTATCTATGGAAGTACTGGACTTCTTCCTAGACACTAACTCACCACCACTGCAATGGTGAGATAGCAGAGGCATGATAATTTACTTGTATCAAGGTAATGGCTTTTGAGTTATAGGTCTTCATTTACTGAGTGCAAGCCTAAAAATAACCGCACCATTCCACCTAGACCGGACACAGGATGTACGCATCTACCATCACTACCAATTCACCTTATTCCTGAGTGCAGTGATGGTCTGTCCAGAGATGAAGATCACTTTTTCCTCCTAAGCACTACAATACATCCTCATCCACCACCATCTTTTCTAAGAAAAATGCTACCACAAAAAAAGTAAAAAAACACCACCACCACAAACAAACAAAAAAACCCCAAACACCAAACAACTGCATTTCTTAAAGCAATACATCCCTTCACGATTTCTGAAGAACTTGTAAGATCAAGAATAACTTAACGGATTCCTCTGCCCGCCCAGGACAACATAAGGAAAACAAAATTCCAGATATGTTTACAAATTATATTTGAGCTTCAAGGGAATAAGAACTACAAGCCGAGCCTAAAGAAAAGAGCTCACTCTCCTATCATTTGTGTCTCTGATGGAGATGGATTCAGACAAAACTTGGGCTCTGAATAAAAGCTTCAGCAGAGTTCTCCTATCTGATCAAATTTCTATCTAAAAGTAAAACCATTGCTGATGAAGTACATGTTCTTTCTCCCACTCCTTCCTAGTCACATAAATACAACTGAGGTGACCATAAATGCTTTGAGGGACAGACTGTGCTCACTGCATTGAAATGGTGCCCAGTGAACTGGATCATGGGATTTTAGCTCAGGCAAGCTGACACAAGTAGCTGACACTAAATCAAACAATGGAACATTCTCCTCAAACAAATGTCTCTGCAGGAGCTGGCAGGAAGAAGAGAAGTTGAAACTCATACCATTATGGAAATGTAGACAGCCTTAGCCTCTAAATGCCTTAGTTCAAGTTCTGGACTTCATATACCCACTTATTTTGATTGTGTTAAATGATCAGCCTATCCACAATGTACAGAAGAACCAGGAAGAGGTCACAGTGGCCGAGTAACAGCATTTATACCCACTCAGAAGGACAAACTCCCTCTGCTATCCCTGAAAACACCTCCTGTCAGATCAGCACAGACAGGGTTTATGTATGCTTTTAAGAGATCAATATGCAGATCAATCACAAAATCTTTCCAGAAGCCCTAGAGGCTGACAGCTGCACAGTATTTTCTGCTTTAAAGGCTTGCCAGCTGAATTAAACCCCTTATCTATTCAGGAAAAGAAGAGAGATGCCTGCCCAGACATTTGCTATTGTACCACTTCATTTCCTCATACTAAGTTTTCTGGAACTAAGCATTGGGCAACCAGACTAGTTATTTTGTATGGAAGACCCAATAGTGTCTTGAATTCTTCTATCTTTCTGAAAGAAGGAAAAAGCAAAGAAGTGCTTTCTCAAGAAGCAGCTGCATGAAAGAAGGACGAATCTTTTAGAGCCATGGTAAATGGCAAGAAAGAGAATCCTCCCTGTTTAGGCACCTGTGTTTTTCCCCACGCTGGGGGAAGAAGTGACATGCAGTGGGGGCAGATCTGCTTCCGTACGAAGGTTACACAGCTCCTCTCACCACCCCGTCATGGAGGTGTGAGCTCTGGCAGATTAGCTGTCAAATACAGTTTCCTAAATCACATCTGGTTTGAACTAGAGGATCAGACTACCACAAGAAGAAAACATTTCCCTCACACATAGCACACTTAGTACTGCATCTAGTGTAATGTTTTTGGACTGAAGCCTTGCCTCGTTTCGGTACGCTGTTTAGAATCCTACAGCTACCAGAAAAACCGGCCCTCTTCACATCTAATGCCTTGAAAGACTAGAGAGAGAACAGAAGTCACGTAAGAAACCAGGGGGAAAGGGGACATATCTGTTATTCCATCTTCACCATGTTGCCTGCAGGAGGAAAGTTAAAAACAAGCAAAATACCGTTTCAAACAATCCAGGATCCATCTCTGGGTTCATAGTCAACCCCTAAAATGCCGTCCTCAGAGTCTAGACAACAGTTTTGCCCGAGTTTTCTTTTATTACAGGCACAAATACTAGAATTTTGTTGTAAGACAGCTCCCTGTAGATTTCAGAATTTGAAGACAAGCACACTGCTGTGACAGCAACAGTATGTGAAAATTGATTAAGCATATGAAATTGCTTAAAAAGATAAAACCCTTTAAACAGGCTAGTTACACTTGACGTGATCCAGAGATTACTTCTGCCTAAGTACTAGATATTCCTTCAGCTGTAATAGTACCAGGAACTAGATTGTGCCATATAAATCTTTGGGCACAAAGGAGTTGCAACAAGGTTCATCAAAATCCACTGTTTCTTCCCTGTGATTGAAGGGACTAGAAGTACTGCAGTATACAACAGACAGAAAAGCAGCACTGGCTGTAGTCAGTAGCCAACAGGTTACACTAATAGAACCACTTGAAGCAAGTGTAGATCAGCATCTTCCATCGGGAAACATTCCCAGAAAGATGCTAGCCAGTGAAATTGGAAATCATCTTTGTGGATTTTTTACAGAGGAACATGTACTCTCTTACAAAGGAAATTGTAGCCAAAAAAATATTTATAGTACTCTTCAAGTTATTAGCGCAGGGGTACTAAAATATTTCTATTAACACATGGAAAGTGAGAGTAGTCAACTTGTGAGGCTAGAATTTTATTGTTCTGTAAGTCAATACATAAACATAGCATATTTACCAGAAATTGAAAGTCTAAGTTGTTGACATTAGCTCAAAACTTTCTTGTGCCCAAGAACTCACCTTTTATTCCAACATATAGCAATAGAGTTTCGTAAGTATAGATTTCTTAATGTTAAATCAATTTCACTGATAGGGAACACTTCTTTTAGACCAAGCTAAACATACCAGTTTGGAGAATAGTTAGAAACATACTAAAGCATACAACAGTGTAATAGATTTATGGTACTTGGGTTTACAGCAGGCCATCCTCAATTCCTTTTCTCCATGCCAATTGCACAAGCTTGTAGGAGATGAGCACTAGGAGCAATTCTGAAGGACAGGGCTTCATCTGCAATACTGAAATTTAGTCACTGGAAGAAAGACACGCCTCTATAGCTATTCAACAGTTTGATACATCTAGTATCAAAAGAACCTAGCTATTATATCCAGTCAACATTAAAGCAAGGAGTTTTCATGTGTATTCCAGAAAGAGACTGAAGTTCACACGGGACGAATGCCGCATTTCGGCATTTCCTCGTCTTGACTCCCTCATACTTTTTGGTCACCTCACCTGTCAAATCCAATGCATTTCTGACAATTGCTTAAACCTTCCTGAAATTTCTGCCCAGGCAGAAGTCACTACTGCATTTAGTGCGACATCCAATTTGTTCAGTTGTTCTTAATGTCACTAAAATATCATTTATGCAATCTTAACTGAAAACTGATGCATTTCAACAGCATTTCATGAAGTAGCTTGTGTCCCTGTCTGCATACGGGGTACCAGTTTAGAAATTACTTCCTTTACTATGCAGTAACAGTAAAAAAAAAAAAAAAAAGAAAGTAAGAGTTGTCAAACCCATTAAAAAGCAGATAGACTATTTTACTCATATTAAAAATAATTTACTTTCCCAAAATAATGTACAATTAGAAGCAGTTCACGCTATTTTGAACACAGAGCTGGAAAGTGTTGGAAGAAAAACTATTAAGTCTGAATCACATTGCACTAAAACAATATGCTGAAATGCTTTAAACTCCTGACTTGCAGCAAAACTGCTTGTAACCATGAATTTTTATTTAGTATGTGCACTAGGTCGGCTGTCAGACAGCTGCAAAGAGGAGTCTTGGTTTACTTTCTCCTGCCACCTCCACCACCGGCAAGCATGGTGGCCACCCGAATGAAGATGTTCAGTGTGTCTGTGTAGATACCCATGCACCTAAGAAACAGGAAATTGAAGTTAATATGGCTGAACAGAAATAGTTATTACTTGGTGTTTCACACCATTATACTTCATTTTTAAAAACCTTCATGAAGCATCTGTAACAAAACCCAACTCTGATTGTTCTCAGTGCTTGATATGTCAAAAAAACCCCTGTATTTTTGTTCTACCATCTCTGCCAGCAGGAACTATTTACAGAAGTCTTAATAGACAGTATACTCTTCTTGTATAGTAGCACTCTGCTTTTATACTGTACTTTATCTGTTTATCTCCAAGAATTTTGAAGAAGGTCATCATTATTCTATTTCGAGTATAAGAAACCAGAATCAAGGAGGTAAACAATTCACCTAAGATCAGATAAACAACATTTACAAGCAAGTTACTTGTTAGTCAGACTTGGTCTTTACTGAGAGTCTGTTAATCCTCCTTTCCCTATCTATCACGTTGTTAAAGCTTTTTTTATTTAGTGATAAAGACTAGTGAATATAAGTGACTATAAAAGAGTTAACATTTTTTGTCTCAGCTGATATTAACAGGTATTTTCAGAAAGCAGCTATAAATTCTTCCATCAATGCTTTAGAAAACAAAAATACTTTTTAGAAAGTACTGCTGGAAGCATGTGACACCACACATTCACTCCCGTTTCTCTCATTTCAGGCAGATGGCTTCAGTTTTAACTCCACTAGCTATTTTCACATTGTATTTTTAAACCCTGTGATTCTTCATATTTAACAGCAATGCACTTTTGAACAGTAGCTAAAAGGTCTAGCTGTTTCTAAAGCATACTTCACTATAGCTTGAAGCAAATTCTTACACAGACATTGAGATCAGCTGTGTTAACACAGAATACTTACGCATTGATTGGATCATATTTTGCTACTCCATAATATGGAATAGTTTCTGCACGCTTGATAACATGCTGCGTATCGTAGAGCAGGAACATGCCAAAGAGTACCAATCCACCATAAACAGCTACCGAATACAAGCCAGCACCAAAAGCAGAAGTCGGAGGCAAGAACATGGATCCTGGAGAGGAATGTACAATAGTGTTAAAGAAAGCTACTACATGTATCTGCCACTCTGAGTTGGGTCAAACTTCAGTTACTATAGAACACATTTTCCAAAGAGTATTCAATTCTCAATTTGTGGTGCATTTTGATACCAAGAGCTTTAATACACGAGCTGAAGATGTCACATATACAACCTGATTCAGTTATTTTGAACACTCTAGGGAATCATGTGTACGTTTCTTCATGTGAAAGTACTTCTGTCTCTAGGACTACAACAAAGCCTAGAAACACCTAAGGGAAAAGAACAAGTGGATCAAGAACTAAGATCACATTTACTATCTTCCCTAGTCACTAGCAGTAACTAAAAACACAAGCCACCACTGCCGGCTATTTGTCAGATTAACATTTGCCAGAGCTGTAACTTCATGTTTGTTTGCAAGAACAAATTTAACAGAGTATTTTCTGCTGTGCTAGAGTTGCAAGGCCTATTTAAGGTAAATCTTAACTGGACAGACCAATCTGCAATTAAATGTGAGCTGCATCTTAGCAGCTTAAGTTTATAACCTACTTTATCTAACAGTATTAAACCAGTATTTTACCAATTGAAGAGGCAAGAACAAAGCCTAAGCCTATTCCAAGTGGTCCTCCCATGTTCAGAAATTTTTCACTCGGAGCACACATGGCCACAGTTGAGAGCCCACCGACGATTCCAGCGGTATACCAGGCAGCTCTGATCAGCAAAGGACCACCCAAGAAGGCTAGAGGTGCCACTACTGCACCCATGACACCTAGCCAAAGGAAAACAAAACAACATATAATATTTGGAACAGTTCTGGTAAAAACACCACCTGCCAAACCAATTTTTTTTTTTCCTCCAGTCAGATGACATGGCTCAAACTAATCTACTTACATAACAAAATACCAATGCGCTTGATGTGCGCCTATCTAGAAGGGAGCACGATAAACTGGCAACCTTAAATTCCATAACCTACTTTTACCCATCTCTGGAGAGTACCTCAAAGAGCTGGTCTTTGGAAGAAAGACTAACAAGAGTCAACATATTGATCTGTTCAAAACAGAGCTGGTAAGAGATACTTAGCATAGGCTAATCAACTACCTAATAGCCACAGGAGCACTCAACACTGAAAAGCAGGACAGATTTCTGCTACAATAATTAGTTAAGACAAGTAAGTCAGACTTTTTGCTAGAGTCCTGTATGAAACCTCTACCTAGTCAATTAATACCACATTAGGTTGTTTAACTTAATAACAAACATCCACGTGTCTTTCCTGAAACATAAATTATTTCTGGCAAAACAGTTTTGAAAAATGATAGCCATTGTTATTCAAAGTAGGTATCATCAGTGAGAAACTGATCTGTACTCACAGCTTACATACATGATGGGAACCTGCATCTAAGAAGCTGCAGTTTAATACTAAAATCTCATTTTTCTAGTCAAGTTTTCAAATACTTCCCTATCCTGTACAGCTGAAGAACAGTAAGTGTATAGGCAATAGTGCTTACAGAAGCTATAGCACCAGAAAGCAGTCACGAAACCAAAGCAGCTACGAAACCAATTAGTTCTATCCAGTGTGGCATATACATATCTCAAGTTTAACTTGAGCATGACTTTTAGAAGATTATGAAAAAAATTAGAGTTGTTAAGGACACTTAAGAAATCTTCCTGACATTCAGGAGTTCTCACTGATCTCTGAAAAGTCTTAACTCTCCTACAGCAGTATAAAAAAAAATTTACCTTGAAGTCAAATTTTTGTTAAAGTAAAAAACCTGTCGCACTGAAGCACAGACACCTCTACAGTGAGCACTAAAAATCACATACCTGAATGCATCATCCAAGCCAAATGTTTAGCTGCTGGACTGTTTTCATAGGATATGGACCTGACCAACATTCCAGCACCAATCATAGCTGCAAAAGTTGCACCTATTGCCTGTAAAAACAGCATTACAGAGCTCAAGTTAGCATTAGGACATATAGTCTCTGTTCTAACCTCCTAGTCTAAAAGTCAATAGCATAATTCTGAAAAGAGCAACCTAATTCGTAACTGGGGCACTTGTCAATTTTATTCCTGTAAGGTTACAGTCAAATCTTTGCAGATCCCAGCTTGCAGTAATTCCCATTTTACTTTTACTCAGTCTTCTAGGAATCCAAGTTTAGTGGTAAGATGGCAATGATCCCTTAGTTGTGTAAGGTAAGAGAAGGAAAACATATGTTCCGCCCCTTACTCCAATCCTCATTAAGGTACCCGAAACATTAGCCTTGCTTTTTTTCTTGTACATTTCTCCACTCAAAGCCAATACTCAGTTCACATGCTTTTGTTACCAGTGATTTTTAAACCTCATTGCCTCCTCTTACTGATAATTCCAAGCAGAATCATCCAGCAGCTAGCAAACTGGTCAGAAATGTACAACTTCGTTTTATCACCAAAGATGCATTATTAAATTAATCTCCGTAAAATTACGTAGGTGTTGGCATTTAACTATTATTGTTCTACTCCACTTGACGCACTGCGTATGTACTAAGCAGACACATTTTGTTAGCAGTTTGCCTGGATGATCTGCCTACCAGTATCATTTCAGCCTCGGCAAACAGGAGACAGCTTTCAAAGAGCTATACAGAAGAGCACAGGGAGGAGTAAGAACACATAGGGACCTCAGTTTCCATTTTTAGAAAGCAATAGAAATAGCATCATTAGCCTCAGATGGCTATTTATAACAGGTTCATACTTGCATATAGCTGGTAAGGATAGCATAGCATTTTTTTTTTTTTTTCTCACGTAGCTTGTCTTTGACAAACTATCAAAGACGTATGGAAGGTGTGTGTCAGCATGTAATTAGAATCACCAAATCTTAAATCATAAAATATCATTAGGATGCTTAAATAGTCTTTAAGGATAAGGATGCTAGCGTAAGTGAAGTTTTGCCTTACTTTTCACAGTTTACATTTCACGTTTTTTATATCAACCATCATATCTGGGGTCTTTTCTCAGTAAATGTTTTTATAACATAAGCTTACCAGCCAGGAGCCTCTGGTCATAAGGCTCATGAGTGCCGGAGATCTGCTTACTGCTACAGCAGACAGGGCCGTCAAGCCAATGCTTCCCGCAAAGTACATGTAAGTAGAGTGAATTCTGTCTTTCACATACTGTGGCCAAATACTGAAAAATAAAGTCATGCATAGCTGTGCTATTACCAGCATCAGAATGAAGACCGACTAAAAAACACAATCAAGCTCTTAAAAAACACAATCAAGCTCTTAAATATATTTGTAGCTATAGATATAAGGGAGGTTTCATAATAATGGTGTGGCCTAGCAACTTCTGCCATGAGTTCACCTTACAACAGGGGGCTGAACTTTTAAATCTTGCTGGTCTAATGTAACATAACTCTCTAGAAACGCTGCAAATTACAAATAATACTAACTATAGTTCAATTCTAAGGAGGAAGCATACATGGGAAACAGAATAACAAATGCTTTTTAACTATGGAAAAAATAGAGAATGATATATATGTAATAAACTAGTTTAAGGAAGAACGTCTACAGAATGTGTACTGGGCACTAAGTAGCCTGCTGAGCAGCTCACAAATTGCTGAGTCACAATGCACATGATTATCTGACATCACAAGAAACGAACGTCATTTTAAGAGCTCTAACAATAGCAACAGACCTAGACATGAATGAGTTTCTGCAGTATGATTTGGTCATACTACGGACAGGAAGCTTTCCCTGCTAACAGCAAACTTAAAACATAGTGCACACATTTTCTCCCATTTTACTCTTTTAACCCATTACTTCAAGGCTTGTATAGAAAAACAGATAGTCGTATCAATGAAAAGCTTCTCATAGACACAACTAGCAAGCATTCAATATGAATGCGGATAGTCACTTCCAAATATAAATGCAGAGCAAGTAAAGCAAAATGTCTCCAGCACTCATTTCTCCCAAGCCCATGCTTATCACTAACCACCTTTTAAGTCTAAGTAACTATATGGTTTTGCCATCACAGTCAGGTTTTTGTTGACCAAAAAGCAATACACTGAAGTTTTAAGCAAAACATATTTATTAGACCAGGGCTTATACCAAGATAAGTAGCGTGTTCAAAGGAGACTCTCTTTCCAACATGCTGTATTAAAGTTTAATGAACAGTCTCACAGGAACACCAGGCAAAGTGGTCTTAACAATATGTTTTACAGAAGACTACCCTTCATAAATTATCTGTGGCATACCTCATAAAATATATTTATATACTCTTCACAAATAAATTTCAAGTTTAGGAAAACAAAAACTCACTTAAGTCAATATCCATTTAAGCTTGCGTAATTTAAATTTTGCTTTCAGTTATATGCTTTAAAATCCTGCACAGAGGTGAGGACTATCTGTTCAGAGCTTAAAAAAAGCCCAAACAAACAAACAAAAAAAAGAGTAAGTTGTGCGTACACTGGGTGATACCAGCTAAAGAAGAGATGGATATAAAGAGGAGGAAGATTCGCTTAACACACTCTTACTTACACAGCTCTTTCAATAGCTCCAATCTCACTGGACATGCCCATTCCATAGTAACAGAGGGCCCCCAGGCCAACAGCAGCTCCTCCAGCAACAATAAATTTCCCCAGGCGATCAGCTGTATAAAGAAAAAAAAAAATCAAATCACACTCATGAATGCTTTTTCATGGATAGCTAATAACATCCTCACATAAGGTTTGTTTTATCTGCAACAGCTGATCCATGTTAGGCTTCCTTCTTAAAGCTCCACTTAACTTCAAGTTACTGCATTACCAGTTCTCAACGAGCTACATATAAAAAACACTAGATTCAGCCTCCCAACAAAACATAGCTTCATAGAACAGAGTAAGAAAGGAGGAGACCAGCTAGTAATATGCCAGGTTTACGGACCTTCATTACAGTGGCAGGAATTCCAACACAAAACAAGTTAACAGGTTCTCCAACAGAAGAGTTCACCTGTCAGCTGATTTAGTATACCATTTCACTATCTGACTTACTATAAAACAGGAGAAAAACTAGACATTGTGTCCTTTCCTCTCATTCATCTGCCCTTAATGCTCGCTCCTTCAAGAGCTTTTTGGTAGCAATTAGATCCAAATCAGTTTAAAAAAGGATTTCCAAAGCTCATGGATAACAACACACCATTTACTATTGGTTTCTACTGTCTGATTTTTAGACATACTGCCTGTGGGCCGCATATCAGGTTACTGCTACAAATATAACTATCAATCATAAAATACTGTTATCGGTGAAGTAAGCAGCTGAGACCAAATACCTTCAGTTGTATAACTCTAAGACTACACTTTTTTCTAATGTGTTATAGCCAAGCTAGCCAATCTACATACATTTGTCAATTCAATGCTGTTATTGGGCATTTACGAGTCTGTTCTGCTGAACACTGCTATCTAAAAAAATCCCTTTGGAATCCACTGAAATTACAATCCACACTAGATGTACTAGCAAGCATAGTAAGCCAATACCTTACATAACCGTAGCACCAGAAACTTTTTTTTTTTTGCAAACTGTACACGCTGTAGAAAATGCCTTCCTTTAAGCAGTATACAAAGTAGATGTAGCAAAGTAAGTGTTAGCATATTTTTTAATATCTACAACCAAATCTCCATTAAGGGACAACCATTTTTGACTTAATAGTTCTCAAAAGCAGTTTAAAGCAGAGACATCAACAAATTTCTCTATACTGTGATGCATTTGCGGCTTTCAACTTTACAAGGAAACACAAGCAGAGAAACTGTCTCCAGTCGTTTGAGGGAGATCACCAAGGAAACTTACATATGAAACAATATTCTCAGTCTCTTTAATGATTTGAAGGAAACTGCTTCCTTTGAGGAAGTTTTAAGTTAAGCTTCAAAGATTCTCAGTATTTAAAGCAGAGCTACTCTACCTTTAAGTGCCGTTTCTGCAGATGGCTCAAACGCTGCTTCTTTAATCTCCTGGCCAATTTTTCCACGCCTTACACCCGTTCTTACTCTGGTGGCATAACACTGTTAGGTTCAGAAATAACATAAGAAAGATTCAATAGAATAAAATAAAAGACATTTCTTATCAATTTACTTACTATGCTTAAAATTACTACATAGTCTCTTATTTATCTGTGCTTACCTCCCAAAGACACAAAGCAACTGTGCTCAAGGAAAACAACTGAACATTAAAGTTTAGGAAGCTTTGTGAATAACGTTCACACATTCTAAAAGTATAGAACCAATATAGTGAATTTCAGAAGCTGAAGTTTTCAGTTTGCATTTCTTCTACTCTACTCCCACCGTACTAAACAAGGCCATAAGGCTTTTTTTTTTTTTTAAATGTAAAAACATACTCTTCTTTATTTTGTAAAAAGATTATTTTGCTTTCTATAAAAAAAACACTCTTTATGTAAACACTTTTATGTAAAAAGAAAAAAATATTCTTGCACAATACTTATACTTTACAGACACTAAACTTGGAAAAGCAGTACAAATTATTTGCTTTCAACACCAGCCTTCATTTAGAGAGCAAACCTTGAATGAAGGCCTACAAATTTAAGATTTTTAAGGCTGACAAGCTCCAAATAAATATAGCATGCTACTCAAAGCCTTAGTAAGCTGCAAGAGCAACACAAAATAAACTTGTATTTAAGCTCAGAAACAACTTTCAAAGTTTCCTTACCGTTTTCTTCAGGAATTTCTAAATTATTATACAGGCACCTGAGCAACCAAGGGCTTACTCAAAGCTGTGAGTTTAACACTAAAACCTGAAATCTACAAGCATTGCTATCACCAGCCATTAGAGCAATAAAATTCAGGAAGTTTACCATAGCACTTCAGGTTTGTTGTGTTTTGCATCTAACAAAATCTAGCCCAACACTGTAATTATGTAGCACTCACCACAGAAATAAAACCACCACCAAAAAAACAAACCCAACAAGAAAACACAGATGCACAAAAAAACCCCAAACCCCAACACACCTACAAACTCAGGACGTTTAAAACAGTTTTCTATGCTTAAGAGGAAAACACAAAGGAGGTGAAGAATTTGCCACTGGTGCTTTCACCAAGATGATAATGAAAGAGCAGTGCCTCCTAACAGTTGTGAGCTACCTGGGCAGAAAGCAAAAATGAAACATCTTCTCTCAATAGAGAATAAACAGACAGTATCTTAGCATAACGACAGTCCAGTTTTTAACATTGCTGGTAAGACCCATGATAGTCCTGCCATAGTTCAGAAGCTGCTCTAACCTGGGCTACAGCTCTAAACACATATTGGGACTAAAGTCTTTGAAAAGGAAGTTTTTACTTTAATATTATATTTAAGACTCTTACTTGGAAACAGGGAGCTAGGAGGAAGTCAGACAAGAATTTCTGTTCCTTCTACCTTAAATAGTAAGGCTTATCCAACACTACCTCCCTCCTTTAAGGTTTTTTTTCCCCCACTAATTTCAGTTGGGAATTAGTCATTAGAACAGAAAATATCATTTCAATTACTCTTAAAAACCCTGTTTTTTGATTAACACTTTTCCTTCAGTAAAGTAGAGCAGGTACCTCAAATAAGTAGAAGGCTCGTGATCATTCAAAACAGGTACTCCATGCAAAGCGATGCTTTTGGCAAAACACTCAACTCTTTAAAATATCAGCAATCAGAGCCATGAGAAAGAGAATTACCTTACCTGGTTAGGCTGCCACAGCCTGTATGCTTTTATATTGGAGTTCCTCAAAGCTGGGGAAGCCTGAGTAATGGTGGGGCTGATAGTCTGGCGTGATAATGCCCTCAGGCATACTAGCCTTGCAGCCAGCATGGTTGCTTAGGTAATTTAATACACTGGGTTCCTGCAAGTGCACAAGAAAATATGCTTTACTGTTTTGCTACACAGTTTTCAGACCACAAGTACACTTACTACTTATTCTCAACTATACTACAGCCTGTAGTGTAAATAGTATTATCACTGGAGTACTATAATAAGAGCCAGAACCTTCTTAAATAAGCAGTTTAACTCTGTTCTGTCTATACTTGTCTCCCATTTCCATCAGAGACTTCTCTCTCACAACTTACCTGAAAACAGGAGAACATACCGCTTTTTGTACATATAAATTACATCAAGGCCTTTGATATACTTATGTTTGAATTACTTTGGCAACTAACTTCATTTTCAAACATAACACTGCATGAGTACTCTGGCCTCCAAATAGATGTTCAAAAAGATGCTCCAAATTTACATAAGCTTGAGCTAAGTATAAATCCAAATGAGTAAATAGCATAACATATGTAGTGGAAAAAGTCTGACAGAAATTTTAAACTATCCTTTGAAGAACTAATTAGCTTTATAGACATAGCATTCAGTCAAGGTCACAGCCCAGAACACAAGCTCAGGTTATCTTGTGCAATTTTGACCAGAGAACAATGACACCACTCACAGGCAAACCTACAGCATAAGGCAATGCCAGCCTATATATTCTATAGGTAGTACTAAAACTGCTAGCTTAATTCCACAAATAATGCATGTGTTGCACATAAAAAACTCTGAGTCCTTGTAGTTACACACAGTTTAATTTTGATTATATACAACCTGATACTACAAAACACCCCAACTACCGATACATTTTTTCAAACCACTGTTCATAGCTTACACGTACTGTGACCAGTATAATTTAAAAGTATTCTAAACAAAGGTAACTTTAAACATACATGAGAAACGAGCACCTACAGCACTGGACAGCTAGCATTAACCACAAAGAAGAGAAAGTGAGAAAATTATCCTGCTGCTAAAAAAAGTCACTTCGCTTTGAAGCTCAGTTATCAAATCCTGCTTCTATAAGTGGAAGTACTTTCAGAGACACATCCTGTTTCTGCCACTAAACCCCACTCTTCCACTGGGATGATACACTTTGCAGGAACTTACAGTGACAACTCTTGTGATTTTGATTTTTATTTTTTTGAAAGTTATATTTGAAGCAAGACAGCTTCAAACATTAGATTAAGAACAAGGATGAACGACAGCGGAGTGTTAAAGAGAAAACACTCTGGCACATTAACTAGCAAAGCCGGCAGGAAGGAAACACTGCGAAGCTACTGCGGCACCAAAGCATGAGGAAACCCATTCCGGCCTAGGCAGGGCGGCGAGGACCCCCGAGGGGACAGGGCGGCGGCCAGCACCCACCGCAGGCCTGGGCCGGGCCGCGGGCCCTCACTCGCTCTCGGGCCGGGCCTGGACCTTGTACCTGTTC
>WAAD01015778.1:822621-951012 GCA_013389945.1 Fregata magnificens
ATCTTAACCGCGGTGCCCTCGGCGCGCACACGTAGAGAGAGAGATGCCCGGCTCGTCCGTCGCCCCTGAGGGTCAGGGAGGGCTGCCTCGCCGGCCCGGAGGCGGCTTGGCCGGCCTGGGCCGCGGGGCCTGCGAGGCAGCTGCTCCTGCTTGCCAGCAGGTGGCACGAGCTGTGTGAAAATACCCGAGCGAGGCCTCCAAAGTTTAACCTCCAAGGAGTATAACAGTCCATCTTGTTCTCTGCGCTTTCCCCCTCCATTTTGTCAGCCGCTCCGTTTGCAGACGCAGAGTTTAAAATGGCAGGGAGAGGTTTGGCAGCAAGTGCACCCAAGCGGGCTGTGATGGCCGCAGCGACAGCGGCTCGACCGTGGCGGTCCACCAGCAGCAGCTGAAGGTGTGCCAGACTGCTGCTGGTGCCTGTGGCCCGGGTCTCCGTGCCTTGGCCCTGCTCATGGCCGTTTTGTCACCTTTGCCACTGGCTGCATGTGAATTTAAGTTGTTCACTTCTCGGGGTGTCAGAAAGTTCAAGACCTTTCCATTTCCTTCCCTTTATGGCAGAGCAGCCTAGTCTCAACTGGGAGGTAAATCTCCCCTTTTGTTAACTTCTCCTTGGAGTTTATACCTCTCTTCCATGTGGATATATTACCTGCTTTAGGGCAGGTACCCGCATGCCAGATAAGCACAAAATAAAGTATTGTGTACATAAATTACAGAAATGGATGCTTCCAGCCCTAATCCTAGCCTTGCCCTGGGCAGAGCCTTGCAAGGGCACTCCAGCCCTTCCAGGGGCTAAACGTTCCCCTTTTGGCTAAACTAATTCTCTGTTGGCAGCTTCTTTCAAGCCTCACTCCAACTAGAGCTCTGAGCTTTTTTCCAAGCTTAACCCTAACCCTAAACTGAGCCCTAGAAAAGACACAGCAGCACTTCCCTCGACTATCAGTTCCTCTTTTTGCAGCCCTTTGTTTCCTTTGGCAGCTCAACTCCAACTGGAGATCCACCTTCTCCTTTCCACCAGCCCTAACCCTAAGCCTAGGCTGAGCCAAAGGCTTGTGACAAGGCTCAGTCCAGAGCCTTAATATTACCGGGAGAAGAATTCTTTTGGCAGCCCTATTTCTCCTTTGCCAGCCCTTTTCCAGCCCCATCCCAACTGCATTTCAGGCTTTCTTGTTCTCTCAATGCTAGTGCTAATCCTAACCCTAGTTCGAGCTATGAGCCAGGCACTATTGAGAAACACAGTATTCTTCAGAGAACTCTTTTGGCAGCCCTGTGTTTGCTTTCGCAGCCCCTTTCCAGCCCCACTCTAGCTACAGCTCTGTAGTTGCTTTCAGCCTTAACGCTACATATGGGCACGATTCTTTACAACCAAGTAAAACAGACTGAGAGCGCCTTGAGCACGATCAAAGACAAATAATAACAAAAAAAAGAGGTGTTGAATATAGAATTAAGTACAGAAATAGAATGAGAGTTACAGATACACTTTTGAGGATTGTGAGATTAGCTCTTCTACATCTTGGAGCCTCCTTGTTGAAACTATAAGAAAGGAAATAAATGAAAGTCAGATAAGAGAGATCAGATGTGGGAGAAGTCTAGAAGTGCACCAGCACATAGGATCTTGAAGAAGAATTTGAATGAGAAGAATGAAGCAGAGGAATACATGACAGAAGGGTGGAAATTCCATCAGAGGGGGCCAAATCTAATGGGATTCAAGGGTCTGATTCTTACTCTGATGCTTGTTTGCTTCCCATTGGAGTAAATGAAAACCCAGAACTTTGAAGCCTGTTGCCGTGAGGTCTCCTACAACGGAAGAAAAAATGCCAGTTTCAGGCCACAAATATGTTGTTTATTTAGAGACTTCTAGTGTTTATTTCAGAGTTTGTAACACTCTATAATTGCTAGGTACTAAAGGATTCATTGCAATAATTAATATTTAAATTTATAATTCAGTTATTAATAGTCATAATTTATGCAAGGAATCAAACATCTCTTTGACTACAGTATGTAATCACGTAAAAAAATCTCCTGGGACTTTCAAGTAAGATCCTCAACCCAGCTCTGTCCCAAATTGTTTCTTAAATAGATAGTTTTGCCAGCAGCAACCGCAATCCACACAGAGCCCACACTGCAGCAAATGTTGAGGCTTTTTCACAGAAACTTGCCTGCTAGCAGGTAGTCCTTTTCTATTAGATGGTCAGTGCATGTAAATGCTCTAGCTAGCGAAATCGGTGCATGAGTGGGAAACAGTGACCTCTTATGTGAACAAGTCCCAAACCATCTAAGACTTTTTGAGTTAAAACCAGCAGGTTGGATCCTATGTGCTGGCGCCACTGTAACATGACCATTTCTCTCAGACAGGAAGGCAATAGCTTCAGTCACTGTGCCACCTGGTATTTCTGCAGAGCTTCAAAGCAGCTGGCTGTGCTTTTGCAGTAGTTCAAGCTCATGCTGACAAAAGCATGGATAACAGCATGACAGTGAGGCTCATTGGTGAGATGGCAGCCAAATGCACACATAAAAATTTGCTTTTTAACTCTGATGCGCTGTTCCTTCAGATGGTTGTGCTGCCATCCAGGGGGACATCGATTAGCTGGAGAATTGGGCAAACAGGAATGTCATGCAATTCAACAAAAGGGAGTGCAAAGCCCTGCACCTGGGGAGGAACAACCCCATCCACCAGTGCAGGATGGGGCGCCCAGCTGGAAAGTAGATTGGCAGAAAAGGCCTTGGGGGTCCTAGTGGACAGCAAGTTGAACATGAACCTCCAGTGTGCCCTTGTGGCAAAGGTGGCCAGCAGTATCATGGGCTGTGTTAGGCAGAGCATTGCCAGTAAGTCAAGGGAAGTGATCCTTTCCTTCTGATCAGCACTGGTGAGGCCACACCTGGAGTGCTGTGTCCAGTTCTGGGTTCCCCAGTACAAGAAAGATACGGGCATACTGGAGAGAGTCCAGCAAAGGGCCACAGAGGTGATGAAGTGAGTGGAGCATCCTTCACGTGAGGACAGGCTGAGAGAGGTAGGGCTGTTCAATCTGGAGAAGAGAGGGCATAGGGGATCTTATCAATGTGTATAAATACCTGATGGCAGGGAGTAAAGGAGAAGGAGCCAGACTCTTCTCAGTGATTTCCAGTGGCAGGACAAGAGGCAATAGACACAAACCGAAATACAAGACATTTTGTTTAAACATAAGAATTTATTTAGGGTTTTTTTTTGTTTGTCTGTTTTTTTTTTTTTTTTTCTTTCTTTTCACTATAGGGGTGATTGAACAGTGGAACAGGTTGCTCAGAGCATTGTGGAGTCTCCATCTGTGGAGATCTTCAAAAGGTGACTGGACACAGTCCTGAGCAACCTGCTTGTACAGGGGGGGTTGGCCTAGATGATCTCCAGAGCTCCCTGCCAACCTCAGTTATTTTATGAATCTATAAAGTATTAACATAACGATAATTCCTGAAGGATCTGAAGCACTTTTGGGTTTTCAGGACTGATATGCACCAATAAGAGGTGTTTGGAAAACAGTAAAAATTTTCTCCAGGTGATATGTAAAAAAAGATGGTATTTCCAAAGAAACAAAAATACCAAAAAAGAAAAAACCACAAAGATACTGTTTTTTGAAAATAGGTGAACAATTCCTCAGAAATCAAAAGTATAAACAGGAAAACTTGTACTGATATAAAAATTGCCTACCATTTTAATTTCAATAGGCCATGTTTTCACCTACAACATGTTTTGCGTTGGCTGGAAATCTTATAGTTCTCTAGGCAGGATCAAGTCCAGTTTGATATGAAACAGTTAATTTCTAATTAGAAATTTTGCAACATCAGAAAACACCATTGTGAAGGCACTTGAGTATCCCAAAGGGATGCGTGAACTTGGCATGGCAGGCAGTGGGGCAGGCTCCAAGACCTGCCTCTCTGCCAGGCAGGAGCCAGGTGAGGGAGCAGCCCTTTGCCTGCTTCCCAGCCTTGCTAGTTCCCAGGAGTGAAATTTCCCCATGAACGGCTGCTGCCAGGGCGTAAGGGAGGTGGTCTCTGGCTGCTGTGCCCAAGGGGGAAAGCTGATCTGACTGCCTGACTCCCAAAGAGACTAGTCTAAGCTCCCCTCTTCAAGTCTTGTATGAGAAACATCATGTATTTTCAAATAGTAAAGTCAGTCTGTTCTTACAGTTAAGTGGTTTCTTAAGGGATTTTGTTGTCTTGCCATGAAAGTGAGGATCGCAAGCAATGCAGTCATCTTCCGGGAAATACCACGTGACATTTTCAGCTGTGTGCTCTGCCTTGCCAGCCACCTGAAATGGGACAGTAAAAAACTCTTATGATTAGCCCAGTACAATCCTGTAAAGCCGCATGAGCCACAACAAACCCATTATTGTGATAATAAATAGGGTCAGTGTCAATTTTGAAGCTTAAGCTTTTAACTCTGCAGCTCTGGCATCCTCCTGCAGAAGACGACATCTCTGTCAGTTGTTGACATGGCTGTGTTCATCAGCAGAAAATAAATCTGGTTTTAGCACAATTTCTCCTTAGGGTAAACTTTGCCGTTGAAGTTTTTCAAACTGGAGCTGAAGAAAAATATTTTGAAGGTTTTCTGGCTGTGCTGACCCTAGCCCTCCAGATATCTCTCCCAGCAGATTACAGGGGACTTTTGCACTTAATCTGTTCCTGTCCTGTTCATGTAACAAATGCATATTCATTAAGCATCACGTTTATTGTAGATTAGATATCATAAAACAGTGCAGTGTGGAGAGAATTTGGGGAGACGGTACTGATGTCTTTCTCAAAGCCTACAAGAAAAAAATGCCATTAAAGAGAATATTACTTTACCATGGAAGAATAAAGTATTTGGATATAGCTCCTTCCATGCAGGAATCTGAGCAGCAAGAACAGGCTGGGATGTGCCAGAAGTGAAACAGTGTCAATATTTTCTACAGGTGAGAATTTTGGGGGTCTTGGTTTATTCAGCCAGATCTCAAAACATTTCAAACAGACAATTGCTTCATTACAGTGGTACTGAAATGTGCTGACACTGAGGTTAGTGTCTTCACTCATTTCTGTTAAAAAGTTTGCACCTCGTTAGTTTTAAAAAACATTGTAGTGAAATTTGGACTGCAGCTTGTATATTTTGAGGACTTGCATGTATATTTACATTAAGCAAAAGTAGCTTCAATGTAGTAATATTGTATTTGGAATTGGAGAAAAAGTTTGTGCGTGTTTGTGAGGAAATTCCCTAAGCACTGTCATAACAAGCATCAGCTATAAGGAATTTCACGTTTTATCTATCTTGCTAAAATAAAATGAATGGGTTGTGGCAGGCACTTCTGGTGTAAAGCAATGTCTTCTGGGTTGTTTAAGAGATGGCTGGATTTTTGTGTGTGTAAAAAAATGGTGTTTTGAGCACAGCAAAAATAGCCTTCTGTGGACATTTTTTAAATGAATTTATATATACATTTGTCTGAAAAAATAATTTAAGAATAGAAAACAAGCAATGTGTCTGTTTGCAACTGCTGAAAGAGCCTGGAAAACAGAACAATACATCTTGGAAGAACAAAAATAGCAGCTTTGTTTTAAATGTGTATTTTCATAGTGCTAGAGGTGTTCTGCTTGTTGTCAGTACTTTTCATGAAAGGCAATGCTATGAGTACACATACAAGTTTGCTTTGCGAGTACTCTGCAAACTTCAAACTTACTAAGGAAAAAGTCTTTCAGGTAGAATTTATGGAAACACGCATGTCATAGAGTAGCTTTATGGGAGGAACAGGTTCTGTTGGGTTTTTTCTCAGTCAATCCAATGTTTTCCTTCTTGGGCATGCTGAAGAAAGGAGCATTGTATCAAGCTGTGGTGATAAAGAAGTGTTCGCTCTTCAAAGCCCTAAGGGGACAAAAAGTCTAAATGGCCAGATCTTCTACTGAGAAATCCCTGCATCCGTTTTTTTTTGATCATTCATATTTAGGCCCTATTTTGTAGAAATGACTTTGGTTTTGTATTATCTGTCAGGAAATGTCACCCAGGTTGTATTCAACACTTTTTTGTAGGTTGGATTCCCTATGGCCATACCAATAATCTGGATGAGCTCCTGTCTCTAATCTGCATCTGTTGCCTTAGCGAAGAGGCACAGCTATGTTTGCTACACCCTTCTTAGCAGTACTGCCTTCTTTGACCTAGCACAGCCATTTCCTCTTACTTACTCTCCATCTTTTCCTGGTCACTGCAAGTACTCAGGCCTTTTCTTGCTACTTCTGACATTCACCCAGGCTTCACCTTGGTCACAATTCTAACACTCTTCGGTCTGCTTCCAAGCCTGCTATGTTTTATCCCTGCTTTCTCCCTGACCTTCATTAGTCCCTTCCCCCTCCTGTTCCCTCTCCCATACCAGCTACGAAATGTAATCAACTCTTGGTTAAAGGCAGTTGCAATCCCTCCCTTTATTTTCTTAACAAGAAGTCCGCTTACTTTTTTCAGACATTAAACAGGGATTCTGATACTAAACAGCATTTTCTTTCAAAACATTTTCTGGTATTCATTCTGGCCTAGACAGTCTGTAGCCATTTAAACAAACGTTTTTGCTCTGCCAAATGTTAATGCTAAACTTTATCATCACTAAAATAAACTTCAAAAATAGGAAGTTCGATATCAAGTCTTTTATTTTCCGTTAATGATGTATTTTACATCTTATTTGGAAAATGAGGGCTAGAGCATTCATTTCTATTCCTGAATTTAACCAAGATTAAAATACATGAAGGTATATAAACTTGGATGTCAAATCCCCAGTTCAGTAAATTGCTTAAGCTTGTGAGTAACTACGATACTACTTGGAACAGCACTCATGTATTTAACTTAAAGCACATGCTCAGAACTGTTGGTTTAGTTACTCAGGAGTAGTGCTTTGGTCACTCAAGTGCTCAGAGATAAATGAAGATGAGTGCTTTGGTGAACAAGGACCTGATATTGTATGGTTATAAATGAACACATCAGATAGAACATTTTATTCAGTGAAGATTCTATTTGAATAAATTGTACATAAAGGGACATTTCTTCTTCTTGATCCATGTTTTAGAGTCTATAGCATGAATTATTTATTTACTCCAGAGGATAAAAAAAAGCTAAAACAGTTTAAAAATATTTTTCAATGAAAGGGTGAAAATCTACATTTACAGCATGACACCTTTCAACTTCCAAGAAATTGCCATTCATTTTGTTTAAATATAACAAATACTCATTTTCCTAAATGCTTGTGAACTCTATACTGGAGCAAAAAATGACCTGGGGCTTTTTCTAAAATTGCTGTTTGTGCTTTCTAATTACTTTTAACATGCAGGGCACTGTTCTTCTGGAACTTCTTGAAAAAAAAAAACCTCTTTGAAATTCAGTAAGCTTTGATTTAAAGTGATTGGTTTCCACCTGGATGGAGTGAAATTTTCTTCTTGGGAAGTTTATTAGTACATTAAAAGATGCAAATTAATTCATAATTCTTTCAGCTCATTCTCTTGGGAACAGTTACACAAGGAAATTATTAATGTACAAGAAAACAACAGTTAAAAATCTCAAAGGGCAACAGGGGTGTGGAATATAAGAAAACATTTAGACCTAGCTAATAGCAGAACTCGGTTATAATAATAGCAGTTCATAAACCAATTTTAATTTTTCTTTATTTGTAAACTGATAGCAGCCACATGGTGCATATAAGGAATCAAAGACCCTGGCAAAATGAGTTTACAGTCAAAGGCCCTGTTCTCAATGAAGTGCTGCAGAAACACAGCGTGAAGAGTTGAACACACGCTACCAGGGCGTCTAGGATCACAGCCAAATGTAGGGTTTCAATCACTTCAGCAGTTTCATTGTCTCTGATGTGTACCATTGCATGATGATTGCATACAAGACTATCATTTCAATGTAAGCCTCTGCACTCTGATAAATAAGCCCAATATTTTCATCTGGATAATGAAAACTCCTCAGGATCCAGTTAATATTTGATGAAAAAACAGCAAACATTTGCTTTTTAGGCTTCTTTGATGCACTTATTTTTTCTCCTTTTAGTTAAGGTGTTAAACAACTCAGCCACATTCCATTTTTCTTTTCATAATTTACCCGGCGTGCTTTTCATGTTATGTATCTGATGAAAATTTCAAATATTTTTACAATCAGAGTCATAACACAGGCTATCACCAGGATACCTTTAATTACTCTTGGCTATCTGCTTCCAGCACTCCTTGACATCTGGCTATCAATGAAGAGACTTGAGCGGGAAACACATGTCCTCAAAATATTGTAAAACAAGCATCACTACTGAGGGAAGTTTGCCCATAACATGTCTTAAAGAACTTACCCTTTTTTAACTTTAAGCACAGCCACATAAACATAATACACATAGATCAAGCCTCTGTTGACCAATACCTGTTTCCTTGAGGTCTCTGCACTGAAAGTCTGATTATAGCTTAATACACTGGGGCAAGACAATAAACAGGGACGTCACCTGAACTGAGAAAAATATTAGGTTATGGATATGCAGGAATAAAATAACTTGTATTAGACTTGCTCACATATGCCTTTCTCTACAGACTCTAAGGAGTGCTGTTTACAAATAAAAACCATTTAAATTTGAAAAAATAAAGTGCACTACAAATATTTCTCTCAGTTTTTAGAATAGCATAAGAACTGAAATAATAAAAACCTAAATAACATAGATTGACAAAAATAAATCCTCAAGAAGAAGAGTGGACACAGTAGAACTGTTGTACATATAAATCACCCAGACAGAAATGCAGGTTCTAAATACAGCAATATTTATTGTATTTTCTAGTGACAGTGGGCCACTTCCAAAACTCCCTCCCTCAAAAAAATCCCAAAATTCCAAATTAGAAACATGGTTTTGATTATGTGTATAAAGGAAAAGAGAAGTTTCTACACGTTAAGAAAATAGTACTGTTGAAAATATTGGTCAAATTCCTGTTCTGTCCTGCTCCTGCGGTTGCCTGAGCGGATGAATGTATTTCCTTTTGCCAAGCTAAAATAGGCAGTTTGCTTCCAGAGGAGCAATTCTATCTCACAGTTCAGTTAAGGCTACTGAGAGAAATCAAGGATTATTACCTATCTAATGCCATCATTCTGTATATTTAAAAGAACATATGGACTTATTGGAAAAAAAGGAGTAGACACTTTATGCATAATTAATTTAACATCCCTATGCAACTCAAATTCCACTAGCCTCTTTTAGCTAGTTTGTTCTCTGCTGGTTTCTGCTAGAGACCAAAATCCCCATGAACTGGGAGAGAAAGAGATGCCAAGGAATCAGAAGGACATTTCTGAGTGAGAGTACTGACAAGGGGCCATTATGGTTAGACAGTTTTCAAATGCAAATTTAACTATATGAAAATGCAAGCACAAGTTCTTTTTGCTGAGGGCAGGAGAATAACAGATATTTTTCATGTCATATTTATTTTTGCCCTTAAAAAAACCCCCAAACCCAACAATATAGAAGACTTCAGAGGAAGGATAGGCTATATGAAGAGGTCTGTGATAAGCTGTGGGCAATAAGAGGGTGAGGCCAGACCAGGCTTTTTATAACCAAAATTTTCATTCTGTAAGACTTTGCTTCAGGCTGTTAAATGTGAAACAAGCTGATAGCATCGATTTGATTCTGAAGGGTCATGTGCCTATATGAGAGCGCTCTGATTTAACTTAACTTGGGATGGCATTTCTCTAACTTTAAGGGCAAAATGGACAGAGATATTCCATGCCACCACTGAAGTGATTTTTTATAAGGCTAGCACCAAGGTTCAATGGCTGAGATCTCTCAGCTGTTACGTCTGTGATATGCCTCTGGCAGCAAACCAACAATGTCAGCCTAGCATAAATGTAAGTGCCAGATCCATTTTTTTTTCCTTTGAAGTGCACAATCTTAAAAGATCAGGGTAAAGCCCTGGAGAAAACAATATTCAAGTTAAACATCATCATTGTTCTCGAGAAATTACTTTAGCAGCTATTCTAATTAATCATGGTCATTCCCTATCTATACAGACAGCAGACAGAGAAAAGAAGTGTCATGTAGGGACAGTCTTTCAGAAGGAGTTTCGCCCCTTTAAACACAAGCATAGAGCCTGGGTTAACATAAGAACTCAGTAGGCTGCAGATAAAAAAGGTGAGAGCTCCTCTAAATATCAGGCTCTGGGCTTGGTTACTGTATTTCTGGGATTTGGCCCTTAGCAGCGTAGTCATTCAGAAACCAGCTGGTGATTACTACCAAAGCAAAATTTGTGATATAAATGCGTGAAACTATGAGACACTGAAGGAGATCACTTTGAAAATGCTGTGATGCCTCACTGATCCAGCAAATTCACTTAGGCCACTGAAGTGTTCCCATCCCTGTTATCAAAGCATTGCTCATCTACCGGAGGTGGCCAGGTGAGACATACCTCAGGTGGTGCAGTTTCCTTCCCAGTAACCAGAAAGCAAATGAACTGGAATTTTGAATCTCAGCATAGAAAATAATCTTCTTTTCTTTGAAATGGATATTGTTTCACCTGTGATCATAAATGAGAAAGAGTGCTGAGCAAGTGCCATAAAAACACCTTGGTTTAGTTTTAAAGATATTTATGGGAAGTCTCACTTATTGCTAAATGATGGAGAACAGTTATAATCTGTTATAGTTAATTTACTACTACATAAGTAAAAATGTGCTAAGAGCAGCACACTTGTTAAATTAAAGCTCACTTAATGATTACACAGCACTTCGGAATAACGTCCAGTTAAAGGGTAAGCAGTAAAAGGATGTTTTCTTTAGAATCATTCATTTTGGGAAAATAAGATGACAGAAGCCCTTTACATTTTTGCTGGTTATAAAAAGAAACAAAATATCAGAAAGTAGACTAGGAAGTATTTCTTCTTGTGGTGAATATTGGAGTACTTACTACAGCTGATACAACTTCCATGAGAACACTACTGGCTCTAATTCTCCACTCCATTACAGCGGGTTGAGCTGAAGTCAGCACTGTTATCTTGTTGTATCACTCTTACAACAGACTGAAAAAAACCAGATAAAATAGTGGTCTGGATACTACCTATTATCTAGCCTCTTTATTGTTTTTTTTCTTGTCGCCACAGTATCTGAAAATGTGATGATAGCAAAATCCCAAGCCTCAGATAAAAGCTAATGTTTTCCTCTTTATGGGAGTGAGGATTTTAGCTGAATCAGGGTTATTTTTTGGGTAGGGAGTAACCTTGGTAATCCTGGGGTGGTGATGAGAATGGATAAGTAAATAGTAAAGAGATGGTACTTTAACACCCTTTCTGATGGAAAGGTGTTCTCCGAGGTTTAGACTTTGGCATGTTTCATCAAGAAG
This sequence comes from Fregata magnificens, assembly GCA_013389945.1. Taxonomy (NCBI): domain Eukaryota; kingdom Metazoa; phylum Chordata; class Aves; order Suliformes; family Fregatidae; genus Fregata; species Fregata magnificens. The sequence continues at coordinate 833,947 of WAAD01015778.1, forward strand.
TTGGGAGGGGATCTGTCTGATCTCTTCTGAAAGATCGTCAATAGAAAACACTTGTTACCTTCATTCTCATGCTTCAACCGAGGTTTTTCACTTTTGTTCAAAGCTATTTCTGACCCAAACATACTAAGAAAAAAGGACATTGAGACTAGATGACCTCTAATTTAAAAGTTAAAAATGTCAAAATATTTCTGTGGCATAGTTAGATATATTGGAAAAAATATTTTAAGATGAATCACAAAATTAATTACTAAAGTTACATTTAAAAACAACCCCATCTTTCATAAGTAGAAAAATGGCTGTGCCCTCATTTCTCTTCTTTTCCGTGATGTACCTTTTCAATAAAATGTGGCATTTTTGCATTGAGTACTTTTGTGAAAGAACTTGATTTTTTTTTTAAAACTTAAATGTGAAAAATCCTCTACAGCAATCCCAATACATCAATTTTAGATAATTTTCTGTCACCATCTTTTCATATAGGACCTTTATAAAAGTATTGCTTCAGTAATTCAGGGGTATTGTGATTTAACCCCAGCCGGCAACTAAGCACCACACAGCCGCTCGCTTACTCCCCCACAGTGGGATGGGGGAGAGAATCGGAAGAGTAAAAGTAAGAAAACTCGTGGGTTGAGATAAGAACAGTGTAATAGGTAAAGCAGAAGCTATGCGTGAAAGCAAAGCAAAACAAGGAATTCATTGACTACTTCCCACCGGCAGGCAGGTGTTCAGCCATCTCCAGGAAAGCAGGGCTCCATAGCGTGTAACAGTTACTTGGGAAGACAAATGCCATCACTCCGAACGTCCCCCCCTTCCTCCTTGTTCCCCCAACTTTATATGCTGAGCATGACATCGTATGGTATGGAATATTCCTGTGGTCAGTTGGGGTCAGCTGTCCCAGCTTCTTGTGCACCTGGCAGAGCACGGGAAGCTGAAAAAGTCCTTGACTAGTCTAAGCACTACTTAGCAACAACTAAAACATCTCCACATTATCGGCACTGTTTCCAGCACAAATCCAAAACGTAGCCCCATACTAGCTACTATGAAGAAAGTTAACTCTATCCCAGCCAAAACCAGCACATTCTCCACTATAAATTCGTTTCATAATTTATGATTCATTTTATAATTTATGATTTCACATCATAAATTTGCGCTTCGGATTCTCTTCCCCGTCCCCCTGAGGGGGAGTGAGCAAGCGGCTGTGTGGTGCTTAGTTGCTGGCTGGGGTTAAACCACGACAAGGGGCCACGTTGCAGCCACCCTGCATGCCAGCACGAGTGGATGGTAATGGTTCAAGGCTCAGTCTCCTCTAGATATCTTTGACAGAACCTGCTGTACGACAGCGTTGTGCTAAAACGAGGACAAGGATCATTTGGGACTAGCAGCCCTTCGTGTGCTAATGCAGGATGAAAAAGGCTAATAGCTGTGGAGCTTACCGCATCCTCTTCAGGCATGGAAGAATAACTCCATAGTAGAGGCACTGTGGAGGACTGGGATGGGTCCCCACTGTGGATGACAAGCCAGCTAAGTTATCCCAACCCAGAGCTATAAACCAGTGCTTCCTTTTTGTCTTTGGCTGCCAGAAACCCCCTCCCTGCACATCCAAGCTCCATATGGAGCAATGACAACGTGCAAAATGGCTCTTGACTCACTTTGCACATGCATGTCTCTGGTACTGATGGTGATGCTACAGCATCAGATCATTATTTTTCCTTTTATACACATGCTGTAATTGCATGATACTGGCCAAGGAGAGTTACAAATGTAGATGTGTTCGCTCATTGTTTAATGATGCTTGCATAATTGGTGGCATATGGGATCTTAATGAAGACTACAGGCAGTATGCTGTTTGTCTAATAAGAAATTTAAAGTGCATCTTTTTGTGGTTTGTAGTATGATCACTAAGAAGGCTGGAATTAGTGAAATTACTATATGATTAAGACAAAGGCATTCTAGCGTTTTCTACTCATTAATAAAGGAAGACTGGCTGTATGTAGAGCAAGACTGATTAAAAGTTTATGTTTCTTTTCATGGAGACACTATAGGTAAGGACTCCAAAAAGTACTCAGCGCTAAATGAGAGCTACTAAAAGTCAAGAAATCATTGTCTTGCAGAGAGAAAAACCTTTCATCCATGATAAATCATAAATATTGAAAACTTGCACCGGTTGTTCAAAGAAGAGTTCTTAATGGTGTCTGCTTATGCAGGACCCATGTAAATCTGTGTGTGCAAAGAAACGCTTTTAATTGCAGAATTTTCTCCTCGGACATTGTAGGTAGGTGCTGGCTGTATTTGTTACATTCTTAAGTTCTTTCAACTCACTGTAAACTTCTGCATATAAGATAAGGCCCAGGGAAGAGAGATACCCTTATTCTCCTGTCCCGAATTCTACAACTTTTTACCCTCCTTCAAGTCTACTGGGGGTAAAAGTTTTGCCTTGGCGGTGAGGAGCGATGAGGAAGAGACAGTGTTTAATAGCACAGCCTGTCAGATGTACACCCTCAGAAACAGGAGTCTGGAAAATGTCTTCTGTGTATTTTCAGCTGTAGTCATTATTTACATCTTCCTTAGCATTCCTCAAAGGACAGGCAGGAATGCCAGCCTTCCTTGGCCAACGATAGCACAGAGTTCTCAGCCATTTGATGGCCTCATCTTTTTTCAGAGTTGTTCCAAAATAAACCTCTAAGCCCCACAGAAGTTTTTCGAACTCCATTTTAGATTAAGATATGAGGAAAAAACATTGGAAGAGCATTTAAAAACATAAATGATTTTTGAGTCCTATCTCTTGAAAAGCACTTTACCAGAAATCATTAAAATTTGGCAAAAAAGTTTTAATGAGTCAGAGACCACTTACGCATAACTTGAAGTGGAAAGAGCTTTTTTGATAATATAAAGGAGGCTATGTTTATTGGATTTATGATGGAAAGTAAGTCTCGGCCATAACTGTGGAGCAAATACAACCTCCACATAATAATGCTGCTATGTAATTTATTAATCTAAAATGTTCCAACTTACTACAGATACCTGTAAAATCGTATTGGTGAATGCACAGGCTCTGAAGGGCATATTATATAGAAAAGCAGTAGAAGCTGCTGCCCATGAAGACTTAACATAACTAGATAATTTTACAAGTGCTTAATAGTATTTATTCATAAAAGGCAAGCTCTGCTCTGCAAGTTTGGATCTTACAAATCATTTAGCGTGCACCCAGGAAAGTTGAGATATCCTAGTAAAAAATAAACACGCAAAAAAATGAGATACATAGTGCCCATATTTTTGAACATGAAGTAAATGGCAACATGCAACTTTTACATAAGCTATCTATACCTTCTGCATCTGTTTTTATAAAACAAATCTGTTTTCCTAAAACTCTCGATCTACCCTTTCAGCAAAACACCACAATAGACTGGCAAAGGTCAAAAGCATATTTGGGTAACCATCTTATACAGGTTTACTGAATTTTAGCCTGGAAAGAATTTGTGCACAACACAGGCCCTAAGGTCTCAAATGATTTCTGCATCAACTATGGAACTTCCAATTGAGGTGAAATCTCAGGATTTTCCTCTAGGAAGACACTCATTCTGTAAAGGGTAGAAGACTACATCCAGGTTGAATCTGGTTCTGTGGTTAAAATCGTAACAGTGAAAAACATACGGGTCATTTCCAGTCTGCGTGTCTCTAGTTTGCACAGGAGATGCAAAAACCATGCTCCCACCAGAGCACCTCTGCCTTCAACTCACTTTCTCTCTTTCCCTATTCCTGTATGCTCAAGGAACCTTTTAAGTATTTGATGCTGTATCTTCAGGACCTCATGCTGTAATATGGAGTAATTCTGCAGAAAGCTACTGAATATTTTATTTGGGCAGCAACAAGGATCCTAATTTCTATTACAGTCTTCTAGAGTAACACTGAGAAACTCACTTGAGGGTGGGAGTTACCAAAGGAATCCAAAGGAATTAGAAGCTGCTAAAAATCAAGGACAACTGGTTATATCTGCTTCATTTGGCTGCCTCATTGTCTACCACAGTAAAAATGGGGATTTAATGATACTTCATTTTAGCATAAACAGCAATAGTTGATTGGAAAAATAAATCCAATGAAATATTCAGTAATAAAATGGTCATCACTAAATAATACATTCAGCTGGCTCTAGTGGTTGACCTTTGCAAAATTCCTTGGAGGTGAATTGCAAACTATTTTTTTTTCAATGGTGTATTTCTGGGGAACCACTGCTGTAAGAACTCCATATTTCACAGTGAAAGCGCCTCATTTTTTAGCTTTAATTATGCATATTCTTCAGTAGGTGGCCTTCTTCCTTCTTAGTAGGTACTGAATCAATACCCTGGCGTAGTGCTAATGGGCACTGTGCTACTTGAGGTGCCATCTTTCAGAAGAGAGGCTGAAAGCAAGGTCTTGTTTCTTTGTGATTTTGATGGTTCTTGTGGTATTTTTTCTTTTTTTTTTTTTTTTTTGAATAATAAAGGTGTTAGCATCAGTGCCTTGGCCACAGCCCAAGTTGGGTAATTACGTTCTGTCTCCCTAAATTTTGCTTTGTACAGTTTTAATTTAATATGGTGCTGCTTTTCTCTTCCTGCCCTAAGTTGTTTTGTGTCATTGCTGGGCACTATTAAATAACCTCCATATTTCCCCTGAGACAGCTGCATTTAAGCTGTGGGTAAGGCAAAGTCTGCACATGAAATTTGTGAACCGTTCCCAGAGAAGGAAACACAAGCTCACTTGCAATTATTACACGCCAATGTTTACCTGGCCGAACTCCAGCTTTTCTGCTCCCCTCCAGTAGCTTGCTTTCATTCGGAATTTAACTACCCAAATGAAAACAGCAGCTGTAGGGAACGCCGTCCCTTCTCAAGAGGTCACAAGGCTCGTGCTTGGGAGGACTTTTTTGGCAGGCAGTTTCATCCTCTGTCCGAGAACATAAGCTGCTACAAGCAGCTTTCCTCTACAACACAACATGTGGTATTTAGCCACGAACTGCAGAGGGATGTTGGGGCAGAGTTACCCTGTCCCAGTTGGGTGGCTGCCTTCCCCCTGTCTTGTCCCTTTTAGAGGGTCAGTTTGTCCTCCCAGGGCGATTGAACGGGGCCATGAGCTCAATCCTGCTCAGCCGTCAGTGTTCGCCTAATACACACAGGGCTACCCCTCCAACACGCAAATTCAAATAGGCTGTACACAAGGCTAGAAATGAAGCTAACACCAGTGCATTTCGGGATTTAGTTTACAAAGTGATCTTCCTGATAGTCTTAATTGTACCTAAACTCAACACGTTGAAGTTTAGTATTATGAGTCTAAGAAGATACAAGAGCAGCGCTGAGAGGAATAGCTGCTCTTAGGATGAAACAGGTAGGTCGGGCCAGTACAGTGGGAATCCTGAAAGAGAAAGGAGCTGAAAGAGCTCCTCATAACAAGCAGCGTAATGCAGCCTCTGCCACGAATGCAGAGAGCTGTACCTGCAGCTCCCATGAATGTTGACAAGGAGACCTTGCCTACAGCACAGGAGCTGCGGTTCTTCACCTGAGTGACTCCAGAGCAGCAGGGGCCAGACAGCGCTGCACATTGCTGTGGGCAGCTCCTGCCAAGAGCATTTATATATAATAGCTTAACTGAAGAGTCTGTGAGAGCCTGGCAGTTGCCTGGGAAAGGCTCTGGATCAGGGCCTCCTGGAACCAGGAGAACCAGTCCGTTTCTGGCATTGCACGGTGAGGGGAAAGTCCAAGTCCTTCTTGAAATGGTTTGAGAGACAAACATGACAGTGGTCATGGTGCAGCTGTTGGGTTTATGCTCGTGGCAAGGAGACTAGCTACAGCTCCAGGGCAAATGCTCCATGTGCTATTGCCTACACTTCTCTCAAATACTGCATATTGAATGCTTCTAGAAAATGCAGTATCTGGAAGTAAAGGCATCTAGGAGACATCTACACTAGACACTGTTAATCCAGAGAAGCAAAAGGCTTAAATCTAACATGATTTTTCATTGGCACAAAGCCCTTCTTGTGTAGACACTGCTGCTCAGGACTGAAGTCAATCAGCTGAGCATCACTGTCCTGAGTTTTTCCAGTTGTACATGCTTTTAGGTGCTGGGGGGGCGGGGATTGTGTTACAACACAAAGCACTAGTGATCTTACGGCACAAATCCTTCTGAGGGTGTAAATCAAGGTAGGCAAGTTTTCATCAGCTTGATTGAAAAGTAGTCTAAAAGTAAATATTAAAAATATAAAACTTCAGGTACAAGCTGTGTAACCAGAGCCATCCAAAATAGGCTTAGAGCTAGACCTTCTTATATTTTCTTTAAAAAGTCATGTATTTGAAGTCTTAACTTGAAAATAAAATTGTAGGAGCAAAACTCTATTGCTATAAATCAGCAAGACTCCACTGATTTTCCAATTTACTGTATTTGAGTAATTTTAACTATGTATTATCTCACTTGGCTTCAAAACATTGCTGGAACTTGAGGCTTCGAGGCTTTTCATACTGATAGTATTGTTGCTCTTGCTTCCATCTTTTTCTTTTTTAAATACAGCATACTTTTGTTGTTTAATTTAAAGCTATTCAACCTTTCCTCCTACTATCCAAAGACATTTTGCATGTAAAAACAACAATTTGGACCCAAAATCACCACCATCTGCTTATTTATAGCAAGATCCAACAGTAAAGGGAGTCTTTATTAAGCTCTCAATGGGAATCATGTGACTGTGCAATGAACTTGGTTTTCATTTTCCTGATAAAAATGAGACTTGTTTCTTTACTGGTCCCTATTATTATTTTGTGATGTTCTGCAACAAGAACATTAAAAGAACCTTCATTTCTTGAGACCCATCCCCTTCACCCTATCATGGCTGTTGCTTTACCACGGATGGGTAGTGCATAGTCTGGTCCTGACATGCCATTAGGTGCCAGAATTAAATGTCTTTATAGATTTGCTTTTATTCATTCAGTGTCTGAGGGGGAAGGTGAGCTGATAAGTATGTTGTTTTTTCAAATTGCTGAGCTATCCTTAGTGTGACCCTTGGGGGGGGGGGGGGGCGGACACCAACCAACCAACCCTGCAATACCAGGGTTTTAGTGGGGCAATAAAACCAAACAGCTTAAGAAAAAGCAAAGCCAGGCATTGCTAGTAGAAAGTGGAGATTAAATAATTGAAGAAACCTGCCTCGTGTAAGTATCAGCAGCAAGAAAAGACTCAAATAGATTTTAAACTTGCATGAAGTTTCTCATAAACTACGATCCTGAGAGACTTTGATAATAAAAAGAAAACCCCTTCTCTGTTCAAAGAAGAGTATGTGGGAAAGAGGAAAGTTTTTAAGTTGACATCCTACTTTGGATGGATCGCTTTTCCTCCTAATGAGGACACGTACCAATTGCAGCGCAGCACAAAGGCAGAATTCTGCTACTCTCAGAGTTCACTTTTGACCCTTAAAATACAGTGCGTGGGGGTAGGAAGTTGTTTTTTTTACTTCAGAATGTTTTTTAAAATCTCATTGTTGCCGTCAAAACTATCCCAACACACTTTTACAGACAGAACTCATTGCACTACAAAGATACTCCCCCTCCAACTTAGATCCAAAAGATATTTTATTGGCTTTCACTGAGATATATGACAAGTGCTCTGAGTTCATAGCACCAAACTCTGACATATCCCGTACTAAAACCACAGATAAAGTTCCAGCATTTACTGTTTCGAGTTATATATACACAGTTATACTAGAGGGTAAATTAAGAAAAACTAGGTCATTAAGATGTATAGTAGTAACTGTTTTTAATACAATTACATAGCTGTTCTGTCCATAAAATTGTTCAAGATTGTACGGTTATGAGATTTTGCACTGCTTATCATACCTTACCACTACGGCCCAATATCGAGACATCATGATACTCTAGCATGAATGCAAGAGGGGAAAAATTCAAGAGCATTTTCAAAGCTGACACTGATTGATAGAAGGGGCTTTATCCCTGCTCAGCACACATGAGTTGGGATTTGTCTATCCAAATTACAAGTCTACAAAATAAGTATCTGTATCTGAACTATTTGGCTAGGCTCTCTCTTCAGTCAAGGAGAGAAATAAACATTCCTAGTTTTATCTCCTCCTAAAGTAGAAATTGAACAAGCACAGACAGGTTATGCTGTAGAAATAGCTACTTTTATCCCTTGACTATGCAAGAGCATAGACCACTAGCTCTGAGAGATACATCCAACCCTCAGTCTAGCTGAGTTCTTGATCACCGAGAAATGCCCCTTCTGGCTCTTGCTAAATGCAGCTTCTCTTTAGCCCTATATAAAACTACTGAGTATGAAGGCAACTAGGTGGTGTCCTAGTATGAATGAGGAGGAAGCCAGACAAATCTATACAAAAGGCAACTCGTGCTCCAGAAAGATGACACACCTTACGTCATTCAGGTGGTGGCTACTCCGTAAGTTTGCAGGGAAAATGATGTACAAAGAGACCACACGTGTAGACCAATTTGAGTGAAATCTTGGTTCGACTGAAATCAAATGCAAAACGTGCAATCCTGAGCAGGCTCAGGACTTCAGCCTTTGTCTGAAGAAATGACACATTTCTAATATAACTACCATAAAGGAAAGAACTCTAGGACTCTGAGATGCTTTTCAAGGAATGTTAAGAAGCTTAAGCCCATCTTGATAAGCTTACTGACTGTGATGTTCAGCCCACAGAATATAACACAGATCACAGGTTGAGGCAAATCAGTTATCCCAGGACTGGACTCAGTCTTGGGCTCTCGAAGGATGATAAGTTTGAATGTTCCAGTGAGAAGAGAGCTGCAAACAGCTGTCCCTTCCATCTCTGTAACGCATGGAGAGAAAACAAATCGTTATTTTTGCACTATCTCCCAAGGAAAGCAGTAGATGCGTTTTTATTTAGACTACCTTGTTCAAGCCTATCCACTTCACAGTGTTCCTGCTCTGGCCACAAATCAGTCACTGCTTATCAACATTTGGACAATTCTGTTGGAATCTAATAATAGCCAGCGGTGGTGGGCAGCACAAAAGAAAGATCAGGTCATGTGATTTTTAGCTAGCCAGCTAATTCTGCAACTCAGCAACAGTCAGCGGGAAGAACCTTTAAGTGGTGTGTGTGAATAGAGACGTCAAAAGATATCTGATCTATGTGCGAACTGTAGCCTGACACACAAAAGAACGTATGACCTTTAACTCCATGAAATACCTGTCAGCCAGCTGTGCTAGGGAAGAATCTACACGTAGTGCCTGTGATATGTTGATCCTCTTTTCAGGCCATCCAGGGTTTGTATCTTTTTTTCCAAACATTAGAAAATGAATTGACTACAGCCACAGCATTCATGTAAGAGCAATCTATCTGATATGAGTGATACAGATAACAACACCTTTCATAAAAAGATCCCAGGGGTACTATGCATCTTATTCACAATAGTTCCAGTCCTGTAACAAATTCTTGCTTAAATTTATGTACAAGCTGCTCCACTGAAATATAATCATATGTGTAAGCCCTCAGAATCAGGGACTAGTACTGCACAAGAATTATGTTTGTCTCTGCTGATAACAAAACTCTCTGTAGGGCAAAATACAAAAAGAAACCCTGTTAACTGTTCGAATTCCTTGAGGAATTTTGGATGTCAGGTCTGGGTATGTCCAGACCCACAAGGACCATCATCCTACTCTGACTGATAAAACTCCAAGATATTTAATGACAGAAGATAAGCAGGATTTTGTGCATCTGAGAAGCTGAATACTCTGCTGGGAAGGTCTGAGCTTTTAAATGAACTTTCTCAATTGGATGACTAATTCTTTAGCAAAGCCAGAAAAAAAACCCCACGATACAAATGAGGCATTAGAGTGGGAGAAAGAGTGCCTGATGTTCTGACAGACCCCGTTTTTATACATTCCCAGCGACCTCAGAGACAGAAAACTACATAATGTGCCACCATGAAATTAAATAACCCCACCTTCCCCCAGACTGTTTTACTAACCTGCTGGGTCTCAACGTCTGTACAGGTGAAGGCAGAAGCAATATAGAACCTTTTATTTTATTAAAGAAGAATAACTGCTCTTGTAAATATATAAATAATAAAAAGGCTGTGATCCCATTCTCATGTTGACTGATAGATAGCACTGGTTGCCAAGTCATGATCCCCTCAAAAATATGTATCTAGAACGTGCCGCAAATGTAAGAGCGGTCTAAACCTGATTGCATAGCCTGTCTCATCACACGATTGAGATGTAGATCTGAATTTCACCAGAGTCTAGAATTTTGGTTTTGGTCAATGTCTGCTATCAGCAGGAGAGGACAAATTTCAGAGTTAATTTTAAATGTTAGTTCTCTTTATGCTCAGATCTAGCAACTGCCACATCGAGTCAGACCAGTGGTCCATCCTGCCTCTCTACTAGCCCTGGTGTCTTGGCAGTATAGCTCCAGTGTAAATAGTGAGGAGCGATGAAAGGCAAATTTCAGATCTAAATGTGTCTGAACTTTGGGGAAGTTCCAAACCTGTATTTGGCCTCAGATGTGACCCTACGCCAACATCACACCAAAGCAAAACTTGACCTGGGACTGGCATGGTGATTGCTTTGAGAAATTACCAAAATGCAGTTCTGTGTACAATTTCTCTTGCAACAGCCTTCCTTATTGAGCTTCTAAAAAATCATACTTCTAAATATACAAAATAATAAGCATGTGCTAAAAACATTACTAATGTGCATCCTTTTCCCCTTCCCATGCCTACCCCTTACAGCAGTTTACAAGAAGCATGGAAATATTCTTGCAGTTATTGTAACACACTATAGTGAAGGTGAGTCCTTTGCAGTATAAATCCCATACAGCAAACTTGAGAAGCAGCGTGCCCTCCTGTCCCACTCACACAAAAGGAGGGGTGTTCTTACCCACCTTATAATTCAGTTCAGGTAATGCCTCTTAAATAATACACACTCCCTTCCCAGAAGGCAGTCATTTATCAGTGTTATCAGATAACTGCTTATTTTGAGCTGTTAATGGAAATACCATTGTCTGCCAAGTGTGGTAAAGCTCCTGCCTTCTGTACGAGTGGAATTCAGCAAATCAAAATCTGGGGGAAGAGACCTAACCTCTAACAGTCATCAGGGGAAACTTTTTACTGTCTTTCCAGAACCAGTGAAAGAGCCCGGACTGTGCTATTTGGCAGCTTAACCTCAGAGGAAATGCAAAGTAAAAAAAATCTTTGAAAAACAGGTAAGTTCACCACTGCCAAATCCTCTTCATTTGGAATAAGTCTTAGGTAACAAATCCAACCTCTACTTTAGCCTGCATACACTACGAAAAAAAAGAAAAAAACACCAAACCCCAAATCCAACCTGTTGATGTGGAAATCTTGAAACAGCATGAAATGAAAAAATTGTATCAATATTTTACTGAAATGCTAGACCCACTTTTATGTCACCTGGAGATATTTTAAAATACTAGGACTTAGGTGGTGAGAGAATAAATGGACCATAATTTAATCTCTCCACCTGGCAAACAGGAGAAGCCAGGGCTGATGCCACACCTCTGGCTCATTCAGGGGGTCCCCTCAGCAGTCAGAAATCAGGCTTCTGAAGGTCAGCCTGGCTCTCCAGCCCCCTCTCCCAGTCTGACACCTTCTCTACAAGGTGTGCTGTATGTGCCAATTACTGAGGAAAGCCATCTGCTAGGTCAGTCCCAAACATGTAGCCCAAGAAGTCCCAAGGTTGATGGCCAGCATGCTGGCTCCGACTTCAGCAGCTCCAGTCCCAGCCGGCACAATGCAGAGCAATGGGGTCCCTACTCTCCCAGCACCTCTGCTCTTGGGATTATCATGTTCCTTCCCCCTCGTCTTGCTAGGGAAGGTGGAAGAAGCCAAGAGCTGGCAGCTTCCCACCAGAAAGCCCCCAGCGTGCATGAAGGCAGTACTGAACAAGTCTCACAGGTCCATGGAAGCAGAAGCAGATCCTTCCACCTCCACCCTGAGGCTGGAAGACCCATGCCTCCCTCTGCTCTACCCTTGGAAACATTTACCCCAGTCCACTTTGGCCAGCAGAGCCTGTCGTCTCAGTCCTCTGTTGTGGCACTTTCCACACAACTACGAGTGCCTTCAGAAGCTAGAGGGCAACAGAGGATCAGGCCTCTCACATTTTGTTTTTCCATCCTGCAAAGTCTTTTAAATTGTTCTGCATTTAATAATCCACATCCCTGTCTTGTGCCCCACCTTCAGACTTGAATACTTCTGATTCCTTCCATCAAATTGACAAGATGAAGGGTTCTTTTTCTTAAATATATCTTTTAACAAAACCTATATGGAATATGCTCACTTGTGTCAGTGATCTGGAAAATGTGCTTTTTCTTTCTTCCAGAGAACATGCACATTTCAGATTTCCCTTAAGCTTTCATAATGATTTCTGATCTCGATGGTTTTACTTTGTCAGCCCAGCTGATACCAAGCAGATGACAGAAATGATTCGAGAGTGGATTTTGTCTAGGAGGGAGCAGAGGAGAAAACCAGCAATGAAATTCTGGTAATTTCTCATTTCATTGTAAAGACATGTCATAGGTATTTGCATATTCTGGCTGTGAAGTAAACAAAGCTATAATTAGATGACATGGCAAGAAAAGCTTGAAATGCTATTCAAGACTTAAGGTGTAAGTGCTTATTAAACAACAAACCTTTTGTATGAAGAATGCTGAAAGGAAAGCATCATATTAGGCACCCTGCTCAGTAACTTGAGCCTATTCTCACAAATACCATAAAGACTGGGATACCGAACATAACGAGTGTATATATATGAAGTGTGTGCACATTCCAGTGAATATGTGCATGACCTATTAGTTTAGCTCGCAATCCTAGCAGATAAAAGGCTAGCTCCTGTAGAGCTCATGGCATGCTGAGAGAGCTGCTTTCAGCATTTCACTCGGCCCCATCACTGCATCCATCAGCTGGCCTCAGAATGGAAGGGAAGATGAGATCAGAATTACCAAGATACAGCTTGTAATGGCTGAGTCATAACACTAAATGCCTCTAACTCAAACTAACAGGGTCATTTAGGAGGTATGACTTGCTGTGACACCTGCTGAAGAAGAGAGGAAACTCTGGGTACTTAACATTTTAGAATAAAACTCAGAGTTTCCCTTCAGCTGTGTTTAGTGTCAGAACAAACTCCAGGGCACAAACTCCAGTGCCAATTTAATACAGACTTCTATTTGCAGAGACTCATTAACGTTGTGCACAACTGCTTAAAAAAAGGTTAAAGTCTTGGCAGAAAGCAGCAATAGCAACTACCGATTCAACTCTAGATACTCTCCAGCACTTACCCTGAGACTCACCAGCTGGGGAAACATTGAAGCATTGAGCAGAGTTTTAAGCAGACACCAAAGCACAGAGCAGCCAGTGGTGCAGAGGGGCTGCAGGCACAGGCAGGTCAGCAGCCCGTCCCCGTGGTCACCACTGTGTCCCTTGTGGTGCCAACTGATGCAGTCTGGGGCGGCAAAACTGCTGGCATCCCAGCTAACTGCTCTCCACTAAATCAAATCTGCTTATATACTTCCCTTAACTACATGCTTTAGTTCTTTATAAAGCAGGGCTTTAAAAATGAGACACCACCATTTTGAAGACCTTATTTTATATTAGAATACTACGAATTTCCTCTCTTGTAATTCCTTTGGATGTGAGGTTTAATTTTGACTGCTACTCCCTTTGTAGATACTTGGGCCCATTAAAAAAAAAAAAAAAAAGGGAAAAAGGTGAAATAGAGGGAAAAGTAAGTGCCAGAAGTGTTTTCTGCTCATTCATAACAGCAGTGGCTTTAGAAATGGGTTGGAAGAAACTCAGGAAAAACCTCCAATTCAATTAAACATTATCCAGAAACAAACAAAAGCAAAAATGTGGACCTGGAGAGGCACAGGCATTGTACAAGTTTTGATCAGGTGCTGAGCTTGATGGCCCAGACTCATCTTTTATTACCTGCAGCTTCTCTTGCTTCAGACCTATAGCGTATAATAGAGATCTCCAAGTTCTTTCATTAAGAGCAGACGTTATTTTAGAAGAAGTTAATGAAACACTTTGAGGGTGTGATTTGGTATGAAATGCTTTTCATCTCCCAAAGATCTCAAAGCACTTTACCATTCAAATGAAGTGATACGGATGGCTCACACTCTCACCGTTCAGGTGTAGCCAGCTGAGGAATGGACTGCAAGAAACATTTAGTAGTTCCCCTTTAACCCTACGTAAATCTTTAGAAAAGTAATTGAAAGATACGTCTATCAGTTGAAATGGAAAGGGGAATGTAGGTGGAAAGAATTTAATTATCTGAGTTGCAATTTGACATGGGGAGTGTATCACACTTTCTTATTGTATGATAACATTCATCTGCTCTGAGTGGCATTCTGCATACAGCATATACAGCAAGCAGTCTGGAGTGCTAGAGCCTGAAATTACTACCTGTCCTGAAGAGATTCCTGCAGCAGGAAGACTGGTTTGCAGTTAACACAACTTAGCACACTTGAAATCCTTAATTATTTAAGGGGCATGGGAGGAACACTAGGGGCCTCAATGCTTTACCTGAAGGGCAGATGAGATGGTACAAGAGCTGCATGCCTGGTCTGCTTCCTGGCACTCCCATTGCAAAGCCACTAGTGAAACAGCTCCTTAATAGGAGTCAGAAAAGCTCCGACATAGAGGACCCTGATCACTGAAGGGCTCTCAGAGAAGCAGAGGTAGGTTCTCAAGCTAAGGTATGGCTGCTCCTTATATGCTGCCTGGAGGTANAGAAAGTGGCAGGCAGTGAGTTGAACCTGCAGTATTTATAGTGCTAGAATTGAAGAATAATGATGATGCAAAGGATCTTGGAAGATCACCAGGTTTAAGTTCCTGCCCCAAAACAGGCTCGGCTACACTTTATAGCATTTTTGGTGAAAATTAATCTAAACTGTTCTTAAAGACCTCCAATCCTGGTGAGACCACTTAGCCAGAGAATTCTATCATCCTCAGTGTCAGAAAGCATTTCCTCCTCTCTAATCTGAATCTTGTTCTCCTGTCTGCTGCAAAAATGAGGGTGTACATATTAAGTGCGTCCAGTTTGGACTAATGCTTTCTTTAGAAGACTGGAAGGAATAGGTGTTGACTGGCACTATATTTATGGAGAGAGGCCAGAAAAGGCGGTATTGGGAAAAGAAAGGAAGGTAGCTGAAGCATCAGGAAAAAAAAGTTAGTCGTGAGTGATATTTGTAGAGTAAATGAATACAGATGTGATGAGGAGCATAAGTAACATCCTGCAGGGTCAGCGGGGAAACCCTAATTAGGCAGGATGCCCTTCCTCAATATTAATTAGAGTTATATGCTTGACTGAATAGGTACAATTCTTCCTAATACTGCAGGAGGCCAACTGGAGGCCTGCAGTGTACAATCAACCTGTTTTTCCCTCTCTCTCACACATACAGACACATACCAAGCGTTGCTGTACAGGCTCTCTCTTATCCATATGCATCCTCAAGCACGCATGGATACACGCAGTTAAGAACCCATGGGACCCCTCCATCTGCTTCCTGTCCTTTTGCAACAGATACTACTTATTGGGTGCCCCGATTCAGAAGAAAGCAGGGTTAACATCCTCCTTTAGGTGACGAAGAGACTGTCTAGCATGCCATGGTCAGTTGACAAAAGGGGGAAAACAGAGTAATAGGTGTATGCAAATCCATTGCTCACGCCATTTGATAACACACATCTCCCAGCAGATGCTACAGGTGATTATGCAACTGAGGGTAGTGCTTCTGGGAGCACTCATAAAATACAGCTTTTATCTTGTTGCTTCCAGTCCATGTCTGGTAATGTATAAATACCGTTAACAGCATCCACACAGATGGACAAGGATCGGGTGTGCGCTGCGTATGCACGCCTGGTGAAATACAGATTTTGCTGCAAACTTGAGATTTGTTAGAAGAGAAACTAAGACCTTTGCATCTTAAAAAAAGGCCCTAAACCACACAAACCAAGGTGCTACCTATAAGCAACAAAAACTCCTTGCTAGATAAGAAAAGCTGGGTACTTAAGGACTTTCTGAGTGTCCCTTTAGGCAAGGAGCCTTCAGACTGATTCAAGATAGGTTATGAATATGGGGTGGCAGCTGCTTGACATGTGACTGGCTCCATACAGCAAGCTGACAGCTTCACATGCCAAGAAACTTCAGTAATGCGACAGCTGTGATAAGCAGGAGACTCACTGTACAACAGTATAGTTAACAACAGAATCTATTATAAGTAGGGCCAACATTATTGTAAAGATAGATGTCAGCGTGCTTAGGAAAAATAAGCAAGATAGCAAAATTAATTTTTGCTGCATTTGGTTTCCCGTACACTCATCACATTCTTCTACATGCGCTTTGTATGTGTTCAGCCATACTGAGTTGCTCCACAAGGCACCTTTCAAATGGGCAGTGAGCTTATCCCATTTTATTGCCCACAGATTAGGGACACACTCTTGCAGCTTAAAATGCACTAATCGTGAATACCATCCAAAAATTTGGTGAGAAAATGGAGAAACAGAGGGGTTTTGAGGCACGTGTGCAACAAGAGAAAACATCTGTGGAGCAGCTAAAACACAACAGTGAGAAAATGAACCACTGATACTTCCCAAGAATAGTCACACATGGAGGGACTGCTACAACTACTTTGTTAGCTTTGGTTTTGTTCTTCAAACCTGTCAAAATGAGAACAGTACCGGAGGAACAATTCTGCAAAACAGACCAACATAGTTTTGTAAATAAATTCCATTTGTGAAGATGGCTTTAGGTGCATTAAAATAAATCACGTTGTTGTAGTTTATCGACAAATGTATGCAATATAACAGGCTTACAGTGGCTACAAAACTGAAAGAGATCCTATTATCTATAAAGAATTCCTCATTATGTGTCAATGTTAGGAAGTGCAGACAGATACGTGACCTGAATAGAGGAAGGAAATCAAAGGAGCAGAGCTAAATATTCAAATGGGACAATTTGATAGAGTAAGGACATCAAGAAACATACAATCAAAAAACTGACCCACAGTAATTGCTGATACTGAGAACTGATAGCGGTCATACATTTTTACTGTTATTTTCCTAATGATAAAAATGCTGGTTTTTAATCAGAAATTGAAACATCGCATTGCTTTCCACCACTTTTTCTAAATTTTCTATGGAAAGCTATTTTGTGATGCAGCTTGTATCACTTTACATAAAAATACTGAAAAATTGTTACAATTCTGTCTTATGAAATATCAAGTTGCTTTGCCACTGTACAAAGAAAAAAATTGATCTAGAAAATGGGAATTGTTTTACTAACCTCTATCCATAATGCTTAGTAAATAAAAACCTGTCATTTGGCATATCATCAGTTTGCGTTAGTACTCAATTAGTGTCAAGAACTAGAAAAAGCAATCCATAAAATTGAAAAAAAAAACAAAACTCAAAATAAGAAAGAATGCATATTCTAAAGTAAGTTTTACTAAAAACACTCCACTTTTTTGTAGTTTCTCTTTCACTTGTATTTCTCCAAAACAGAAGAAAAATATACATTTCAACTGCCACCATTTCATGCATCAGCAGTTCTTAACTTGGGTTGGCTTTCTTAAACAAAACCATGAGAAATGAAGGAAGAACAGACTTTCATTTTTGTTTTACTTTTAAAAATGTAGTCTATTGTGTCTCTTAGTATCAAATTCTTAAAAAGTCATCACCCTGTCACATGGCTTTCTATAAAATTATTCACAGAATTGCATGGGCACAAATATGAATATACTGAGGAGCTTAATTTTATGTTTGTGACACAAATATTTTCTAAAAAAACTTTCTAAGATATGTTCTTAAAGCTTTATACCCATGACCAATACTAAAAGTGCTGCTTCGGCATGACTAACAAGGTTGCAGTGTATTGTTGTTAGGATATGTGATCCAGTAATTGAATATCCTAAAGCATGTTGTGTATGGTAAGCTTTTAAGGGTGGACTAACTTCAGGGACATTTTGTATTCATTCCAGTTAGAACTAGTAAGTGCATAATAATTTCAGATTACTTAAACCCAAGAAAACTGTGTCATGTCCATCTTCTGTAGAAGTAGATCAGAGAAAATATTAAAAGCCTCCCCCCCAGGACTTATATCTGTGAAGATGCCCCTTGTAAAAGTGAAACAAGGATGCTCTAGTTACAGAATTGTCATCTACCCACAGTTTTGGCCCACACTCTGTTTTTTGGCGTGGCAGAAGTCAGTAGGAACCTGTTGTTTCTTAAAAAAAACCAAACCAAAACTCCACACAGAATGAAATGTTCTCAGTCTAGCTCCTGACAGCCCTCAATGTCAAAACCTGCCCTTAGTGGTAATCAGCACCAGTAGAGACGATAAGCACTGAGCTAGGTCTGGGATGTAAGGAGTTCATGAATCCCCAGGAGAAGTCCCTGTGGAGCAACAGCACTCAACCTCACTGGGAGTACAGCATAGAGAGAAGGTTTGCTCTTTGCATGCAGGATTTGAATTTCCAGGGCTGCTTCTTTGGCTCTTTGATAGGCTCTAAATTCTTGCAGGAAGCAGTTGCCCACGTAACACTGCTCTCTGGGACCTTGGGCAGCAGCTTCTCTCAGGCTGTGTTGAAATAAAATAGTAATAAAAAAGTAATCTCTGAAAGTGGATACCGGTTTGAGTTAGAAAAGCCCTTGCCAAAATATACTTTCAGAGCAGGCACAGCACATATATTATTGAAAAGCTTTGTTTCTATATGGTGCACCAACTTGGCAGAAATGCAAATTTAAAATTTAGAAGTGATTGCTAGGGAACTGGGCAAGAAGGAGGAACTAGAAAGAGAGGAAGAAATTAATAGGATTTGTTTCTTTTAAAGAATAAGTCTTGAGCTAGTTTTCTTTTTTATTGCAATCTTACATTATTTATCTGCCTTTCTAGGTCAGAAAATAGGCGTAAATTGTATATGCGACACTTTCTTGTAATCCAGTGGTACAAAACGGGCTCTCTCAGAATGCTGCAGTATTTTACTCTGCTGTCCTGGCATGTAGGGGGATGCATTTTAGGGTCCTTTGTGATTTGGATGCTGATACTGTGCCTGCAGAGGTCCCTGTGTCTTTTTGAGAAGGGGAAAATAAGAGAGCACAAAAATAATACAAGAGTAAAACTAAGTAACAGAGCCTCTATATCAGGGATATTAGAGAAACTTCCCTAGGGAAAACTGGGCTGATTTTTCATCCTCTGGAGTCTGCCATCTTTTTCAAAGTCTCTGTTTATCTACAGAACTTATTTAAAGGACAAGGCACTAAGGCTATCAGGATGAACTACAGCAAATTCTGACTCGCTACTGGGGGGAGGGGGAGAAGTAGGGTTGACAGCTGCAATTTAAAAAAACCCACAACACTTATAATAAAAAAAAAGCAACTGAGCAACATCTGATTACTGCAGAGAAGTCACCTGATTAACGTGAAACAAATTTCCAGGAAACTTCACCTGCTACCCTCAATCCTTTGTTTTTATTATTACTCCTTTCCATACAAATAGAAATAAAAGTAGACAGCATTTTCCACCTTTTATGGAAATAACTTGTAGCTCAGACTTCAAGAGCTGATACTGCTTTTGTACTTACGGTGACCACAGCCAGGTATCATTCTCATGCTTTATCACCATGTACCACAGCAGCTTCTCCAAGGCTAAATCCAGGATGCTGGCCCTGAAGAATTAATGACAGTTTTCTATGTGTTCACACTGTAAGCAGAATGTGGGAAAGCAAAACTTAAATTAATGACATGCTGCTGGTGGGTCATGAATATTAAGATATTTCTGCAACATCACACAAAAAAAGCCTATGGCAGCACCATGACCTCAATTCAGGTATGCAAGCCTGTGTCAAAAAAAAAAAAAAAAATTTCCAAACTCCAGTAACTCCTTTCACCACTGCCCAAGGAAGATTCATTTTCATCCTGATATAGAGTTTCACCGCAGGACAGCCATATTTTGAGCAAATTAAAGAGTAACTTCTTGCACAGCATTCAGATGTATAAATAGTTAGGTATATGGTTTTAGTATAATTGTCAGTGCATACCAGCAAGACATGCTGCCAGTACCCTGTACTACGGCTTCCTTCTCCATCTTTCCACTCTATGGATCCACAGAAGTGAGATAAATAAGTTCCTGGCTCAGGCATGAAATATCTCTTGGATCCGTGAGTGGCTATGCCTGAAAAGTTTGCCAAGAGGTAAGTATTAGGCTAAAAGTAATAGCAGATACTAAATCCAACATAGGATTCAGCTTGTGAGGCAAGTACTGTAGTGGCACTGTAGCAATCTGACTTTAGATGAGGTTCTTGAACAGAAACTTAACACAAAAAGCAATTTGTCCATGAAAGAAACAGTCACTATTTGCAAAATTGCTTAAAGAAAGCTCTGTCACTGAGGTCATCTGTGTTTGACCTCACCATAGCAGGCGTTTGTATTGCAAGAGACAGTATCAGGATTTTTTGTTTTAACAAACGGTAAGTTCATTTAGCTTTTAGGTAGTAAGTATGAAGCTTCCAGAAATATACAGCAAGCTCCTTCACGTGTCAGTCTGCTTTAAACATTTGTAAAATTCTGATCCTGCAAGGAGGGTAACAGGTCAGTACAGCACTTAAATAAATTAGTAAATAAAATAGCAATAATAAAAAGAGCTGCCTGATTCCACACTTCCAGGACTGCATGAGTTACACGATTCCCATGTCAAATGAAAGGAAGAATTAAAACTGGACCCACAAAATCCCCAGTGAAGAGCTGGCTGAAACCCAAACAGTTATGAATTTTATGGCCTGAGGTTTACTCACCCAGATACACTTGCAATTTTTGACACACGAACAGCAGAGCTCAAGAACGTGAGCCAGAAATTTTGGCATTGCCGTGGCAGTTCATCGTCTCTCCCCAGTTGCTCAAGTTCTGCTTGTCTTGATACAGACTGGAGAGAGCAGCTCTGTCTCCCGTGTGCACCTGAAGAGACAGACAAACAAAATATTAAACAGCTACAGATGCTGAAAGAAGAGCAACTGTTCAGTCAGCTCTTCAAGGTTTTTTTTTTTTTTTTTTCCAAAGCCTTGCTTGTAGGACAAAACTGATGAGAGTGTCTGATGATTATTTAAAAAAAAAAAAAAAAGCGCAAAGATAATCTGTCTGATAGGAGCACAGCTAAAGCTTAAACTATTTATGTAATAAAACAGAGGCAAACTGCTGTTAATATGCTAGAGAGGCACAGAAATTTCTGCTAATCTATTATCAGGGGACAAGCTGCTATTCTGGCACAGTGAGGGCTCACATCAAACTACCAGTCTGGCAACCCTTTTTGCTCAAATCCCTCACATCCCCCATTCTTCCTAAGACAGGCACTCCTCACTGTTATCAGTCCCAAACGTTTGACACACCAGAGCAGAGCATGTCCTATTTCCTTTTTTCTTTCTCAAGCATGGAGCTACAGCACAAGACTTTTCCTTCGCAGCCAGTCAGTACACGGGGCATGGTTTCTTCACAGCAGGAGAAGCTTTTCCCTACCAGGCGGGTTGAGAGAGGGCGTGGAAGAGCTCCGCAGTTGGTAGGAGTTGGTGCTTATTGCTAGATATACCTGGTTGGGGCTCTCTTGTCCAGCCTTCCTATACCTATCACCAACGTGGTAGTTACCTTGTTTCATCCTATGCAAGTAGGCAATGCCAACTAAGGTTCACAGCACAGACTTAACATTCAACGGGGAAAAAGGCAAAGCCCTGCAAGTTTCTGTCAATGGAATAATACCACAGCACCTCTCTGTATAAAAGGACCAGTACTCTTTCCATGGGGAAACCAAACCAAACTAAAGAAAACTCCTCCCTTTAAACACATCACACTGAAAGATTAGGCTTAACGTGAAAGTTCGTAAGGTGCTGAGGTTCCAGGTCACAACGTTAATTTTTCCCACGAGCTAAGCACCTTGGAAGAACACACACAGTTTTATTGCAATTCACAGATCTCCATTCCCAATCACAAGAATAGACAGGGAAAGAAAAAGGATTTCTCTCCCTATTACACTTAGACTGCCCCACACTGCAGGCACTGAGCCTGTTTCTTCCAACAGCTGTGTACTTCTTCAGTGGTGTTCTAATTAAACAGGCAAAAAAGAGTTACAGAAGTGCTATCTCCTAACCAGGTTTACCCGACACGGTGAAATCCACCTAGGTGTCTGTCACTTCACAACACGTTCCCTGCATTGCGGCTCCTCTAGAGTGTGAGATAACAGCCAGCAGGAAGATCTAGATGTTTTCAATGACATTTTTCAGGCCTAAGAGATGCAAAGGAGCTGGCTGAGAATCCTCCCAGGTGTCTTTGACAAAGACATAGGCAAGAAAACTTTCCAAAGGACTGTTCCGTCCGTCGAAGTCAACACACCACAGGTCATGATGAGAAAAGGAGAAAGGGAGAAGCCACAGAAGAACCAGCTATCACACAGACTACAATAGCCTTAACTTGGGGAATAAAATGGAGCCCCTTATCCAGCCCAGACTGTCCCCTTTGCATTGTCTTACCTTCATAGCCATACTTTATAGGTGTGTTCCCTGGACGTGTAGTAACTGTGTGACTTAATTAGCAGCTGTGCTAAGTACACATTAAGGGATCTGATTATCAGGTCTTCTGCTGTGGCTCCATGGCTGTTAAATGCAGTACAGCCAGGGAACACAGACAAATCCATGTTCTCCTACAGAAGTTAAAGCATGTCAGTAGCTTTTTTCCAGCATCATTTGCAGCTGACATCCCCTATCTAAGTGGTGCCATCTGTTAACCACGTCACATCCATGATCTCTTGAAGGAGGCTAAAAGGACTAAGGCATTTCAGAAGTAGAATAATATTGATACTGGAAGGAGATGGCTGCAGTGCACTGTCATCCTATATCCAAGTGACTTCACTGTCAGAGTGATGGCAATGATCAGTGGGGTTGCCATGCAGCTGTTCAGCTTGGCAAACTCTCAAAATGTTTCCAGCCTCATGCTCTGCGTTGTTCCAGTAAGATATTTACTTCTGTTGCCCCTGCTCAACTACATTCTTACATTTGATATGCTGTTCCACTCTTACAACATGGTGCCACGGAAGTGCTTGAAAAGAGTAGATGGCCACCAAGTTCAAAGCAAGTGCGACTCCGCACTTGTGGGAAGAAGTGGTGAATGGTTATCTCCCCTTCCATTCTTCTCCACTCCCTCCCACCAAGCTTTGTACTAAACACGATTACATGCAGCATTTGACAACAGAGCTGATAAATTATGTGTTGCTTGAATTGAAAATGTGAAGGATAATAGGGATGAATATCAATGCATTCACAGATGACACAAACCCATTTCATCACTTTCAAGGCTTTTTGGTTGTGCTCAAGGATGACTTGCATGAGCTAATTCCTCAGTGCATTGTCTTTTAAAAAAAAAAAAATCTCTAGAGGAAAAATGGACTATGCCTAAGAGGTGGTTGACAGAAAAGAGGAAAAAGAAAAACAATGAAAACCCCATAAACCCCAAAAGGAAACATTTTAGGGGCATGAAAAATCTCTCAGCTGAGAAGTTTAGTTGAAAATTTTCCAGTTTCACTGAAACTGGAAATCGAGTCTGGCTTTCAGGTAACTACAATTTATTCCCATCTGACGGAGATTTATGTGCTGCCGGAAATACTTTCTTATGACTTATCTATAATAATTACAGGTGAACACTTCTGCAACAAGAGGAGTCTTATTGTTAGCTTCCATTAAACACGGAAGTCAGTCATCTAAAAGCTGTGGCAGACTGCTGTCTCTTGTAGACACCATCATTTCTGAGGGAAATAGCAATTTGGGCAATCCATAACCCTTAGTTAAAAACTCTAATGTAGCTCTATTGTCATTCTCTGGTATTAAACCAGTAATTTTCCCAGAAATCCCTCCAGTGTAAAAAACAGACAGAAATCTCAATTTAGCTATAGATGTTGCTAATGGAAAACTTCAGAGAACACACGCTAACACAGAGAATGCTCTGAGATCAAACCTCTGAATTCAAACTGAGGGGTGCAGAGGGTTTCATCACTGCTTTGAGCTTGGTTTAGAGTCCTGCACATTTCTTCCTCCATTCCTGTGTGAAGAGCTCTGGACATTATTGTGCAGGCTCTCATAGATGTCCTGTGCAATTCTCAGCTATTGTATTAACCTTTGAAATTTAAGGGCATCAAAGAGCAGCTTTCAGTTGCTAGCACTAGACACCTCCTGCAACTCTAAGAAATGGAACAACCACCTGCCTAAGCACAATATCGCATTGACAGACCAGTAAGTTGTGGCTTTTTAGGATACTCTCTACATGCAATCCACGAGGATACACATTCAGAACTGCTTTTAAAAAGTTAAACAGCCCAGGGAGGCATCAGTGGGATGCTGCCATTGGAAAAAGGAAAAAGACTATGTGGTTGGAGGAAATGCAGACATTTCTAAAGGGGACAAGTTGGCATTTCCATTTTTCTCCCCATGTCTGAAGTTCCTGCTTCCAACTGAGGTTCATGCTGTTCTAGTGCAATGTAGGGGGAACACACACCTAGCAGTGGGCGGAAAGAGGTATGGAGAGAGAACCACAAAGTCACCCATCTGAATCCTCTCAGATGGAAACACACACTCTCTCCTTATGCTTCTCCTGCCCTCTCAACACAGACATTGATGTCGTGGCTCTTAATCCCTCTCTTGGCTTTGTGATCTCCTGGTGTATTTCAGGGCCTCCTCATACCTTTGAGGGCCTGATGTGAACTCTGGTAGATTTTGCTGCCACCCCTCCCCAGCTTCGTTCAGCTGCAGGAGCAGACTACACAAGTCCTGAAAGAGAAGCTGCTCTTCACTACTAGTCACCCAGAGGCAGGAAAACAATTGCAACTACAGAGAAGTTGCATACATTCACGTATTTTTAACAGGACTCAGGTACAGGTAGGCTTTAGACTATGGACCATGGAGCCATTTCTGCTGCTAGCCCTTGCAGTTTGGGCTGTGAGTGGGAACATGGGACCACTCAGCAAGCAACTGCATTTCAGAATCCTTTTAAGGATGAGAGTTGGGTTCAAAAGGAACAACCATCACAAGTGCTTGATTCCACAGATACAACTAATCCTGTTGTGCTGGCAAATTTCCTTTTGACTAGTTGGGCTTCCTTGGCTGACTCTCCTCAGCGAGGAGGTACCAACTTACTGTTCATTTGAAATGTGCAGCTGCAGTGCAGGACCCGAGGCTGGCCCCTCCTGACACACAACGGTCTGGCACTAGCACAGGTAAAATCTGAAGAGCAACTGTGGAAGACCTGTCCTGTGAAAACTGCCTACAGTTATTCTTCAGGGCCCCACTTTCAAGATGAGCAAAGTCAAAGCCACGCAGCCAGGCCACTGCTCAGTGTGGCAGCAATTTATGCCATGAAATTTCTAGCAACTCTGAACATATTGCAGTGCAACTGGGGGACAGAGAGGAACCATGTGCCTCGCTGAACAGCTCAGAGAAACAGGAGCCGGAACAAGAGCCAAGCCAAGTGGTTTCCTTCTCTGCAACTCATATGACAAACGAATATTTTGAGGTCAGGAAAAGCTGATCTTTTGCTGCCCAGAGGCAATCAGTTGCTTTCTATTAACATGTCATTTTGTATTGAGGCCTATGCAAATGGGAATAAGACCATTCCAGACACCTTGAAGAAAAAAATGGAAGCATTGAAAAAAATGATATACCTATACTAGCTATGTGCTGATCCAAACTAAACCCTATTTACATCTTCGAGAGTGAAAAATGTATTATTTGTATCATTTATTTATCACATAAAAAATACCATGAGGTATATTTATGGCATGAATTCTTTAGTTTTGAATAAATGACAAATATTCTTAGTATTAGAGATGGATCTGAGCTGCATAATAAGGCATTAAAGTGCACTTTTTTCCTGTTGACATCTCTTTTTAAGGACAGAAATTAAAATGTTGAAAATAGAAAGCATCAATATTCTTGAAGGTTATATCCAAAGGGCTCAGTAACAGTATGTAAATAGAGAATTAATGTCATAATGTAGATAAAAACCCCTCACATTTCTAGAGGAAAAAGCTTGGAAAGAAAATAGGATATGTGTGTGTTTGTTCATTACAACTTAATTAGCACAGCATAATATTAAGGACCAACGGTAATGCTGAATATAAATTGAAGACTGTGTTTGTGGGTATATCTGTACTTATATATATATCAAAAGTAATTGCCAATATGATAAGTGTTGAAGTAAAGACTCTGTTGAAATGCTTCTGGGGTTTAAATGAAGCAGTAACATCATCATTTTAAACCTTGCTTCAAAATCTCTTTCACTGTCTATTTCTGAGGAAAAAAAAAAATCTGAACATAAAAGTTTGATTTAAATCTTTCCTCAGATTTCTAGTTTTTCTTTACTGAGCTGGGGGAGGGAAGAGAAGGAAGGAGGGACATTTTCTGGAAGTTTCTGCATTTCTCACTTGTATTTATTAAGAAGTGAAAGGCACCTAGGTGTTCACAGGCACCATGTGCAATAAAGACTTCTTTAATGCAGGGGATAAATTACGGACTATACAAAGTAGCTGACCCCCCATGGATGTAAAGGCAGATAATGATCCACACTGACAAGCCTGCACCAAATCTTTTCTAACCAATGCAGGGGGCAGCGGTCCAAGCCGTGTAACAAAAAAGCTTGTCCCCAGAAAAACTGCAGCTCAGCTGTGCAGGCCAAGATCATCTGCCTGTGCTTCAGCAGTTGTATCTTAGGGCTGCTGAAACGCCCAGTGCTATTGCCATCGCACCAGATCACGCAGCCCCTTTGATTTTGCTTTTTGTTTGTAAGCAAGAGATATTTTTTTTCCTTCTGTATCATTCACAAAATCTTTATATTACGTAGCCACACACTATGTGTTAAGGATTATGTAACCCTTGTTCAGTAAATACACTCCACAATACACTTTCAATATTTGTCTGACAAAACGTCATGTAGAAATGACGGGAAACTACATGATACAAGAATCCCCCTCTGTTGTTTTGCACTAGCATTCACCACTGCATCAGACAATGCAGAAATAACCACAAAGGGTTAAAGAGAAACAAGCCACATAGCCCTCAAACATCTGAACAGACCCTTATTTTCCAGACCCTACATGCAGCCAATTATCTGATTCACCTTCCTGATCCACTGTAGGATGTTTTGATGCCATTTTAACATTTTACTATAGCTGGCAGTAGCATGCTTCTAATGCAAGTGACCCCAGAGATAGCTATGGACAAAATACAGGGAAGTAAAGAATATTTTTGGCTGTTATGAGTTAAGTAATATAATCTGGCAGAGAGATGGTGACACTACTTCAACAAGAAAGATCAGAACACAATTATGCATGGCCAGAAATGTATTCAGTGATGATCCATCATGCTGTCTCTGGCTGCTTTACGTGCAGAAAGATCATCTGCTTTAATCTTCCTAGTCTCCAGATCCACACCGAGCATCATATATTATGCAAATATACTCTGGGTGGCAGTATTGAGTTCACCGTTGCAGCAGGCTTTATTGTTTGTAAGGGGTTTTTTGGTGTTTCCCCCCCCCCCAAGTCTATACCAGGCACCCCCTTTGAGAAAAATGCTTCAAAGTCTTTCTGTCTCAAAGGAGAGGTTCTTGCTACTCGCTGTTTCTCCTCATATCATGCAGCCTACACCCACACATAGAGATCCTCGTTCCCTCATGCTCACATACACACCTCTGTCCATCACTGCCTTCCTGCCGTGCTGCAGACTCGGTGAGATCCTTCAGTGCAGAAAAGCAACCAGCATGATGCAGACTTTTTCATTCCCTCCTGGTTGAATGATTTAATAAATTCACCCTGGATGGCACTTGAAATTCTTTTTTTTTTTTTTTTTTTTTAAATGAATCTCCACTGGACACACTGCATGTGTGGTAGAGAAAAGCAGTGTCCTTCAGCAGAATTCAGGGGGGTTTCACCACTGAACAAAATGCATTTTCTGCAAGCCAGTATTCTTGACAACACTCTGTGCTAAAAGGAGGGGCTGAGGGGAGGGGGAAGACAGTCTTGGGCTCATTACAGACCTCTCTCTCATCTAAAGTCCTGTAGCTGCTACTGCAGAAGGTCAGGGAACAGATGCCTGTCTGCTCCCAGCTGACTTGGGGACAGATCCTCATGTGGAGTAAACGGACAGACGTCCCTGGGAGTGCGAGGCAATGCACCATGCTACACCTGGTGAGGAGCTGGCCTACGTTCTTGCTTCTTTTTCTTTGGAGCCACATGAATTTATTTGACATATCCCTAAAATTGCTTGGGAGAGCAGAGTGCAGCTTCATTTACTTCCACAGAGTTGCCCCAGATTTTCCAGGAGAGGAGAGGAATGAGTGCCCGACTCCTCACTGGCTTGAATCATTTTTACCTGTGCAGAATGGCTATGAACTCCTCTGTGTGTGTAAATGAAACAATCTACCTTCGCACCCACACGGAATAAATGGAAGTGACTTGCCAGGGGCCAAAGCAGCGCGGAGCCGGGCTCAGAGCCACACAGGCTGGAATGCAGCCTCCGCCAGGCTTCCTACCTGCCTCCTTCATCAAGGACAGCTTGACTCAGGAGCTGATTTTTTTGTTGTTGTTATATTAGCAGAGAGCTAAAGGCTCCTGAGAGACTGTTTATAGAAAGTGCTTTTGAATGTATACTTCAGCATAGATAGCTCCCATTTAAAACTGAAGATGGACCTTTTATCAAAAGATGTGGCAGGCTATCTTAAGGGTAACTGTCACAGGTGGAGGTATAAAAAGAAGAAAAAACTCCTTTTTTTTTTCCTATTGTTTCAGTTTTCTTGTAATTTTACAAAGCATTTAGAGGGTGAGATAATGTCAGATACATCTGTCTGGCATTTTTAGGTATGTATCCCCTTGGAATCTAAGTGCTCAGGCAATATGTGATAACACCCTGAAATACTTCCATCTCCTCAAGTTTCTCTCTCATCTTTCTTTTATTCAATCTCAAATGAATTCAAGTAACTTCAAGCACTGCATTGCAAGCCAGTCGAGGAAAGTGATTGTCCCGCTCTACTCTGCACTGGTGCGGCCTCACCTTGAGTACTGTGTGGGGTTTTGGGTGCCACAGTATATAAAGGATGTGAAGCTACTAGAGAGTGTCCAGAGGAGAGACACAAAGATGGTGAAGGGTTTAGAGGGGAAGCCGTATGAGGAGCGGCTAAAGTCACTTGGTCTGTTCAGCCTGGAGAAGAGGAGACTGAGGGGAGACCTCATCATGGTCTACAGCTTCCTCACAAGGGGAAGGGGACGGGCAGGTGCCGATCTCTTCTCCCTGGCGACCAGTGACAGGACCCGAGGGAATGGCAGGAAAGCATGCCAGGGGAGGTTTAGGTTGGATATTAGGAAAAGGTTCTTCACCCAGAGGGTGGTGGAGCCCCAGAACAGGCTCCCCAGGGAGGTAGTCATGGCGCCAAGCCTGACAACATTCAAGAAGCATTTGGACAACACCTTCAAACACATGGTGTGAATTTTGAGGTTGTCCTATACAGGGTCAGGAGTTGGACTCGATGATCCTTGTGGGTCCCTTCCAACTCAGGACATTCTATGATTCTATTCTATGATTCTATGATTTTGCGTTTATCTAGATCTGAGGTACAGAAGAAAAAAGTAGGCTTCTATAATTTAGCAATTGGTAATAACTTTATAAGTATAGTTCAAATCTCTAAGTCAGGATGATCACTGAATTAGGAACCAAGGAATAAATGCTCATAATTTTCTGAGTGTAAGAATGTATTTCAAATGATCACATCACTGTTACTTCTCTTGTGCATCCTCTGTTCTTCGAAGGGAGCATCTGGAAGCCTAGCTGTCCTTAAAATTATACAGAACAGTAAGTCCACCTGCACGTAATGATCAAACGTCAGTATAAGATCACTACCAGAAGGGTTATTGTGCCCTCACACGAGGAGCCATCTGACTCCTATACAAAGAGAAAAATTAACAGGCCTTCCAGAACAAATTGACCCCCACCACGCCATAACACACCAAAATCCCAGCAATGCTGCTGAGAGGGAGAAGAGCATCTAGTAGAGCATTAAGTTCCCTAGACCTGAAAACTCTGCCCCCACGATGCAGCACAGCAGGACGGGCAGTAGCTTGTGCTTTAACAGAGACAGAGTTCTCTCTGATCCTGCAAAGATGACTGTCATTCAAAAGGAGATAGGATGTTCAGCTAGCCCTTTTGAGGTGAATGCATGCAAGCTCTTCCAACTCACTAGAAGCTGTGTGGAGACTCAGTTGGATATATCATTTTAAATTTGGTGTTCTGTTAATACAACGGCACAGCTGCCAACTGGCTCAGAGCATGGGTCAAGCCTGTTCACATCAAACAGAAATTAAATGGCTTAAAGCAGACAAGAAACAAATGGCCCAGATACGAACATGCCTTTGAAATTTGCAGCGTTTG
This sequence comes from Fregata magnificens, assembly GCA_013389945.1. Classification (NCBI taxonomy): domain Eukaryota; kingdom Metazoa; phylum Chordata; class Aves; order Suliformes; family Fregatidae; genus Fregata; species Fregata magnificens. The sequence continues at coordinate 864,404 of WAAD01015778.1, forward strand.
AGTTTTAGACCTTAACTTGGCCTGTCAAAACATAAATAACACTTGGCACCTTTGGTTTGGATCAAAACAATCCTTAAGTACACAGATTTTGAGCAGGATTTTGAAATGGAAGTCTTCTTTAGCAACTGAGTAAGCTAGATAACATACACATGTAATCATCAGGGCAGGGACACCACCAGATGACTACTGTAGGTCCTTTCCAGACACAGTTACTGTGACTTTTTCTTCATTGAATTCTACATTCCCCATTTCTTTGATTAGTTACAGCTGTTACTGCACAACTTGTCTGGCTTTATCCTCCCTCCTGTGTTTGACAAAATGGCTGTCCTGCAGAAAGCATATAAAAAGTCACATATTTGTGATGCTGGTAACATCTTTATTTGAAAATAAGCTTCTAGCCAAAGAAGTGCTGGTCTCCTAGTAAGTTTTAACCTCAGTTATTTATTTCCATCTCTTGCCTAAAGCATTTAGCCTTGGTTTATTTGTAGGACAAAGGCTTCAGTAAACTCTAAGGAGTACCCTGGGTGAGGAAACGAGAAGAAACACTTCTTCAGAGTCTCCAGTTCACGTGCATTGCTGTTTCCCTCTTCCCTTTTCCCAGGGACCACATCTGCTTATGGGCTGACTTGGCCCCTACCTTCTGGGCAGAGCACTTAGCAGTGTTACACCTGCACAACAACAGGGTGTGAGTGAAACCTAAGACTGTAGTTACAGATCTAATCTTCTTATTAAAAAAAAGTTATATTACTTAACGACACCTTCTGCACAGAGGAGGCAATACTGTTTTAGTTTTCAAAGAAAGTGAAAGTCCCACATGGCGTGATTTGAATTCGCCCCTCAAGATCTCTGAGAGCGGGCAACTCATGTGACACTCAGTGTCACAGGAGAGCTGCAAAGCGCTGGCTTGAACCAGGGACTGGAGTTGGGGAGTCGGAGAGCTTTAACCGCAAACAGTCGATGCAGATGACTTTCTCCCATGAAACTTAGTAACAACATGCAACAGCAAAAGCTCAAGTTCCTTTTAGGTCAGTTATGAATATAGCATGAAACAGAAGTACATTTGGATGTACTGTACAAATGGGAAAATAGAGATACTTAAGTGGGTATGACTGGTCTCTCCCTATATAAATGATACATCATAAGATCCAAGTTTCAATGTTGAAAGAGAAAGAGGTAATTCTTTTAAAACATGTTAGACGACACTAAACCAGAAGCCTAGTCCATCTCAAAACTTCAAGTGTTTCTCCCCAAGGAGACAATCAAACATAAAAACCTCAAGGAGAGTGCAATAAACACCCCTCATAACAAGCAGAAAGCCATGCTATTACTAAGAGAGTCAAATGCCATACTTAATATATTGTGCAAACTTAAAAATTATAAGGCACTGGGCTTGTGTGTGTGCCTTTGCCCTCCAGAGGGGATCTCCCCATTTTTGTTCTCTCGAGCACAGTGAAGAACTGGGATTTCCCACTGATGTTCGCCTGTGGCACACTGTGCGCTTGGCTGGCCTGACAGCTCACGTGGTAAAAACCCTAAGGTGGACAAAGGGCTACTCCAGTAACATGCATGTTTGTATTATACTTGGCTTAATACGGGCCATTTTCTTCGGCATGAGAAAAAGAAGTAATGGATTAAAAAAATGCAAGTGTAGTGATGAAGCACTTCATTTACCCTAAGCCTCACCATATTCACTCAAGGCCCAGACTAGCATTTTGCCACCTTTCAGTCAGTTCTCATCACAGGGTGTATTAAGTATACACTGCCTTAGATATTTCATCAGTACTTAACTGGGAAGACACATTCGTCATGATATGGAGGAATCACAAGGTGAGTGCTATTAAAAACTCTGGTCAATGTGGAGCATGTGATGGTATGTCCAGTATCACAGGAAGTAAAAAGTATGTGTTACATGCCTGAAGCCTTTTATTTGCCTTCATTTTACTATTCCATACCTTTATGATTTAATCGAGGTACTTCTCCTTTAGAGGCTAGGACAAGTGAGATCATAACAAACCTAGACAACACCAGGAGATTAGTAACCTTTGCATCTGCCCAGACAGCAATACAGGTCATATGTACAGTGAAAAAACAAAACAAGCAGCAAGACGTGTTGTGTTCAACTAAACAAAGGATTGGTTCCATTATTCTTCTGGTGTTTACCTACCTAGACCGCACGTATATCATATTTTATGCAGTATCTGGTATACCAGTTGGAAGCTGCTCTCCTCTAGGAAAAGAAGTCAAGTATCTTCTCTGTCTTACACTATTTGTACTGATGGGGTCAGATGTTAAAACACTCATGCTGGAGCACTGGCTCCTTGAAGTACATTCATTATGGATATCATCTTGCCAACAGCCAGGGCTCGATAAAGGTCAGTTGACCTTCCTGAGAATACTTCAAGCAGCAGACGTAGCAAAGAGAAACAAACCCACACAAATTCACAATTCTTTTACTCGAGTCATTTGTCAGGAGATACAATACTGTTTGTTGGGAGGAAACACTTCCCCTGCAAGAACTCTGAGAGTCAAAGCTCTAGGAAACCACTGTTCTGGCAAAGGAAGGTTGTTTACAAAGCATTACTACCAGGCAAGGATTGCATAGGGATGTAAGGATGTACATATGAAATATACTTCTTACCTGGAGTGGACCAAGAACCTGAGGAGAATGACTGCATGAGTTTAGCTCTCGGTAGCAGAAGGGGGTGCAGCTTGCTCAGTGTTCTGGAGACAAAGCCAGACTTCTCTGCCTACACCTGTCCAGAGCCTGCCAAGATCAGTGCAGAGACTCCCATTGACTCTGGGAGACTGTAACCCATGGATCCAAATGAGCATTGCACTGCAAGAAATGCAGCATTTAATGTTTTAATGCAATATAAACAGTAAAATAAAAAGCACTGATGGAGTAAGTTAATTCTACTTTTAGAAACAATTGCTTTCATGCAATAGCAACTGCCCATACCCAAAAGCTTCAAGTGGCGTTTACGTGCATTTCTAGCGTCTGTATACTAATGTCAATTTAATTCTCTCAGTGCGGCATTTGGATATCTTACTGAAGCGCCCAGTTTTTAAAAGAGAGCTCACTATCTGCTGAGGACAATGTGCCTCTTACATAAGCAGAAATTTTTCTAAAAGAAATCTTGCTTTTTCTGCCAACAGAGATTCACATGCCTATGTGCACAAAGATCCAACCACATTATGGATGGGGAAGGCAAAGGGATCTACAGCTGTGGCACCATATCTGGATACATGTGCTGCAACAGACACGTAAGAGGAGGGAGGAAAGCCCTCAGACCATCTAGAAATCTGCCCTCAACTAGCAAGAGTATTCTCTCCAGAGTTAGAGACTGCATGTACAAACCTAGCTAGGCAATAACACAAAGAAGTATCTAGGATACAGAAGTATCTAGGAAAAAATCAGAAGCATTTACTAATTGCCAGTTAGACATCCAGGAGGCATGGCAGGGTCCTTCCTATTTGAGATGTGTCTCGACCATCTTCACCATCTTTCTAGCTTTTTTGGTGGAAAAGCTAAACCAGCTAAACTACAGTTTGGTCACTGAAGGATGACAGAGACCCAAACTGTCATAATAGGCAAACATGCATTACAACAGCAGCAAGAGACCACAATAATTGTTATTGCTATTGTTATCACACAAAGTTGAGCACTCTGCCAGCATTGCGACAAAACGTACGTTCTTTACAGGGCATTCTGTACGAAACCCTCACTGTGTTTTCCTTTTTCCATGTATGCTGATAGAAACTCATCAATGGTTGATGAAAACCTCCTTCCCATTTTGCCATATCCATTGGGACCAGGTTTCACTCTGTTCCAAACAACAGAGCACAATGGAGCATTTGTAAACGTACTCTATCTTTTGTAAATAAATCTGACAGCATTAGAAATGGATCCACAGTCCCTTGAGGGCAAGATCAGTGCACAGTAGCATGCTTTTATGAGTGCACACCTACCATTAGTCTGAAAAATCGGAACCTACTGACATAATGGGTAGTTGTGATCAAGGCAGAATAAAGCTTTCTACCCAGTTCCTAAATTTTTCTGTCACTGTTAATCATCTCTGTTTGGAACAATGTTTCTTGTTTACTAGCAAACAACTGCCTGTAGACAGGCTAAATATTTCTCCATCAAGGCCACAGTACACTCATACCTGGATTCAAACCTGAACCGCCAGCAAGAGAGATGCTCTTTCGCCCTTTTCTCTCCCACAAACTCAACGTGCCTTCTGTAAAGCCATCTTTCCCTGACAGAGACCAGCAGGTCTTGTCTGTCTAAGGACCCTCTCCTAAGGGTCTCCCATTTCCTTTACACAGGCTTGAGTTAATGAGCAGCCCCCCTGCACAGAGCCAGCCCAATTAATCAGCATCACTAGAGGTTGCCAACACCTGCTAAGGGGCACTGCCAAGGTCACAGCCCTGCTGCGCATCCTGATGGGGAGAGAGAAAAGCACAGAGCATTACTCCAGTGAAAGCCAGAGATTTGAAACCCTGCTTCTTGCAGGTGTTGTGCTGAAGGTATCTATTTTCCTGCTTTCACTGAACTGCACAGATAAACAATACACCTCAGAGAGCTGGAGGAGGACAGCAGAAGACTAAAACTGAAACACAGTACAGCTGATGTTACAATGGCAGCTCTCTGGCAGCTGCCTTTGGAGGTTAATTACCTTTCTAAAGAGTAACGATTCATCTTTTTGCCCATACCGTAATATCCTGCAATGCTAATTCTCATTTTGAAGACAGGAAAACTAATGACAGAGAAAAGGTTTAATATCTAAAACTCAAAAGAAAGAATAAATTTGCCGTAACAGGGTACTAGACTCCATCAATAAAAACTCATACCAAAAGATCACAACTCGGAGTGTTCCCAGAACATAAATATTTTCTAGGATACACCATCATTAGCAAAACCCATCAAGCTTTTGTTTCAATAAACAGCACCTGCCAGGAGCATCTCCTCTGAAACAGACAATATTAAACAAAATTTGGTGTCCCATTTATTAAAGGGGCAGACTTCTGGGCTGGTGTCTCGGGAGTCTTCCAAAAGCTTTAAAAAACAAAAAGAGGCCTTTTGAAAGAGGCTCTCATTTGATGCAAGACTTTCCATCTTAAATACTCTAACAGGTGTTATGAAAGCACTAACATTCTGGACCTGCTGAATATCATTTTACGAAAAGCATCCTTACTCCTGAATCTCGCAGCTATACTAAGCAACTACATAGCTGCCTTCCTGTCTTAGCAACAGAAAGTAACTCTCACTTTATTGCTGTTAAAGCAAGTGAGTAAATGAACTGAGGAAAACCAGCTGTGAAGGGATTCAGGCATGCAGGCGTTGGTGTAGGAGCAACGTATCCTATCCACATCCTGGCTTAGCAGTGAGAGCAATGGCCAGCCCTAACCAGATCCTCGGGCTCCCGACAGAGTCTGCCTCTAGGACAGAGGAAAAAGGCACCTAGAAAAATCTCTTCCTCCCTCCCTGCGAGATGCACAGAAATAAGCAAAGAGCAAGTAGCTAACCCAGGGTTCACTGCTACTCTTGGCAGGGGCTGAACCAGTGATCCCAAAATGCAGGGTTCCTTCTCTCATGACCAATTCCATAGGTTACCTGATTTTGTACTCATTGCCTGGTTAAAACACCCATTAGCTTCTCTTCTGCTCACCCTCACTCTGTTTGGTGGTGTTTAAAAAAAAAAAAAGTTAGCAGCCAAAACATAATGCACCTCATGACACAAGGTTTCCTCAAGTCAAATAAACACAGGCAGAATGGTATCAGCTTTCCCCCCAGGCTTGTGTTTTCTTGGGTGGGTTTGTTCTGTCCTCACTGCACTGCTTTTGTGCTGTACAGCTCCATGGCTAAAGGGCATTGGGTGTGTTTATGTTTTTAAAGAGGCAGCTGAAAGACAAAGTCATCCTTAGAGCACCTTTGAAATACTTTTTTCAACTAACTCTAGCCCCACTGAAATAGCCATTGCAATACCACAAGCAGACTGCTTTGCCTTTGCAGATGCTGGAGTGAAATGTCCTCTAACTCATTGCTGAAAATGACAGAAAAATCAATGCAAACTTAGTGAAGAGAAGGCAGTCCCATTACAAGAAAGTCATTTTCAGGCTCTCCTGTGGTACTAGCTTCCAGAAAGCAAGACACAGCACGTGGTGGGTAATGCTCTGCCAATTGAAAAATGTTATGTCAAATATCCCCATTAGAAATTTCTTTTAAATTAAATGTGATATATGTAGAGAAGCTGGAAAGACCTAGTGTCATATCCAAGAATTTCCCTGGATTTTCATAGCGAGCAGGTTAAGGCCAGACCTGTGCCCCTGAGAAAACTGTGAGAAACAAGAGACAAAGCAAAAGCCAAACGTTTCAGCAGTGCCTATTGATTTTCTCTGCCTCAGGATTTGTTTGTCCCTGCCAGGGGATGGCAGCGGTGCCAGCCGATGGCAGTGCTATCCTGTCAGCCTTACCCCAAAGCCTCTCTGACCTGCTACTTCTGCAGGCCTGGACCTCGGTGACCAGATCACAACAGACAGAGCCAACAGCACTGTGAAGAACAAAACCCAAACTCTCCAGATTTTGTAGTAACTAAGAAAGCTGATCCACAGCTCATGTGTCTTTGCAATATGTTTTTCTCCGCAGTTTTCTTCCCTAAGCTTTAAGTACCTGTGCCGCTCGGAAGGACATTTCAGCCTCAGCACAGTAGCAAAGCTTGCCTTGGATACTGCTTTCATAACATTTCAGAATGGTCTGACTTCCTTCATGGACCCGAGAGCCAGCAGGTCTCCAGTCTGAGGCACAGGGGAACATCAGCAGAGACTTCTCCAGCATTAACTCTTTCCGATTTTGCACATGCTCCAAAGATAAGAGATAGGAGCTTTCATCCAGCTCTGCAAATGGATTAGCAAGCAGCAGCTCCTGAATATTTTAAATTCAAATGATGTTAAACTCACTGCTGCAGAAAAAGTCAATTATGTTTTCCCATCTTGATTTTTCGTTCCTCTCATTTCATTCCTCTCCTACAGCTGCTGCAGGGATACTGACTGCAGTTGGCAGTATAACCTTACTTATGACATGCTCAGGAACAGATGTTTTTCTTCAGATCTACCCCTCCTCTCCTACCTTTGGAGCAGGATAATGAGATACTCTGCAGCTCTGGTTCAGAGCATGGTTATTAAACAGCTAGGGAGAATGATGCTGGCGTGGCAAACTGTGTATCGCTGAATTACTACAAAACACGGTGATGAGAAAATAGATCTGCTTTGAAGGAGAAAAATGGCCTGGTTTCAGTCAAGAGCTCTTCCCCGTTAACCAGCCCAGCCCATCAGCAAAGTATTAGATAGCATACACAGCAATTTGTAGGCTGCATAGAGGAGAGCAGTTTGTGCCTAGAAGCTGTCACATACCTCCCTGGGTAGATGTATCTACCTAAGGGCCATTCACATGATGAAGAATTTATGAGCTGTGATTATTGGGGATTTGTTGTTTGTTCTTTTTTTCCCTGCTACTCTTTAGGTAATGGAGCAAAATAATACAAACAGTTTTCCCGCAGTTTCCCCTGTGCAGGATGCTGATTAAAGCCTGTAGCTCAGAGAGAGAAAGTTTTACCAGATCCTTCCTGTATGCCCATTCTTAACAGGCAGAGCACCGCTTTCCAGAGACACTGGCTAATTGCTTTGCTCTGAACTTCGTTTTGCATTCCATAGAAAACAACTGCATCAAAGGGAGGGAAAGGCTGACTTGCATAAGCCCTTGTGTATCTAGCCTGAACACACAAACTTTTGGGAAATAGTTCATGTCTCCATCTCTGCTGTAGGAAATCAGTCACCTGCAGTAGCACCTTTTAGGTAATTTTACAGGGTTCTGTGATATAGCAGATTTCATTTTCTTAGGTGAAGGGTCTCCTCATGGAAGCTGTCTTAGCAGAACCTCCATGATGCTCCTTGACAGAAGCAAGCAGGAAATGGTGGGCTCCTGTTTCCTCTCTGTAATCACCTAGCAGGAAAAATCGAGAAGTCCATGAGCAGAAGAACATGGACCTTTCTATTCCTAGCACGCTGGCTATGTCATTACTGCCAGGGAAAGCTGCTCAATGATGACACAGCATGTAGGACCACAGGGCTTTTCTGATTCTCACCCATTCATGATGGACGGCCACAGACCTAGATCCTTGTGTCCTGTGGCCCAGGACTGTGCATGGAGACTGTCCGTAGCTTCTCTGGTCTGTAGGACTATCCAGGAGTGCAGGAAGGGAAGCTTGAAGAGGAAGTTTTAAACTTAAGTAAATTAATCGGAAGATTTTATCCGCACTCTCAGTCCTGCGACACGGATATACCACACAAAGGAGGAGGTAGTTGCAGGATGCAGGCACCAGTGTGTTGTCTCTCTCTCTCACCTATTGTGGTCTCTATCACTGTATTTTCAGGGTGCCTCCTAACTACGTGCACCTTCCCACCTGTAAGATAAGGGCAGCTCTGATAACAATAAGTGACTTGTTAGATGCTACACAGCAGGTCTGCATTAGAGTCATGCTTTATCCCCAAGACCATCCTTCCTTTCTGCATTTACAACATAAGCTGAATAGACTAAGTCTGCCTGTATCCTAGACAACAGCTTCAATGGACTATACAGCTGCAGGCAGGAAAAGGCAGGGAGAAATGAAGCATAACTCAGACCTGTACCTAACTTAAAATGGACTTGGGCCAGCTCTCCTCTGCCTAAGCCTTATCCAGTGCCTAATCAATCTGGGAGCATTTCTTTATTAGTTCATATATGGGTCTTTTATGCAACCCACCAAGAACACTAGGCTATGTATCTCAGTTTAGGAGATTATAAATAAACAGAACTGCCTCATTCTGCTCTTTCAGACAGAAAAAAAACCCCAAACAAACCAGAAGTAAGAATTAAGTACTGTTCTGTGGCAAGTTAAAAGCAAAAAGGAGTGCCTCCAAAATTAATTCCAAACAAACCCCTAAAACTCACTCAACCTAATCATTCAAAGAACATAAATTATCCTTTTTCCTTATCCCCACGTCGACCACTGGACCACAAGGTTTATTTTGTAAGTTTCTTTTTGTTTTCCTGACATCTATATACACTGCAGTTATGTTCTTCAGATGTTCTGTATGAGACTAAAAGCGTGTGTTTTTATAAGAACAGAGATCCTTACAGGATTTCTTGACTCCAAGAATAAAGTTTACGAAAAATTCTAAGATATGGAATAGAATCAAAGGAACACAATCACTACTTTAGAATGGTCATTATAAGAGATGAACTTGGAGAAAGCAGAATCACTTCTTAAATATGAACTTCAATTTAAGACATCCTCAAGGGAAAACCCAGGATATAGAACTAAAAAGGCAACATTATTCTCCATTTGGAAGGAAAAACTGAGGAAAAAAAAAAAATCCCAAAGTACTCTACAGACTGGTTCATTTGAGCTGGTGTGGTAAAGGAGCTAAGTGTCACTAGAGTCATTTTACAGCTGGACAGTGTAACACTCAGTGGACAGACAGAAGTCTCCATAAAGCAGAAGTGTCAGAAACAAAAGGCACCTTTCCATCCCCTTCCTATAACCGTTAAGAGAAACACACTCCTCACTCATCCTCTCCTTTGATTATTTTAGAACGTGATAGGCTATAACATTAGCTTTTTTCCAGATGTCCATTTCATCACATTTATCATATTAAATATTCAGTTATGTCTCTTATTTTTATTTATTTTTTTGCAGTAATGGGCGCTGGATAGGTTGTATTCTGTTGTTTAATAGCATACCAGTTAAGGATCCAACCATTGCTGTTGCCTTCATTTTCTTTCTCACATACCTTAATCTAGATTCAGTGTGCGTGGGAGTCTAAGTAAGTGCTACTACTCCTTTGATAATCAGCAATTTGTTACCATGTTAGAGGTGGCCTAAGTATTCAAGCTAAGAGCTGCCACTAACCTAGATGTAAGCAGAAGGCATATTATTGGATTACAGGGTAGATGCAATGGATAGCTATAAAGGAAAGTAAACAATATGAACTTTCTTTTCAAACTCTATTATTATGATTATTTTGAGGAGTGAAGGAGGCAGACCCCTTGAGGCTGCCAAAACAGAAACAGTACTAACATTTACTGAAACACATTTAGACATGAGGAAGAACTACACAGAAAAATGCAGGATGTCAGATAACCTAAGGGGAAAAAAAAAACCCCCACACCCAACCAAAAAACCCCCACAACCAAAAAAAATCCACACACAACACAAAAAACCCCACCTACTAGAGCAACAAGCTGGGCTCATAGATTTGCTGCAGAGAAGATGCAGAGGCAGAACCGGATCTGGTCTAACATACTTCTGTGCCGAAGCCATCTGGAGAGCTGCACGCAGCACCAAGTTAGAAAAGGGAACTTCTGTCTAGGTTTCTGGTTTAGAGGCTCTAAATTGCACCTGACTCCATGTTTTGCTGAACAGCCATTCCAGCCCAGGTGAAAGTAAATGCACACTGCATCTGAAATGCTTTTAATTTAGCAGCCCCCCTCTGCCAGTGCCTGAGCAAAGATCAGAGTTACTCCGCTAGTTCATGAGGTCCTTCCTACGGCAAGGAAGGCTTCCGACGATCCATTCTGGGTGTTATTCGCTTATTCTTTTAAGTGCGGTTCTTTTGCAAGGAGGGCACTTCTAAGCTTACAAACACAACTGTTGTCAGCTCGAGTCTCTGCTGAGGATGCAATACAATGTTGTCTTACTCCAGGTTCTGCCATGTAACTCGGCCTGTTATCACAAAGGCGGCGTTCAGAGTACCCTTCTGTGACAAGGCAGTTTGCACTGCACCTAAAAACCTTAATGCTGTAATGAAGTGGGAGACAGGGAAATACTTGGCCCTAGTGCTCAGCTGAGCTAAACGCTGTATTTTTTTCCTTAATGTCAGAACCTGCATTCACATTTGTCCATCCCTATCTGTAGGTGCAAGACCCTTATTAAACTTTGTCCAAATTCTCTGACACTTTAAATTGAACAATGATCTTAAATCATCAGCTGCCCCTGATGAACTGTGTACAAATTCAGACATGCATTGTAACTGGTAGCTTTGTGACAGTTCCTCTCTTGCCTTTTTTTGACTGTTCACCTGACAAGCTCCACTTAGCTAAGGGTTAGGGGAATAAGGCAATGTTTTTATAGACGTACACCCACCTGTCATTTAAAAATCCTGACATATGGACAGAGTTGTACTTTAATACCAGCACTAAAAGTCAAGTTACACCGCATGGTGCTCCAGGCAAGCTTAAATCATCAGCCTTCCGTAGAGATGACGTGAAAGATGAAGCCCTTGCAGTGCTGGCCCAGACCCAGGCCCCCTCCTTCCCCTCGGCACGGGATCTCTGCTGATCCCACTGGCCCGAACACTCCACGGGCACTGTGAGAATAATGGTGCAACAACAAATGGCCTTACTGCCTCCCATTGCATGCCTGAGGCAAGAGATACCATCTATTCAGAGCAAGGTACTAGCTGTTGTAGCCATGCCATCTTCTTTTGCTGCTGGGGAAAGCTTGGTATATTAAATCCAGGCACAAGTACAGAACTTGGTAGCAGCTCCTGTCAGCCTTTTCCAGTGAGAAGTACATCATGTTGGCAACCTCCCAGCAACACTGCCTGGTTAATGTCCCCCGGACTGCAGAGGTGCCACGTGTGCCCTGAGATGGGAGCCTGAGCAGCAAATCGCACAGGTCATGCTGGTGTGCCATTTGCACAATCACACTCACTCCCTGATTGTAATCTTGCATCGACTGACTGCAATGCAGCAGTAATTCCCTGAAGCTGTGGAGTTATACCAATGTATTTAGGAGAAGTGTGCTCCAAAAGTCTACCCTCTTGCTTCCCTGTTTAAGCCAACAGAAAGCGCCAAGGTGTAATTGTTTGCGATGGCACTTCTAGCTGATTTAACACTGGATGCAGTAAAACACACCAAGCTTTTTTGTAGAGGACAAACTGGCTTTGAACACAGAGTGTGCAATCCAATATGTCATTTTTCTCTCTAATTTCTAGGAACACATGAGAAACAAAGCAAAAAAAATATTATTTTTAAAAAATCCCTAGCCATTGTCAGTGTATTATCTGGTACAAAGGCAAAACAAAGGACACATTATCCAGGAATGTGAATTAAATGCTCCAGAGAGGGACAAAACCCAGCTGCCTGTTGTGTCCTCCTAGGCACGACTTCACTGCAGACCAGCTCAGTGCCTACCTGTCCTCTACAGACAATCAGGCAGGCAGCTCCACTCCCACCTCCGTGAGGATCAGCTGCTCTCTCTACAGTACCTGTCATCTCCAACAATGAATGAGAAAGGCCTCAGCAAAAATCACTTGTGGGCATGGATGCTCAGGATGTAATGGACCTGACAGCAAGCAGCTGCACAGGCTGGATCCATATATTTTAATAGCATGTAAAACACAGGGTGAATTGTCTGGGATGTCTCACGAGGCATTCTACCAGCCAGAATTTCATTGAGCATGAGAAAGAAAGAAAAATTTAAGAAAAACAACCACCAGAAAACCCCAAAAAACCAAACCAACAAAAAACCCAACCAAAACCAAACAACCCAGATAGAGAAATGAACTTAGAACGAAATCCACTCTCCACAGATTATTTTAAAATACTTCTTTGCCCAGTAATGTCACTTTTCCTCTTGCTACATAGCTTAATGTCATCCTTCGCTCACAGCAGTTGCTGAGCATGCTTGGAGCACTCTGTGAAGGACAGAGGGCACTTTTCTATGACCCTGTAGGGTCTAGGAAGATACATGGAGTTTTCTAACATACTTCTTCAGAGGAAGAAGAAATGGACAGTACTATTTTACAGAGCTGGTGAGAGCCCTGGGGACCACTGGTGCCCGCCAGAACCCTGGCAGGGCAGCAGTGTATCTCTCTGTTGGCACGGCTTTGGAGTACAACTCCTTCTCCCTCATGTCCCCAAAGATAACAACTTTTTTTCCTCCACTCAAAATGCAGGCTCTGCCTAAAGCTAAGCAACTACAGAAATACCTGTACCTGTTTGTTCCTCACTACTGTGCTTCCCAGGTGACCAGCGTACTTTTTAAGTAGCTGTCTCAGCACACGGGTCCCCGCTGTCCCCTCCACAAATTCAGGACGCTTTTTACCTCCCCCCCCCCTTTTTTTTTTTTTTAACGTCACTGATTTTATTTTTTTTTTTAATCATATATTTTGGGGATTTTTGTAAAGAGAAAAGGGACAGTGGGAGGAAAGCACAAGCTGTGGGGAATATGAAGAGGGAAAGGAAAACGGGGTTGAAGAAACGGATCTCATTTGTGCTTATGCAATCCGAAGAGGAGACCTCCTCAAGTCAGCAGTAGAGGGGAAGGGGAAGGCAAGAACAGAGAAGCAGGTGAGAGAGAGAGGAAATCTTTTCAGAAGTAACGCTCTTGAAATTAGCTCCCTCCAGGCTATTTGCCGATGCTTAAGAACAGAGAGGAAGTGAATACAAAGCTGCAACTGTAATTCAGAATAAAAAATATTCTGTAACAGAGAAGGACTTTCTGCAGTGATTAACCAGACAGAACCTGATCTCAAGGCCAGTGAGGTCTGTCCACCGAGCGCCCAGGCCAGGGTAAGGTCTGAAGTGAGAAGACTGTTCTGTGTTTCTTTCAGATTCACTGGTGGCTCCAAGTCTTGCAGACCCTCTGCCTTATACCCTCACTGCAGTGGTTCAGAGGAAGCAAGGCATGAATGTACATGGCACTAGAAAGTGATTTTCACAATGGCTTTGCAGAGCTATAAATGACTGTGCAAGTGAAAAATCAGCAGGAAAAAAGAAGTTTATCATAAGATGAATTTTTTATAACCAGGACTCACAGTAATTATGACATTATCTTTTCCCAAGTGACATTCATCCAGCTATAGCCTTGAAGGAGGTGGACATTAACATCTTACAACCTACCAAGCTGGGCAGCTAGAAACCTCTCTGATATGTGTTAGCTGAATAGCATGAATGAAGGCCTAATCCAAAGCCACTGCAATCACTGGGAGTCCTTCCATGCTTTCTGTGGAATTGGGAGCAAACTTCTGATTAACCTAAGTCCCCAATCCTGCAATTATACTTTGGCAGAGGTTTGTCTGCACAGATCCAATGTCAATCCTGCCGCTGGGCAGTATTTCAGAAGAAGTCTGAGTGGGAATTTATGACTGAGACAAACTTTTATTGTAACTAAGAGATTAGTAAGGACGTTATGAGGGAGTGAAAGGGATCTGTGCCTCAGTCCCTCTTTGCCTGTCCATGGAAGAGCAGACTGTATTGCTATGTTGGGTTGTTTGCAACAAGTTCAAAACTGAATTCTCCATTCCATTAAACATCCAGTGCCCTTACAATTGGCAGCAAAATTGGAAGCTTCCTTTAATTTAAGCCTGTTCTGTGATTAATGTCTCTACTCACTAACCACGCTGCCAACTTAGATTGGCAATGAACATGTAAGCATTCCAGAGCAGTAGATTCTCAAATACTTTTTCCCTTCCTCATCTTCCTCACACTTACTACTATTGAACTGGATTAGATCTGAGAAAGGTGCACATCCAGTTCAAAGCATCTTGTTTTGAGAGCTCTGTATGCTTTGGAAAGAAGGCTTTAGTCAACAAGTACCCAAACTGTTCTTAACCTTCACTCGGGATGAACTTTAAGTGTTCTAAAAAAGCTCTGTGGAGATGGTCTTAGTATGGAGTTCTTAAAAATTGAGTTATATGTACACTTTTACTCTCCTTTTTTGCATATGCATGTCTCTGTAAGAGGATGGAATAGCACTTGTGGTGTTTCTCTCTTAGTTGCCAGATATGCAGTGCTGAGGATGGGAGAGCATTCCTCCATTCTTCTTTGCCCCCATTTAGAAGCTTCTCCAGAGGACTCAAATATGACATGCCAGATGAGATTTATTTCAGCAATAGACCCTTGCCATAAACTGTCCATCAGTATAAAGACCTGAACCACCCAGAACTGAGCTGTTGTGAGTCAGGGATCTTCACCTGTTATTTTTTGTTGATCCATAAATAACTAATACCATGAACAGGCAACTTTAAATGCCCAATAGGTAACACCAGTCATTATCTCTCGGGTCTCTTTTAGAGGTGGTTTCTAGACTATTGGTAAAAGTGATGAGATCATTAATCATCTGCTTGAAACTCTCTTCCCTCCAAAAAGTCTCCCTAAATTTTGGGATCTTTCCCATCCGTTTCTGGTCATACTTCTCTTTTGATCTAAAGTACTGGCGCTGATTGTTAGAAGATAATTCTCCTCCTTCTCTGCCAATACAGACACTATCTATTTCAGCAGCTTTCCTTTGAGAGAAGCACTTTCTGTCTTCGTCTTTTAGCCTTGCTGACAGTCCCAAAATGCCTCCTGACTGGTTTTCATTCGCTAATTACATGACTTGCCTACATTTTACAGCATGGCTTTAGGAGAACACAGAGCCTGAGGAAAAAGCCCAGAGTGCACTGCAGCTGTGAAAGCTCTCCCATTGACCACTGGTACATCTTATCCCTCCATTGCATCTCCCTGTCAGTCACTCATCCTTCCTGCTCTTTTAGTCCTTTGTACGGTGAGCCGGGCAGCAACACTGCCAATTAGCAGAGATTACCACAGCACCTTTTCCTCACAGGTTTCAGTGAAAGAAAAAAAAAGGAAAAAAAAAAGGAAAAAATTTTAAACCCCCCCAACAACCACCAAGGGTTAGCAGCCAGCCTGCACTTTCTTTTTCATATCTTATTGTGCACCATAAATAACTACCTATTCTTATGTTCTGCTGCTCAGCAACAACTTGCAGCTTTCATCACTGTCTTGCAGCAAAGCTGTGTCACTTAATGCCTTTGTCCCATTCTCCAAATGAGATGTCCGAATCCCCATTTTAAAAGCTTGGATCACCCTTCTCTCTTGCCTTGACAACCACCTCATTGCACACACACCCCCGCCTTGTGCTTTGTGAATACACCTGTTTGCCTTCTTTTCACAGCTCTTAAGATGAGTCCTTGACAAATTAATCAGTGCCTTGTCCTTTCTGCATAAGTGACTGTCAACAAAGCAGATGGTGCTGTCCCTTACAACACCTTGTCTCTTACATCTCTCTCTCTCTCGGTCTGTCTCTTCCAGTTTTCTGACAGGGGCTGCTGCATGGCTAATATATTTTTTTTTTTTTAATAATACTGGAGACAGACTGTTGCCACAGGACATTGCTCACCTGGTCACAAAGATGACAATACACTAAATTTGAAAGAAGTATGCAAATGAACAGAAATGCATCAAGACCTCAGTCCTTCCACAAAAGCCTGAGGACGATTAACAGTCTGTTGACATAGGAAAATTCTCAGATTATAAAGAATCCTGGGAAACAGGATTCATGAAGACTAGCGAGTGACCATGGCCCCTGCTCAAGCAGGTTTGACTTGTACAATGAGGGAACTGTCACCCTTTCCTGATATGGCCTTCAGTTTTCTAACTGAACCTTGGAAACCTGGAGATCACAAAGCTTAAGCACCTAAAATGCCTCACGGCTACTACGAATTTCCCAGTTCACCAGGAATTCCAGCCCTTGCTTCACCCCACATTCCCAAACAGAATGAAAACAGACTAATGAACACAAAACCAGAAAGCTTTCCACCAGCTAACTTTCCCTTCCCCAGTACTGTTTGTTCCAACACATCCCAAACTCCAGTTTCCAAGGCTAACTTTTGAAAATGGAATTTATTAATGACAGATTTCATTTGGAAGAGTCATTCGAGTTGAAAACACCAAATATCAACAGTTCATCTCACCCTCCTCCCCGTTTTGATCTGCTGTTTCATAATAAAGAGACACTTAGATTTCAGTGGAAACTGCTGGAAAAAGAAATGAAGAATCTCTTTGATGCAGAATACCTACTCCAAACCCACACATCAAGTCCTCAGAGACCCACAGAAAAGCCTCAGTTGAGAAAAAACACCTCCATTGAGACCACCCACCCTACATCAGCCAACACCAGCTTATTCCACTGGTATCAGACATCAGAGCCATCAAGGAACTGTGTAGGAAAGACTCATTACTAATGCTCCTAGCTTAGGCTGATGAATCAATATCTGTGATAAGATCAGTGTCATCCATGAATGAGATTTCTACTGTGGCATGCATTAACAAGAAGCTGTGAAATGGTGCTATGAACACAGCATGTCACTGAAACACCACCTACACCACATCGCTGAGTGGGCGAGGAAGAATGGAAAAGACTTCACTATTTCTTTTACGTGAACTTTTATGTGACTATAAGAGGGGCTATACTATGTATAAAGCATATATCCATTTAATACGCTGATTTTGCTACAGCATTGCTGCCTATATAGAAAGGGCTTCAGCCATCCTTCCCCACTCAGGGGGTCTGGCTACATAGCACTTCTAAGCTTTATGATCCTGAAGGACATTGATATACACAAGCAGGGCGAACTGAGACCCCGCTGGCTGATGTTGTGGTGCCTAGGGTCATCGCCAGACCCAGCCAAAGGCTTTTCAGCAATGTAAGCAAAACTAAGCTTTGGAGTGACAAAGCTGGGATGGAGAGCCAGAAACAGCCCCAGAGAGTCTGGTAGGCTGCTCTTGCCACCAGAGAAAGAAAAGGTGCAACGGTAAGCCCTGCTTATGGAAAGAAGGAGAGCTCTTCTCTCCTATTAACACATACCAATGGCTGCTGTCTCAAATACCTCAGCTTCTCCCTTAACAGCTGCAACTAGCCGTACCTTATGGGGCTCCGGGTCACAGTCTTTTTTGTTCTACTAGCAACGTGCTGCCCTAGATGATGGTTGGTTTTGGCTTTGTGTAGGGCCAACTACCCTGATGCTGCTAGTTACCCTGGAACCAAGCCTTCTGTTTGGGGATGGACTTTGAGCTGGGGGGGGGTGGTGGTGGTGGTGGTGGAAAGCTCAGGACAGGCTGCAAAACTTCTTTCAGTCATAACTGAAGTCTTAGCCCTTTTTCCCCTCCTGCTCAGCTAAAGCTCTGGAGTGGATACAATACAAGAGAGACCTCACACCTGGGGGAACAGCCCAATAATTCTTGACTTCAATGAGATAGATCTGCTGGAGAATCTATTGCTAATTAGGGAACTGGGGCCAGATCTAGGGAGGCGGGGGCAAGGTAGTAGTTCCCATGAACGGCAGTACTTTCCAAGCAAATATAACATTCTTCCTCTGCCCCCCAATTCTTCCCATACATATACCCCCTCCTCTGCTTTATGTTTTATCCAAGAGTCTTGACACTGTCTTACACAAGTCAGCTTTCACTTCACTCTTTCAGCAATTCCTTGCAGTTCAAGAGGTCTGAAGTCAGCCACAGTGTTAGACAGGGACAAATGCAAATGCCTAGGGCCAGACCTGTTTAGATTCCAGCATAAATATAAATCACCTCTGATTCTGTTTTTATTTGCTGCCTTAAGCTAGTCATTAACACATTGAAAACAATCTGGGTGCAATCATTTTCTTCTGATCCAGCTCCTTTCCCCTGTAATCAGCACTCCAGGAGAACATATGGGCTTCCTCTGTCATTTGGCTCCTGATTTACACCAGCGTAAATCTACTGAAGTCAACAGAATTCCCCAGGAGCCACACTTGGCTTTGTTGCATGTGAACAAGTGCTGAAATCAAATGAGCGCCTGTGCTGCAGAGAGGTCGCCTTGTATGAATATTCCTCAACCTGGGGAGGACGCACCCAGTGATGAGAGGGCACAGACATCCTCTGCCCCACACCTCCAATGCACCGATGGCTGGCAGAGCTGAAAATCCACTTCCACCTGTAGGAGCTTAAATTCTCAAGTGCCCACCAAGTGCTTCAGAAAGCTGAACACATCTAGTTTGGGAGAAAGAACTTCAAGAGGCCCTTTTCAATTTTCAAGTGCATGTGTGTGTGTGTTTGGGGAGGGAAGGTTAAACATTTTTCAGGGTATGTTAGGTGAGGAAGAAATTATCAAGAGACCAATGAAGACAGAAAGCTTTGCAGGAGAAGTGCACTGTAGGTTTAAAAGGCCAGTTAGTCAGTGCTGTCCCTGAGAACAGCTTTCTCATCTAGTGTTCATTATTAGTGTTAATTCAGGTTTCAGCTGCACAGTCAATCAGTTCAAATAGTCTCTGGCTGGGATTTCTGCCAAGCTCCTCCTTCAGAGGCAATTCCTACTTTGCTTCCCTGTTTACACCAGAGTTATTTATACTCATCTCCTACTGTCAGCAGATCCAAGCCAGCTAAAAAAAGCTAAGAGGGCACAACCTTTCCTCCTTGATCTGCATTCCCCATGTTACGATCACTGCAGTTTTAGAAAGGTTTCACTTAGAGTTTTCTCCTGTCAAACCTTCTGGAGGAAAAATATGCTGACATCTCCACCATTGCCATCTCCACTTACAAAATAGGTACAGAGAGAGTATGAATGACACTGCTAATCCTCAGCATTTCCAAATCAATCAGCTCCACTCAGATTTCTTCAAAAGATCATAGTATTCTCTGAAGCCGATACCTACAACTTCCTTATTACTGATCCTCAGTTTCTTAAACCTTCCAGGATTAAAAGAAGTCTCTCTTTCTAGAACCGCTTCTGTCTAATTGGGTGAGAGGAAGCGCACGGAATCTGAAATTTACTTAGACTGTGACGGCACTAAGGCAGTTTTTAGGAAAACGTAAAACAAACCTAGTGAGTTTTGTGATAAAATTGGAAATGGGTAAGCCAGGAAAGGTAGCGTTTAGGCTTACTCATGAAAATCTGGACCTGGGTCGTTTCACCTTATCCTCACTGATTTGTAAATTCAGTTTGATGAACGTATACCTTGCTTATCCCATGGCTGTTAGGTCTGTGCAAGTGTCTAAGGGAAACTGAGAACTACGTTTTCATTGCTGCATGAGTTACCAGAACTTAGGTACAGATTTGCACATGCAAGAAATGCCATACACTCCACTAATCTCAAGCAGCAGGATAGAAAAAGGGCTAAGAAATAGCTCTCAGCATCCTATCACCAACAGGAGGACTAGCTCAGGGAGCCTCTCTCTGACCCTTGGGCTGTGCTGAGGGTTTACAATGGGAAATGGACACATCCCAACAGATCCCATCCCCTCAGAAGAAAACAGGGCTTAGGAACCACCCTGAGAAGACAGCCATCAGCCATCTTCCCAACCAGGTTCTTCATCCAGGTGCGTGGCCTTGCTGTCCACACCCAGTAAGAGATTGCTCTTTACTGTAAGCCTTAAAATTGTGCAGGAACCAGGGAGTCATGCACAGCTCTTCATACCTCCCCACCTCATCAAATCAGATCTATGGTTCGTGGCACTTTTCATGCTCAGATGGGTCAGAAAGTTGAGAAACTACAATCGCAGTCTTACAGGCCACGTACATTGCTCACACCTGGGCTTCAGGGTTGGGCAGCCTATATCCACTGATTGCCACTGAAGGTGTAAGTGGCAGACAGGCAGCAAAATGGTGTGGGTGGTATACTTTAGCCAAAGACCAGTGGAGCAGAGGGTAGGTTTTAGCCAAGGACCATTGGGCACAGCTTTCCACTTAGGAAAGGCACCACAGGGTCTTTACTATCTGTGAAGGGCAGAGAGGACACCAGTTTGCACCATCTGAACCAAGTGGTCTCAGAGGCGGCAAGCAGAAAAGGTTACAGTTAGAGGTGTCTCAAAGTGATCTCCTGAGCCAGACTTATGGCAGGTGTAAATCAGCAGAGCTCCTTTGAAATCAATCAATGCTTATTGACATAAGCAGTAGAGTCAACCTCCTCTCTCCAGGAGAAGGTCCTGAATACCACTTTTCCCTTGGGGGAAACTAGATTTTCAAATGCTTACAAATCCAAGTTATTGTGATAGAGATTTTGTAAACTGTGAACAAAAGTTGATTTACTCATCGCCACCCCCCTACTGACCTTATTGAAATATCCTCCTGGTGAAAATCAATTTTTCATTTTTAAAACAGAATATTTAATTATCATCCATATTGATTTAAAACTATCTCAAATTGCATTGATGTTACTCAGAACAAATAAGAGACAGGAGTGATCCCTCCTGCAGTAAGGACTCTCACACTGTGCAGGCATTTCTGACTGGGCAGGTTTTCCCACTGAAGGGCTTTTCCTCAGGAAGGCAAACCAATTCCTTGCTGGATAGCATGTGTACTACCCCGGGGGATATTTAGCTTCAGAATGATGCCTTGCCATCTCTCTTGGGTAGTAATTACAGTTGTGATAAGATGTTAGTCTAATCCCCCCTCCTTTTTTTTTTTTTTTTTTTCTTTTCACATTTTCTGTAGGGACTCAGAGACATGTGTGCATGAAAGAGCTCTGGGCTGTCGCAAGCCTTCAGGGAGGGAGTACTGAGCTGGTGGAACTCCCTTCCATGGGCTCTGCTGCTCCTCTAAGCAGAAGCAGAGCGTGCGCCCTTAACCCCTGCATGCTCATCTGGTGGAGCAGCTAACCAGGCAGCAGCAGGGAGGCTGCCTCTCCCCAAGGCAGCTCTTGCATGCCTGGGCTGCAGCCGCTAGATGTGCTCTGAGCACATCCCCAAGCTCTCTGTAGCAAGGTGGGAAGGCACAGAGGCCTCATTCTGATGCATCTAGTTTGAAAAGAGCTGTCTTTAACCTCTAGGTAAGTTTTTTATTTATTATGAGCTATTTATTTGTTATGCTTTTTAATAATACACTGAATGCTCCAGCACCCATACTTTCTACCACATTAAGCAGGAAGTCACTGTGCTAAAACGTAATAAAGTAGTAAGAAAGAAATATATAGATTTCCACTTCAGGGGAAAAAATTTTAAAAAAATTTGTACTAGCATGCATTTTCCTCCTCTCCCTTCATTTGATGATTTTACATGGTTGGTCATTAACTTACCGGCTGGATGTGTTCACATCAAATAGGAGAAAAAAAACCACATCTGAAGACTCCTTTGTCCCTACCTAATGTGATGAATATGTAAAATCCACTTGGACCAAGTCAGCCCACTGCATTCCCACATATCTGCATGTTTATTGGCTTGTCAGCTGAAAACCAGGCAAAAGCCCTCAACCAAGGAGCCTACTGATGAGTGCCTTGGAGATATTTTAAGTGAATATGAGACCTCCTGTCCTTATGCATTTCTAGCAAAATACGCAATACCTTAACTATTATTGGTAACAGGGGAAGAACAACTGGCTCCCTAGGATAAAAGTAAATCTTTCATATTAATAAGCAGCCAGGAAAGGAACTGTTTTCTCAGTAAATTATACAGCTATCTACTGATACAGGAAGGCTGACTGCTGCTCTAAATACAAGGATGTCAAAAGCAGAGATCACAGTGTAAAACGTTGATGAGAATAAGCAGAACATATCTGAGGTAGGAGTATATCTATCTTCACGTAGAAATACTGGAAAATAAAAGCGATACAGGTTGCAAACCTGCTGCATTGGAATTACCGCTTTGGAGCTACCATCTGTCAAAGGTCAGGTGAAAGAAAATGATAATAATTGTCCACCTCAAGATTCCCCAAATTTGCTCACCCTGGACTTTGCAGAAGAGATTCCCACCCAGTTCATGTGACAGCTGCAGCATCAGGGGTACTCACAACTCTGAAGAAAACAATTGCCAGCTGACACAGCCCTTAAGAACTAATGAGGAACACAGCATTCAGGAGAGCTCCTCTTTGCCAGAAAACTGCATCTTTTGTTCACCATCCAAAACCTAGCAATGATACTACCAGTTCATGAGCATCCCCCCTTTTGCCAGTTCTCTGCCTTACTACACCAGTGATTTCCCTCACCTCCCCCACTGGGAGTGGGAAATGAAGTTCTCATGCACACTTGTTCAATCACCATGAAAAAGTACTGCTGTAAATATTATTTGAGGCATCTTTTCCCCATGCCCTCTTTTTAAAAAAAAAAAAAAAAAAAAAAAAAAAGCAANCAACTAACCAAAATAATACAAGAGAAGAATCTGGAGATCTTTGACCCCTCTCAGTTTGAGAGAATTAACATATTTATTATCCTCCCTGCCCTTCTCTAATTTTTTTTTTTTTTAATTGAAGACCCAGCCATGAAATAGAAGGATTAATAGAAGCTGGTGTTACAGGCTTTGTAGCCACTCTGGGCAAAAAAGTATTAGCAGCCTCCCAAGGAAACTGCTGTCATCATGCAGCCATATATTTGGAGTCAGGTGTTCCAGAATTTCTACAAAACCATTTGAATTGCCAGATAATTTTTTCAAGCAAAACTGTATTTTCTCTTCATTCCTATGAGACCTTTATGTGTCTGTATTTAAGAATCCATTAGCAGGACAAATAAAATAGAAAGATAAGTATTTTGACAGTAAGAAAGAGCTGCAAAAGACATGTATTACTTCTTCATACAGTCAGCAGAAGATCTCCCGAGTGAACAGAAGCCTTACCCTGCAACGCACGCATACTCAGGAAACATGCCCACTCATGGCTCTCTGTATCGCAGGCCCTCACATTTTTCTGCAAAGAGCTTTCCCCAGATTTCTGAGCTACACCAGACCCAGCAGCTCTTGTGAGACCCAGCATGGGCCAACTTTGCTTTTACACAATACTACCAAACCCTCATTAATAGAGCAGGTAAAAAGAAAAACACAGTGCACTCTTCTAGTATCCAACTCTTCAAGTCAGTTCTGTTTTAGGAGATAAATATGCAATTGGCTAATTTTTTTTAGGAATCAATATTTACTTAAGAGCAACAATAGTTCTTCTAAGGCCTTTTAAGTTTATCATACCACTGTGATGCTAATCTCTCTTACTCTCTTAATGAAAATAAATTACTTCCCCTGAAGGATCAATCTTTTGGGCACGATTCTGATTTTGTTTGCACTGCTTTATTCAAGCAGCTACAGCTAACGGGGTGTCTGCTGATTTACACCCACAATCAGAATAAGCTTCTTCCCATTCACAGCAAGCACGGTGCATGTGGCATCGCTAGAGTCCAAGTGATTTGGAATACAGCTGAGAGTACTCTCAGAGTCTTTGACTTTTTTTGACTTTTATATCATGCTGCTCCTGCTCACATAAGACAGAAAATAAAAGCACAGTGTACTTGTGTAGTGTAACTAAGCAACAGGGCAGAGCAGGCAGAGCCAGTTATCTGGTGCTAATCATACCCCAGGGATGTGAAGCTCATGAATTAAGGGCCATTTTAACATTTATCATATTTCTTTTCATTTAAAGGTAAAAATAAGTCATTTCTATAAACTGCTTTGATCCCTGGAAAATGCCTCCTGACATTAAATCCACTCCATCTGGCTCTCAGAGATTAGTATACCGCATACCTAAGTGCCACTCAAAATGCTCAGTCCAGAGTGATGTATCACCAACCCATTTCAAACATCCCAGCCCAGAGTCACCTCCTTCCAGACCTGGTCTGTGGCATTAGGTCACTTCCACAAGTCCATGAGTCCTGTGCTGGCCCCAGAGAGCTCCAGACACTGGGGTGTAGGGCTGATGGGAGGCTGCCTTCATGCCCACAAGAATTCCGAATTTACATGTCCCTAAGCAGTAATTAAAATGACAATATGTAATTTACGGCAGTCTGCTGAGAGCTGCATTTCAGCTCTGTCGGAGATGGGAGCAGCCCAGAATTCCCACAGCAGGATATGTACTGGCACATCTCTCCCCACACCCAAGAAGAGGTGCGAGCAAAAACATGCATGAGAAAATGGTAAATGTAGACTGAACTCTTTTGGGCTCAGCTCAAACAGTGCTGTCCTACCTTCTCATCACAAATGCCAGGACCTAAGGAACTCAGGGAAATGATAGCCTCGCTCATTTCAATGGCACTATCAGCAAAGTAGTATCAGACACACAATGGCTGCAGGTGACAGCATCAAGCCCGAAACACTCCAGTTAGTGCCATTATTCAGAACTTGTGTTTAGCCGTTCTGTGGATGAACATATCATATGAAAACTATTTGGTTTTTTACTTTATCCTGCCTCAAGGCAGGGGCTAAATGAACTAGTTAATGTCAATGTTCACCTACTAGACTGTTTCTGTGAGTATTTTGGTTTATTCAGGCCATTCCAATCACAGCAAGGTAGTATGAAAAAGCACGGAGACAACACTGGTGCTGTGTGTAAGATCAGTGATCAAGATCCTTCGATGACTGGACACTAGCTGCAGCAGATGGCAGCTATGTGAAATTCAAGTATTAATCTTTGAGCTCAGTTATTAGGGATAGGAATGCCTACTGTTGAGCACATGCCTACACATGCAGCCAAAAGGTTTGTTGCAGAGGCAATGCCAGAAGGCAATTATGGCAATTAGGTGGTCTTTTTGACCCATTTTAAATGGACTAATAGCAGGGATTATTATCAGCTTGTATTTTGTTCCAGTGATGGTCTGGATCCTCCTGCACTGAGGATTCAGCACAAGCTGTGCAAGCACAGAGAAAATTTCTATCTAATTTGGCATGGTGCTGAGCTATGGGAGAGGAACAGGGGACCGCAGGGCTGGTAAGGGAACAAAGGCACAATCCCAGGCCCATCGGTGACTTGAGGCTCACAAACTGATAGCACAGCTATCTGCAAGGGCTGTTTGTTTTCATAACCACATAAGTAATGGTAATATCAGCAGTTCATGGTTGCTGCTTCATCTCCATGCCTGATTTCTTGTGGCATGTGGAGTAAGGCAAAGGAATACAGCAGTGTATAATTATCCTTCTCAATTCAAACACTGTCCTGCTAGGCAAGAGCTGAGTCCTAGTGTTGGGAGGTAGGCTTCTTTGTTAGCAGTGGATTCCCCAAAAGCACAAACACCTGGAAGCAGAAAACAGAGCTCATTTCAGCCAAGAGGGGAAATGACCCGCTGCAGTTAGAACCTGTTAAGAAAATGTAAAAGCAGTATTTTGCACATTACTTAAAGCCAAGAGGAAATAAGACTTCCACTTGGAGAGCGGTACAGGAAAAGAGTTTAGTGTTGATGGCAGGGAAAGGAAATCTAGAGGGTTCACGGGAAGACAGAAGAAGGAAAGTGACTCTCTGGCAGGGAGGAAGTTCCCTTCTGATCAACCACATGGCTGAAGGAGGCGATGGAGGCATGTGCCCCACACAAATCTCTTGTAATTTCAGCACCAGCAAAGTCATTAACTAAGCTGGGGAAAAAGGCAAATACATTGTTTTGGTATTTGCTCCACTCTCTCTCAGCAGCTGTCACTTGGCTTTCCAGAGCACAGAGAATACAAGTAATTCTCACCAGTGATCTTACTGAGAGGGACACCTGGCATTTCAGGAAGCTTACTTTATTTGGGTTTTTTTTGGTGTGTGAAGCACTTTGGGTTCTTAGCTCCAACTGAAGGATCTATCTTTGCTCCTCAGCAGAAGAATCAGGTTATGCTCACTTTAATGGAGACTAAACAGCAAGTCATCGAGATGCAAGGTCTCAACTAGTCAGTTGCTGTACAGGACATGAAAAGATTTTTCCCATATAGAAAAGGACTAACAGCCTGATGGTT
This sequence comes from Fregata magnificens, assembly GCA_013389945.1. Classification (NCBI taxonomy): domain Eukaryota; kingdom Metazoa; phylum Chordata; class Aves; order Suliformes; family Fregatidae; genus Fregata; species Fregata magnificens. The sequence goes on from WAAD01015778.1 coordinate 890,877, forward strand.
AGGGCACCCTCCTGGGAGGCGAGAAGCCAAGGGCCCAGGCCGTGCTAGGCTCTCTGCTCACCTTCCAGAGGCCTCGGTCCCCAGGGCCCTACAAGAGCACCTGATAGAAAGGAGCGGCAGGAAGACATACACCAAAACAGCTGATAGTTTGTTGGACTGGTTACACTGGAAAATGGATGAAAGCATGCAGGAGAAAAGCAAAGCCTGGGCTAGCAAAGTACCTTTTGTGCATTCCTTGTGTCCTTCCCAATTAAATATTTAATCAAAACCAGTTCACCAGAATGAACAAAGGGCCTGTAAGAGAGCTACCATCTAGCTCTAGTTACCCAACCAGAAAAAACAGAGATCTACAAATAGGATCTCTCCTGCCCTTCAGGGATCAGCAGCATTTCTATCACAGTGTTTACAGGCACTACCTACAGTTTTCAAGAAGAAAAAGCAGAAAGCTAGTCCATTGCTCTAAGTAGTAATCTGAGAGCAGGGAATTCTTATCACCATTGAGACAGTGGCTCTGGTCACAAGAACAGGGTGTTGTAAACCTCCAGAGGCCAGGCTAAGTCTCCCTGTCCAACGAGACAGGGAAATAATGAGAAGACCACAGGCCACATCAGCAGAAACGTGATACAGGTAACATTTCCCAAGGGAACTAGGAGAATGGACTAACAGAGTTAAATGGTCATACTGTTGCTTCTGCAGTGCTGACATAATGCAGCCACCACAGTGCTAGCACGCAGAAGTAACCGCTAGAGATTTGCCAACATGAGGTATGCCCTTATGCTTGTGTGACTGCTTCCAGCTCTCTCCCCAGCACACCATGGCTCCTGTTTATCACCACAGGATGCTACAGAAAGGGTTAATGCTTTCTGGAGCTTTGAGACACAAAGCTCAGCTTGCTCCTCCTCTCCAGGAAGCTCCTCCACGATTGCTGCTCACAGGGCTGTTAGTGGACACCTCCTTTAGGGTGATATTACAACAGGAGCTTGCTTTATATACTGACTGCCATTAAATCAGGCTGAACTGAGGACCTGCCAGTAAATCAGGAGGAAGATCTTGGGAGTGTCTAGGTATGCTCTTCGGTTTTCCAGATTATGCAGCTCCACTTTATGGATACACAAATTGCAGAGTGTAAATCATTAATATCCAATTTGGGGAAGTCACTGGAATGTAACTGCTGTGTAGGCATATGAAAATATAAAGCTATCAGCAATATATTAATTTTGTAGTGCTCCACACAGAATGAGGAGCAGTAGTTTATAGATACAAAACTTCCCTGCCTAGAGGGGCAGCCTTCCTTTTATCTAGATTAATCCCTAAGAAAAGCCTAATACTATCTGGCACTTTTCAGATCAAAGTAATTTGCTTATTTGGAAGACTGAAGACAGTTTTCAAGTAGCGGCAAGTGAGAAGACAGCCTGAGGAACTGAGGTACCAAATCCAACTGCTCCACATGTCACTTTGCATTTCTCTGGAGAGCACTGTCACTTAACTTTCACTGTTCGCTATTTCAGATACCATTCATGTTGTGCGAGGTACAGAAAAGACATAACAGAATACAGAGAAAAAATTCCTCCTCTTTCTTCGTGAGCTATTGTCCCTGAAAACTATCGGTCTTTTTCCTTGGGGGTGTGTGTGTAGCAAAGATTATTTTTTGACTGAGAGATTGATCAGATGTGAACAAGTATCCCCACACAGTCAGAGAACAACTAGAGATGCCAAGAGAAGCCTTGCTTTGCTTACATTTCATGGATCTGTACAAGGGATGGGTCAGGCAATGTCTTACTGAACAGGAAAATTAAAGATTCTCCAAGGAAATATGAACTGAAATGCAATTGGGCTTTTTGCTTTTAATATCCTAGTGTTTGCCATGTGTTATTTGATGCTCTGAATTCTTATTTAAACCTTGTTTGACAAACAGACCTTGATAGAAGAAAAATTAGAAGTTCAAAATGAACACCTAAGCTCCCATAGAAGTCTCATCTGTACATCATCATCTACACTGATCTTACCTAGTGGTGCACAAACCTGAGGTTGTCATTAAAAAAACCTCATGAAGTGTGATATCCTACCTGAAGGGAAGCTTTTGCTCACAAATATTTTCCTGACATTTCAGGAGAAATCAGTATCCTGCTTTACTTCTCATCCAAAAACATTGCAGAGGGCAGCTGTTTCCTTCTAAATCTTCCCCATGCTGTACTTCAAGGATATTTCAGGAGCACTTTGTGCGGGTTTAAAAGCATCTTCTAAATAAAGATACTTCGCTCACAGTCTCCAGAGGAGATGCATGGCCTTAACATCCCTTGGTTCACCTGGAGAAGTGGTTCCACTCAATAGCTCACACAGAGAAGCCTGATATTTTTGTATTAAGATTTCTTTGGGCCACGTTTATTCCTTTCAGTACCTTTTGAGTAAGGTTATTTTCTTAGGTGCCTGGAAAGTCTGTCACAGTATTGAAAATGAAGCGTGATGTCAATGCAAAGGGAGAGTTTAGAATAGTCTGGGAGTGTGGGGAGAGGTGGGAAAAGATCCCAGATGAAAGCGGATCATTGGTAATGAAAGACAGTGTCCACTGTTGATCTAAGTTTTGTAAGTAGATTTGTTTGTAATAGATTTGTACTACTTTGTAAGTAAATCTGTTTTCAGACTAGCCCTACCCATAAAAAGTCTCCATGTTTGTTCCCTATAGATCCCATTAGCTCTTCTCCACCAGTAACGAGACCCACTTTTCAATTATAGCAAATCAATATAGGTTTATTACCATACAGCGTTTCCCTTTCGATTACATGGTATCTACTACAAACGCATACTTTCCTTCACTAATTCTTTGCCCCTAATATACTTCAAAAGAATAAACCAAAATCCTGTCTGTCTGTATTAAAAAAAAAAAGTAGGCAAACATAACATCTTTCAATACGTACTGGTTTCTGCATGAGCACTGTCTAGACGCAGCCAATAGGACACATTTAAAAAGTATCAGCCAGCATACACAGAACACCAGAAGTTTTCACTGTGGCTTTGCACATACTATAGGGAGAGAGGCTGGTGTTTAAGAACGTGTTATTCTGGTCATCAGGTCCCCTTAGGTCACCAGAAGGGGTTATTCTGTTTTAAAACAGAACCTATCTTCCTTATTTAAATGGGACTTAGCAATCCCGACCATCTTCTGCAAAGGGACAGATGCTTCACTCTTGCTTTCCCAACAGCTTAGTATCTCCATGAAATCCACTGTCTGTAGGGGGAGAGGGGCAGTTTGTCATCAGCTGCTTCCTCTCCTTTCCCATGCCAGCTCTTGTTTTCCTTCTTCTCGCCTTCCCTCCCGCTATTTTCCACAGGCCACCAGGAAGAAAGAGGATTAGCCTTAAAAGAAGTCTGATGGCATGAACAGACTATACATTGGCCTGTGATGTGAAGAATTATAATATTTCCTCTTTGATCTTGCTTTTTGAGCTATTTAAGTAGTCCTTGCACCAAGTTTGGAGCCAGCCTCCCCACCTCCAAGCACAGCACTGCCCAGCCAAGAGAACCCTGGACTGGAATGGGAATTTCCCCCACCCCCCGAGTCATAACTCCCTCACCGACTACCACATGGTCATGGCCAGTGTGCTTCACTACGAGTTTCTCACTTTCTCATTTGACAGTAGGACAGACAAGAAGGAAGAACATCTCTCTCTCTCCCTCCCTCTCTACACGTGTGCACAGCTCTGATCACAGATGGAAATCTGTAGATATTGTTCCATTCACCTCCATTGTGGTGTCCTACACGGACCTATGCAAGCTGAGGATGGACTTTAAAAGTTCAGTTTAAAGGGGTATTTTGGAGGATAGCTATGGAGTAGATAACAGAAATTCTTTCCTGGGACTTTTTCTCAGTACTATTTGGAAAGAAATACAAGTCCTTCACATGCATGCTATTTACACTGCTTAGGTGTCTAGTGACACTGTTAAACTCTAGTTAGTCAGTGCATCCTAGTAGAAATTTTCTCTTTAGGTAGCTGCCCCACACATTTCTGTGGCAGTGGAATCCTATGGCTCATATGACTTATTAATAACTTCTTAAGAATAGAAAATATTAAAAAAAACACATGTCAAGTAGCTAAGAACCTACTTTCTTCTAGGTTCTTATTTCAGGAAGATGTAACCTGGATTTATTTTAAATTAATACTTGGGTGCTTCATACTTCACTAAAAAGTACCAGGTTCTTCAAGAGAGCTGCCTGATTTTCCCTTGAGATGGTCACATTTAAGCAGAGCTGGGCAGCCATCCCAAAGACTACTTTTCATGCAGTGATGCAGTGTTATCATTAACCATCACACAGTAAAAGATAAAGAATCCTACTCTGGCACACAAGAATCTCATTTTGGAAAAGCCCCAGTAACAGCTATTTAGCAATGGTATTAATTACACCCCCCCCACCACCCACCCCCCCATATCAATACCTAACTGTGGAGCTGGAAGCCCCACAGAAGTCACCAGTCCTATATCATGAGATTAATGCTCCCTCTGAAGGGAACTGTGCATTTTTCTTGCTTCATCTTTATTGTCTGTCTTTTATATTGGCTTAACCCCNCTATTACTTTTTGTGTGAGTGAAATGGAATCTAACTAACAAAACCATGCACAGGAGATGACCTTGTTTTTCTTATTCATTTCTCCAACTTTGTCTCACTTAAGGTGTATGAAAATCAAATTCTTTTTGCCTGGTAACGAATAACCGACAGCAGAAACCCTATGAGGGTTGTGAATGTCAGGGGAAATTGATAATGGACTGTATGAATTTCCCTAGTGGAACAGCACATCAATGACTCATTCAGATTGTCACCCGAGGCCCCTAAAATTCAGACCAGTGGCAAACACTCTCACTCCCTCTCCTCAAGTAAGCTTGTTTGTGATGAGATCCTCATTGCCCTTTCATTAACTTTGGGCTGACAGCCCACCAGGTATAATCCTGTTAGTAACAGTAGATGTCCATCAATACCTCAGACATCACTGCCATTTGGGCATGCCCTTCTCGTGCCCCTAAACACAAGTCCTGGATTTTACAGGGGGAAATGATATTGTTATGTCTTTTCATCACTATCAATAATGCCAGCAGGATTTGGGCAAAGTTACAGGTGAAAAAAGAGCAAACAAATGGTATAGGAAAAAATAATTTCTACGATCCGTTCGCTATGTAAGCTAAGAGGAAAGGACCTGCTCTCTTTGTTGTGTATCCACTGCATTCGGCCAAGAGATTTCCAAATGTAACTGAGCAAATGGCAAATTGGCTGCCCAGAGAGGTGGTGGAGTCGTCTACCCTGGAGGCGTTCAAAAAAGGTGTAGACGTGGCACTCCAGGGCCTAGTTTAGGAGTCATGGTAGTGTTAGTTGATGGTTGGACTTGATGATCTTAGAGGTCTTTTCCAACCTTAATGATTCTATGATTCTATGAAATCAGCCCCAGTGTGGACCAAACTGTTTGCAGATTTAAATCCTATTGCACTCCGTGAAACCAGATACCGATTTTAGCAGTATCCTTGTCAGTGAGCTTCACAGGTTCAAACGAGATCACAAATGAGATCTGTGTTTCCCAGAGCTGCTGGGGTTTGAGTTAGCAAGGAACAGAGACTCTAGTCTCAGTGATTTACATCTCATGGCAAAGCAGAGGCAGAGTCTGTGCTCCAGGCTGAGTCCTTGTGCAACCCTCAAGCCCAGTTTTGCCTTGAGAAGGAAACTGTGAAACCTAGAAGCAGGCAGAGGCTGGACGTTGAGGCCCAGAGCGAATTACACACACTGAGCTGTTTGGCTCATTCTGGAGTTGCTGAGCTGTGCTGGGAGGAAGATCCTCAGCCACATCTCAGGCAGCCTCCATGAGGCACATCTCGTTTTCATTGGTGACTAGACTTCCCCTTCTCCACAGTTTGCTATACTCAAGAGATAAGAGTTTCTGCTCCCTGACTGAGGAATACAGACCTTGTCTCCGTGACCACACCAGTCAGTAAGCAGGTACAGCAGGCTGCATTCAATTCTCAGATGACCATGTGCCTTCAATGACACAACCAGGACCATAATTTTTGTAAAAAGCAGCGGACCTCAGTCCAGTCAGGGAAGAAAATCTTAACATAAAACTAAGCTTTCTTTTAGGAATAATCTCAATATTCTGTAATTGCTCAAACCCCTGCAAAAGCTCACCCTGCTGCTTTCATTTCCTATCTGCTTACTATGCATGCCTGCCATAGCCAAGAAAACACTCTCGCTACTTAATCTACTGCTTGCAGTTCAGCGCTAGCAATGCTAGCAAGAGCTACATTTTCCATTTACCTATTTATGTATACAAGCAGCTTTTAAATTTTTCTCAGTTGTTGCTGTGCACTAGGAACTTGGGGACACTTTCAGTAGCGCTCCCAGCCCAAAATAAGCGTCTAGATTATCGAAACACATAAGCGTGCTTTGAAATCCAGACTCAGGGTCATATATCAACCGTAATAAGGGTTTCTCTGCTCTTCAGTTTTCTGCCACGATGACTTTAATATTCCTTTGATACTATGATTGAATAGATATTTGCCAGACTATTGGCATCAGGGATGGATACAGCCTCCAATGTAAATTGGGAGGAGGAAGAGGAAGAGGCTGTGTAAGCAGACACACAGGCTACAAAGCACGCAAAGCAATGTTGGACCAACATACCTGCTGGTACTCTGGGGAGGTCTAAAATCTCCTTCACCCCCCTCCTGCTCTTCTAGCATTTTAAGATATATCCTTCTGAGGAGCTCCGAGAGTAATGTTACAGAGCACTGCAAACTAATATTCTGGGCTATTTCTGCAGTCCTTGTAATAAATGATGGATTAACAGGTAGTCCAGGAAGAGCCATTACAAAGGATTCAGCAGCTATATATGAGAATGCCAAAGCTCTGTTCTACCTTTCCTTTCACCTGTAAAGGCAGATGCAAGTAACGCTGTGGAAGGTTGCTAGTACACCTTAGATATCTTCATCTTGATTACTGCAAGATCCCAATGCTGCACCCCAAGCAGAGCATAATGCAATATGCATGTACCATACACATGCACAGCATCTAATTATAGTAGCACTTATTCTCGTTAATACTTTCAGACCCTGTAGGTTATTTTCCCTGGGATACTGCTTACAAATTCCCTTCCTCCTCACCACTGTCCTCTTATGCTGACAGGAGCCGAGAAAAGCTCCTGCTGTGTGCAGAATGCTAATAATTGCTTGAGTTATCAAAACAGATGCAGACAAAAGTAATCAGCATCATCAGAACATCTCTATGATCCAGCAAGGAGGTATTTTGAGCTCTGCCCAAACGAATGGGCCAAGCTAAGAGCTAGCTAGTGCCTGAGAATTACACTAATGTGATGTGACATTTGCTTAAAGCGAAGTCCTTCTGTTAATGAGCTTCAGAGTTCTCACAGCAAAGTCACAGCTACTGTTCAAGGTGCAGAAAATCTGCAGATGGCAGGTCAAAATAATAGCAAAAGTAAAAAGAAATAACAGTGAAATGCCAGGGAAAAGGAAAAATCAGAGCAAGTGAAGTATAACTTCCTAGGGGGTTTGCATTCAAGAGAGTCTATAGGAGTGTGTCTCTGCAGACATATCTCAAGCAAGCTGACTCAGTCCCTCATCTGGACCAACACTTCACTTCAAACATGTCATCTGTCCCCATGCTTTACTGCTCAGCTTGATCAGGCCGTACTTTGCATGTTGCAGCAATTCGTTTCTGTATACAGTAAGGGGAGACTCATATGCTCCATTAGTCATTTAACTGAGCCATCAGCCATTTAGAGAGCATCACATCAATTCGGGCAGTGCAAAGATCTTCAGGAGTCAGACCTCTGAGGCATCAGGAAAAGTGAAAATATGTTTATTTAACTATTCATTGTCTTCCTTAAACATTCTGTGTTTTGTTGTCTCAGATTACAGCATTTTTCTTTGTCAAGGACCACTACACAGTGCTAGTCTCATCATATAGTAATTTCCCTGTCTTGTCCCAGACATAGTTGCATTAGTGTTTATGGATTTAAAAATAAAATAAAATAGTTAGTTCAGGCCTGTGTCAGCTTGGTTGATTCAGTAGAAGTGGCTGTCAAAACCACAAGCTGTTCCTAGGCTGACTGTTAAAAACTTCAGCAATCCCTGAGCCCCGCTGCTGCCTCTGCCCGGTGGCCATGCTGGCGATGGCTGGCTGGACCACTGTTCCTCCAGCCTGTACAGCCTCTGAGGCTTCAAACCCGAGTGTCCCCTGTGTCAGGAGCGAGGGAGGGAAGAGCAGAAATAGTCCTTTCTGATCTCAGTCCCCCTATTACCATCACCAAGTTCCTTGTCCTGCCTCTATCATTTGACATTAGTTTGACAGCGCTTATCTCGTTAAATGTATAAAATAGTTTTTAAAGCCATTTTTAGGATTAACCCCCCCCCAAATTTAATAGAAACATACAATTAACAGAAGTATTCTTACACAGTTGGGTACTGCATCTCTAGAGAGCTTAAGGATTTAGCTAGACACTGTCAAGGTATCTGAAATCCTCTTCCCTTCGCATCATTGTTTATAATAGCTCCTAGTAAGCACATAATGGAAATTTTCTTTCCCATTTCAGACTGGATTCTTTCCCTATGTAAGTAACATCACTGACATCAGTAGGGTTACCAATTGGGGTAACCATCTCTTCAGCCACTATATGCTATTTTCATCTCCTTTCCCCTCTCTGAATTACTTATGCACCTTTGTTAGTCCAAGATCACTCCCACTGATATAATGACACCGTAGAAAAAAAAGAGTAATTGAATGTGTGCGCTTGCAAGTGTACATATACACACAAATAAAAGTAAAGAAACACTACCAAAAATAGGCATAGAATTTAGAGACAAAGAGTGGAAAAAAAAATTTACACTGGACCTGGTAACCCTAAGTGTCCTGCTTTAGTCATGACTTGTAGGTAACAAATTACAGTAAGGGTACTTTGCTCTTACTGTAAAGTCACCAAGGTGGTTTTTTTTTTTTTTTTTTTTTTTTTTNTAGCAGCTGAATCAAAAGGGGGATACAAAAGACAGGTACAATGTGTCAGGCCCCAGATGACAAATACATGAAATTTAAAGAAAAGCTAATTCATACATTTTATAAAGCTATGCGCAGCTCTGCCTAGTGCCACATGAAACTGTATATTTGCATTTTCCCATTTGCAGATATTCTCACTTTTGCACTCATTTATTGGATACAAACAGCATACGATACGCCCAGACTGCAACAAGCTGGTCTACGGATTTTCCCAGGCTTCTGCAGAAACCTGGAACCATGAAGCACAAATCAGGCAAAGGCAAAAGAACGCGAGAAACCAATGCAAGGCTAAGCAAGCTGTTTAATTTGTGGTTTCCAATTCCCTGCTCTGCCTATTGGAAGGGGTCCAGCAGCCGTGCCCCCCACCAAGCTTTTCAGACTTGGCTGCCTTGCAGGAACATGACAGATGACTCCATTTGCAAGGGAATGCTGAGGAAATGTCTTTACAGGCCCTGAAGCATCTTAAACACTAGGGCTTGCCTTCAGCCAAGCAAACGAAGGTCCTTCTAATTACGCACCTCTCCATTTAGTCTTCTCCTCCTCCCCTGTAATGAAAGAGCAACTAGGAAATGCCCTATCACTTCAAACGAACATTAGCTCTTTATATCAGGTGGATTAATGATTAATTCATTTAATTAGTAATTCACACAGCATTTTGAAGATATAAAGATATAAGAGCTTAAGGAGGTTTGTAATTATAAGGTGTAATATAAAGGTGACACCAGTTGCATTCAGTTTAGCACTTGCCAAATACTTCTGCCTTAAATAGGTGCCAGAGGCACATGTGCTGTCCCATTTGTCCAGCCAAAATGGAAGGGTGACTTACAGTCATGCTACTACACATCTTCATGGAAATCACTCCGTTTAAGATTACCTGATCTGACTAGGGAGGGTGCAACAGGTCCAAAAGGAACAGTGGCCCTGCGTTGTGTGTCCGAGGCCATAAACCATGCTGTGCCGAAAAGGCCTGAAGAAGATCTCCCCGAATCCTCCTTGAGAGTGAAAAAGCCTGTCATTGCTTTCAACATGCAGTGTCTTGGGCAGCTCAAGGATTTGTGGCAGTGACCAATGGCACTCATGGAAAATGTACAGAACGGTCCTTTTCTGAGCAATATTAACTGAACAAACCAAAATATGCAAAAACCCCAACAAAACCCCAACCCCTTAAAACATTACAGTTGACCTTTAAAAATAAAAAAGATTTTGTTTTTGCAGTAATTCAGAGTGAAATGGTAAAGACGCATCATTTTGTGTCTTAGTTTCTCAAGTTCTGCTTCAGACATTTACGCGGTTTTAGTACCCAAACCATGAATTTTAATATATCCAAGTAGGTGCATCATCTTTAGATCATTTTAATTCTAAACTATTAGACTTACACTATTTAAACTATGAATCTCAGATTTTGACTATCAAGTACAATCCTCAAAGTGCTATTCACATATCTCATTCAGTGGATAACTTAAAAAATAACTTGCATTAGCTTCCAAGAGCTTCAAAATTGCTTGGGCAATTTCTGGACCAACAGGAAAAAGGCAAAATTTGTCAGATAAATGATTCATTGTGAATAATCCCTCTTGTTCTGCCAGAAATAGTGGCAAAAAAAACCTCATGCAAGATGCAGAAAGCTTACGTGCTGCCCAGGTTGTGCAACGCCATTTATCCGACAGTTTTCATGGGCACTAAATGAATTTAGAATTGGAAAGGAAAAGAGAAAGGAGGTAACTTCTGACAAGTTTTGGAAGTTTAAAAAAAAACATAGCTCTCTAGTGTGTGCGTAAAAATATCTATGTTACTTCAAAATTACCAACCCCAAAGAGATTAAAAATAAAAATGTCTTCCTGTTATATTTTGAATATGAGAAGGAACAATCCGTGAGATTCTTGATTCACATTGTAATCCCAGTTTACCCTCACAATTACAGTCAGAAAATAAATTACATATAGATAAAATGTACATAGCTGAAAATGCCCAAGGATAAGGAGGTGTTATTATTTATTGCGGTCATCACGCAGGCTGTGGATGCAAGCCAATGATATCGCACAAAAGAAGCCTCAGTTAGTGAACAAAATCACAAGTGCCACCTTTGCTTGGGGTTTCTGTTACTGGAATGACCAGCTTGGAAATTTCTAGGTAGGCGCCAACCTGCTCTCCCCTGCCAAGACACAAACCCTTCTGGCTGCACACAAACGCACACCTTTAAGAGCCCCTGGGTCTTTGAATCAGCTGCAGTTGAGCAAAGTGGGCCATGATCCTGACTGTTGATGTAGGCACCTGTATCTCTAAAAGAAGTCACCCTTTGGGCACATGTGTCTGGCACCTGTGGAGGAAGGGACTGCCCACTGCAGCAGAGAGCACAGTGGGACCTTCTCCCCACCCCAAGAAAACCCCATGTTCAGTTTTTCCTCCTCCGGGCATCTTTTGTTCTCATAGCTGGTGCTCCTCTTCTCCAGGCATCAGCTGTTAGATGGCCTGAGGTGTATTTTTTCCTGGCTGGTACCTCTCTTAAGACTGTGCTATAGCTCAAGTCTTTATATAAGTGGTAGACAAAAACAACAGAAATAAAACTTGCTCTAATGTCTGAGGATATTTATATGGGGATATACTGGAAAAAAATCAGTCTATAGCTTCTTTATTCAGTGCTATGTTGTTAGACCATCACAGTGTGTAGCCCCACTGATGTGACATTAAAATTACACTGAATTTTCACAGGTGCTTCCGAAAACCTAATCAGAGCTGAGCTGGCCCCACCACCTGTGCCCTCAACATGCCTGTCCTCTCCTCCTGCCCCTCAAAAGGGAAATGCACAAGCACAAATGACTCCTTTCCAATTACCTTGCGAGGGAAGGGGCTCCTCAGAAACCAGAGAGCCCATTCTAACTACTGGCAAGCTTACACATCAACACTCTCTGGCTTCTCAGGCTCTGTCTGTCCTGAAGATCAGGAATTTCCCTTTTTTTCCGGTCTTTAAAAAAAAAAAAACAAAAACCTCCACATGCTGATATTTTAAAACATATGCATTCATCCTGTTTTCCTTCATATACATAATTGCCCAACTAGGTTAGAAAAACAGATCATATTGAATGAGGCGTGTTCATTGAAGTGCTTTAAAGCGCAAGCCACGTGCTTTGTTCATGTAGATCCTCACAGGTTTTGCTTCCAAGAAAGAGATGCTTTACCATTTACACAAACCAAGTGCAAGTCCCCAAGTCACATGAAACGTGCCCGTGAGTGACATTCAAGGAGGGTTAAACCACGATTAACGTTCATAGCTCAGCCTAACACAAAATGGTAAGTGTGATATAATTATTAAAACAGTCTAGGAACCCCAAAACATCATTAAACCAGAACAAGCATTAAATTCCCTAATTTTCTGCTTTTTGTTATAGATTTTACTTTCCTTCAAAGTTGAAAAGTGTGGTAGCTCTTTGAAGTCCTGACAGTCATTATTCTTAAAAAATTCTCTGCTCCCTTTTCTAATTGCTTTTTTATTCATGAAAAGTCAATTAAAAACCCCATAGATCACATTACCAGCATTTCTAGCTTATCTGGCCAGTACAGGGAAACTGTTTGGATATTGTGTCACTCTCTTTTATTATTTGCCTGCCATCCATTGTTCAAAAAATAAAGTCTGTTAAGCCCAGCAATTCAGAGGACCAACAATTGTGATTATCAATCTTTCTGTCCTTATCATCCCACCTCAGCTTTTATGTATCATTAAATCTTCCACACCTTTAACGTGTAGGCACACTATTACAGACCTACTATAGCATAAAAGTAATGCTTCTGAAATAAAAGCATTACAGCAGCCATTCCCTCCAAATTTTTTTTTTCTAACGTAAAGATGAAAATTTTTGAGGAGAACAGAATTTTCACCTCAATACTTTCTGATAGTCAAAACAGTATAATTTTGTTAGAGGCTTTGTATGAAACATTCCTCAGCATCTCCATGAATAAGCGACAGAAGAATTCCAACCTAGATGTTTAATAAATCCTATCATCTTTTTATTCCTGAATTTTTTTCTGGGAGATGTGCAGTCATGAAAAAAAACCCCATCCTAAAATAATTTTTAAAACCTTGTTTTTCTGCATAGATAGAATTACTCATTTCATGACTGTTAATTGCTGAAGAAATTTTTTTAAGAAGAGATTAAAGTATTGCCCAAGAACACATTTTTGATAAGGATGTTCCTTCCAGGTGGTTGTGAGCATGTAAAGGAAGCTGATAAAAGTATTATCCCAGTTTGTTTCCCATTTTAACCAGAACCACCAACTTGATCCAGATGTAAAATGAAATTAATCTCTGCTCAGAGGAGTCCATGATCTATGGCTCTGTCTACTAAGAAACATTACCTACAAAGATTAAAAAATTTTAAGACACAAGGCTTAATAAAATAGTTCCCTGGTGGAAAAAAATACATTCAACACCATTAGCAAATGTAGCGAACACAGAAAAGATATTTTCAAAATGAAACCTACTGATTTTCTGATTCTACTTCAAAATTTGTATCAATTTCATTTGAAATAAAAAACACACCATTAAAGCACATCATACAAAGAAATGCTATGTTTCAGGCTGAATAAAGTTTGGCTTTTTGTTCAATAAAAAATATTGAAACATTTTTCATGTGGAAAAGGTTTGAAAACATTCCTTGATGTCTTCTGAAAGAGCATCTATTATTTAGACAGATACACAATGAATTTTCTCAGATTTAGGTAGCCTCAAGTGAACTTGAACACTCCCAGAGTACAAGTTGTAAATAAAGAAAACATGACTGAAGGGAGGAGCTGGACAAATCTTTTTCCACCAAAACAAATAGCAAAGTTTACTCTAAAACATTTTTAGGACATAGGAGGCAAATAGAGACTATCTCTGCTTTCAGATATAATTAAGCAAACTGTTTCCACTAGTGGAGGAGTGGGAAAAGAAATGTCCTTAACATATTTAAAATAATTTATTTCTTTAAAAAGTAGGGCTTGCATATTGTTTTCCATTTTAAAAGTGATCTATTTCACAAACAGGGAAAAAATGGCACTACTACATACTAGCTTTCACACCTTCCGTAGCACTGAAGCAATTTTGTACCTTTTGGGAAGACAAATGCTGATGGTGTTGGCTCCATGCCTAGAAGGGCTTTTCCACAGAGCCCTCTCAGGACAAACATTACGCAAGGACAGAGAAGAGGCTGAAGCTCCACTGCTGGTGGTTTCAGTCCTGCAAGCATAAGTTTCTGCTAGGAGTCAGGGTTTGCTGCAGGTAAACCCCCTGAAGAATGCCAGGCTTCCCAGAGTGCTCTCTGACCACCTCATTTTAGCACAGGTGAGTATCTGTAATTAAAACAAGGACAATTAAAATGCCCACTTAGGATGTGGCCTAATTCCTCCTCCACTGAGAGCTGATGCAAGGGCCTGGGCATCTGCTGCCTCCCAGCAGCTCTGCAACACTGATGTCAAAAACAAGATGCTGGTGTGAAGAAGCAAGAATGTGTTAATCAATTTGAATTACTGCCTAAAGCTTTTCATTTCTACTCCCGATCTTGCAGAGAAATCTATGCAGTCAGAGTTCACACATTAAGGAGAGCTCGTTGCAGGAGGGGTGAATTAATTCCTGCCATTCTCTGTTCTCTAAACCGCAGTGAGTAACATCTTTCCCTTTGTTCATATCTCTAGAGACTCTCTTTTTTGCCAACTCCCTTCAATAATATATTTTAAGACAACCAAGCAAGTATCCACGCTTTCTTCCCACCTCACTTAAAGCCAGATACTACCTATAAGCTCCTGTTAACCTGTTGTGCAGGGAGGTGTTTGCAAGCATCTCCTCTTCTGCAGGATGGCTGCAGCCCCTCAGCGCGGTACTGCAGGGAGCGTGCTGCAGCACTGTGCTGCCTGCCTGGGAGGCTGAGGTGGCTGTGCCAGGTTTACAGACCAGCACGCAGCAGAAGTACAGAGAGATGGCTTTCTATTCAGTGGGGGCTTCTATACCGCCGTGACAAGCTATATTTGCAAGACAGACTATGCTGAGTTGTGCATTTTATTACCTTTTTGTTGTTGTTGTTTCACTCCCACAGACAATCTGGAAAATAATAGGGGAATTTCCTCCAGCCTGTGCAATATTTAGGGCTCATGTGTGCTGGTGACATCAGCTGCTAGCTGGGGCTGCCTAATTTTGTGCTGCATAACGACCTTACAGCAGAGGAACGGGATCCACTCAGAATTCCTTGTAGTGCTCTTACAAGTTTCATTTGCTTGTAAATTTAGGCAAGCAGCGGATGTACTAGATGCCAGAGTGCTCTGTGCCACTGCGTATCTGCTCTACAATCAACAGCAGAGGTGTCCATTTCTGCCTGCCCAGGCTCAGTTAAAAAAGAGAAATCAAATGTGGTTTTGCCATTATCTCCCCCAGCTCTCCCCCCAGTCATTAAACAAATGTGACTTTTAGCCACAAAATAGACACAAACCACAGGTGTAGCAGTTTTGCAGTTTCTAAAAAAAGCAGTTTTGCAGCCATCCCTTAGAATAGCCTCTCTTGCTTATGAGCATCGTAGAGTAAATAAGCCATCTCTTTTGACGATGGTTTTTAGTTCCCTGCAAAACCCAGTTCGCTGGATTGGCAAAATCTGCATGTCACCTATCTCTGACATGCTTTTTCTTTCCTTCATGGCTTTTCAATGTGTGATTACTTCCCCTAGGTTTGCAAGATGTGGCTTCACACACACAGTGCAGGAGTGATTAGTGCAATGCCCTTAATTCAGCTGTGTAAGGGCACTTGAACCTCCCTCACCTTCACCTGTGTTTTCACCAACACCTGTGACAACACCAACCCCTCCCTACAGTCTGAAGAGCAAAGGGGGAGTTTTCTGCTGTTCCCACGCCAAGGGGTGCGCAGGAGAAGGCAGAGGTTTAGCCTTAAGGTGCTATGCACTCTCCCTCCAGCGCTGGGTGAGCAGCCACTGCAGCAAGCACTCCCCTGCAGCTCCGTCCCCCAAACAGGCTGCTTACACCACATAGAGCAGGCAGATGAGAGGGGTGCCAGGCTTGCCCACAAACTCCTGGAAAGCAGGGCTCCTCATTGTGGGGCAGCAAAATAAATGCCCTACTTAGCTACAGCTAGCCTCACCATTTAGTGGAAAGTAGCACTACCATGCCCCCACGTACACACCAGCACCGAGCAAATGCAAGACATCCTGGTGCTGGGGTGGGATGTGGGTTTAATGCTTTCACAGAGGTGGGATCTTCTGCCCCTCTACAAGCCTTGGGGCACTGCGCAAAACAATCTGCTCCCTCTGAAAGCATGTAGCAGAGGCAGTGCTTTGCCCTGCTGAGATGTAGGGTCCAAGCTCCCACTTAGCCCAGACCTCGGTGAGAACTAAGAGCCTCAACAGCTGTCTTTGAGGGAGATAAGACATTGAGCTCTCGCCTGTCTGTCACCAAGAGACAGGAGGACTTGGGAGCCAGAAGTTTCCTCCTACCCATGTTTCATACCATTTTTCTTTCAATCTCGGTCCCTTGCCCATGGATGAACAGCCCTCACACTTATTTATACCCCAGGAGGAACGCTGATTTCATAGGGGTTTTTAGAAACCAGTTCTATTAGTGTCTTAAGGACATTAAATCCTATGCATTTCTGCTACACTAGGAACTTGAGAGAAGCAACTGTACTTGTTAGTGTTGGCTGTGCCTTCAGCTTCCCCATTATCAAGTAGAAGCTCAATTAGCACAGATTTTTGTCACCTTCCAAAATTCATAGGTTTCATAGACCACAGCAGTTTATTCTATTAGATATCAGTACTCTAACCTTTCCATTACAGCCTAAAGGACAGGCTTTATGAAGCCACAATAAAGATATATGACAGCTATATTTGTTACTGTAGTTGAGATTTGGAGGAAAGAGAGCTTTGTTACAAAATGGCATCCGCAGAAGAACCGCAATAAACCAGATGTGTTCTTGAAGACAGATGCAGATATACATAAGGATATATTCATATCAAAGAATCAAAGACATCCTCTGATGAAGTCAGTAAAGATGGTATCAGTCAGAGAAGAACTTGTGTTTTTGAGCTGAAGAGATGAGTAAGGAATTCATAGATCAGGCAAATGAGGAACAAATAACAATGAGTCCAGCTGGGAGCCGCAAAGAGCAGTCATTATGGAAACGGTCTCTTCGTGGGTCTCTCAGGCAAGGTCATAAGAACATCTGCTTTATGTCTCCTGAGCTTAAGAAACACGTCAGTGACCGCTCCCTTGCAGGCAGGAACAGCTACAAAACCTAAAGCAAAACGGTGGGAGAAGAGCAAAGAACCAGGAGTGAGACTGGTTCAGAAAGGCTTCCACAGTAGGAGGCACTGAGCAGAAAGCCCCAGGTGGTAGGCGCTGCCCTGGGAAAAGATCAGGTGGCCAACAGAGAAAAGTGTTTGGGGATGAGCTGTGCAGTCACGTCACGGTCTCATACTCCCTGTAAGAAGTGCCAGCCCAGCCTTCCTGGAAAAGGAAAACTGCTTCGTTCTGCAGAGAGAATAACAGCTTCTGTGCAATTCTCAAGTCTTAAAACTCTGACCCCATCCTAGACATGCCTGGAAAGTTCACAGTCTCCAAGACTTTTTAAACCTTGGCTGTTCTATGGAAACAATGCTCTGTCTTATGGGTGCCACAAACAACTGTGGCTTGTGTGATACAACCCTTTGTCCAACAGAAGCTGGAAGACATAATTCATTTCAGCCAATGAACACCTGCAAAGTTACATCTGCTATGGTGTTGCCACTAACCCGAGCTGGTTTTTTAACGGGTGACCTACAGGTGAAAAGCTCTGCGTTCTCCTGCTCTGAGCTATCCATTTGCCCAGATTCTATATTTTATGTTCCCTGTGGTGTTGGTGTTCATGCGATATTTAATGGATGAGTACAGTGCTTTGTGGATCACAGCGTATCACGTATTTCTGCAGAAATAATGTAAAACATGACCACATGAAAGATCTAATGCCACGCTTGTAAAATACGTGTTTTTATCGCGTGTAAACATGAACCCTATGTACTTAGTTATAAAACAACATGCCTTACTGCAGGTAGGCTAAGATAGAGAGTGCTACAACCCCTCTGAAGCATTTAGTGCAGTTTAAATCTACATGAGTCCTGTGGAGTCACCACCCCAAACTGGTAGGTCATTGCTTGACATTTTGTTTAAATCTTACATACCAAGAAAGGACTTGTAATGGGTCACAACAACATCCATTGCTAGCTCACAAGAAAGGGAGTAACAACTACAATTATATTATGGTTACATTTTTATCACAAACCAAGCAGGCTGTGGTTCCCATTCAAATTAGTAGGAATTCAGCCATTGACCTCAAGTAGAAGCAGAATCAGAAATGCAGATTTTTAGGAGAAAAATGTTCATGTTCTTATACCGTTTGTGATTATGATCATCACTAGCTCTGGGCAGCTGAAACATGATTTGTTCAACATCTTCTACTGGAACCACTTTTGGAGGAAAGGCAGGACTTTGATTAAATTTTTTATTTTAATGTACTGAAAAGCATGCGCTTCCATGGAAAGTTTGGATTTCCAGTGAAAGCTATTGTGCCCCAACCAAATTTTTTTTTCAGCCAGACCCCTTCAAATTTTTGTTGTTGCTGTTTTGGTTGAGTCTAACCAAACCAAGGTAGCAGATTTATCCACTGAAATTAAAGTACAAAATTCTGTTCGTGTGTGCAAAAAGATCCTCTGAAAAAATCCCAATTTTTGTTTGTTTTTTGTTACTATATAGACAACCCTCCCCCATATACATCCTGGACACATTTCATTCCTTTCCATGGGGCACTGTGTCAGAAGATAGTCCTACTGCTGACATATCTTTCCCTGTATCTACGTCTGTGCTTGGTTTTGTGTTTCACTGTTTCTAATTAGCCATAAAAATTACACGTGTTTTTGTAACAAGAACAATTTGGTTGTGGCTTCCAGGAAAGACGCCCTATGACTATCATCACAAAATAAAGAGAATTAGTTTTTATTTTCTTATAAATAGTGTTAGTACTTGAGTAACGGAAATGTACAGCTCCATAGGTGAGGCATGCCATTACATAGCATCACAGAGACTGGCTTGGAGAAGCTTAGGAAGTGCGGGTTAGATGAGGGGACAGCGAGGTGGATCGAGAACTGGCTGAACGGCAGAGCTCAGAGGGTTGTGATCAATGGCACAGAGTCTGGTTGGAGGCCCATAACTAGCCGTGTTCCCCAGGGGTCTGTACTGGGTCCAGTCCTGTTCAATATATTCATCAATGACCTGGACAAAGGGACAGAGCGTACCCTCAGCAAGTTTGCTGACGATACCAAACTGGGAGGAGTGGCTGATAAGCCAGAAGGCTGTGCTGCCATCCAGCGAGACCTGGACAGGCTGGAGAGGTGGGCCGAGGGGAACCGAATGAAATTCAACAAGAGCAAGTGTAAGGTCCTGCACCTGGGGAGGAACAACCCCATGCACCGGTACAGGTTGGGGGTTGACCTGCTGGAAAGTAGCTCTGCTGAGAAGGACCTGGGAGTGCTGGTGGACAGCAGGCTGACCATGAGCCAGCACTGTGCCCTTGTGGCCAAGAAGGCCAACGGGATCCTGGCCTGCATCAAAAGGAGCATGGCCAGCAGGTCGAGGGAGGTTATCCTCTCGCTCTGCTCGGCCCTGGTGAGGCCACATCTGGAGTACTGTGTCCAGTTCTGGGCTCCCCAGTTCAAGAAGGACAGGGAACTGCTGGAGCAAGTCCAGCGGAGAGCCACAAAGATGATCAGGGGACTGGAGCACCTCTCTTATGAGGAAAGGCTGAGAGACCTGGGTCTGTTCAGCCTAGAGAAGAGAAGACTGAGGGGGGATGTTATCAATGCTTACAAATACCTGAAGGGTGGGTGTCAAGAGGATGGGGCCAGACTCTTCTCAGTGGTGCCCAATGACAGGACAAGGGGCAATGGGCACAAATTGGAACACAGCAAGTTCCACCTGAACATGAGAAAAAACTTCTTCACTGTGAGGGTGACAGAGCACTGGAACAGGCTGCCCAGATAAGTTGTGGAATCTCCTTGTCTGGAAATATTCAAAACCCACCTGGACGCAGTCCTGTGCACCCTGCTCTAGGTGTACCTGCTCAAGCAGGGGGGTTGGACAAGGTGACCTCCAGACGTCCCTTCCAACCCCAACCATTCTGTGATACAGAGAGTTTGTGTGAATCACCATGATCAGTCACCCGTGGGGGATGCATTGGTAATGCTGACAAGAGGCTGCCCACAAATGCTGCTTGTACCACGTGGCTGGGCAGGGATGAAGTGTGGGGGGGTAAGTAATGACAAGGAATAGAAAGGAAGAGCTACAGCTCCTTTACTGTTGTCCCTGTAAATCCACCCTTCATATTATTCCCCAAACCAACAGAGTAGCTGTAATTGAAATGATTTTTAATTTGTCACTTTAGTTCAGTTATGCCAAAACACTGTTCTTAAGTACTGACAGGTGCTTGCTCCAGTGAAATAGTACATTGTAGGCAAGAGGGCAACCAGGGTAGAATGAACTGCTCTGCTTCTCTGGACTGAAGGGCCAAAATCCTTTCTTCCAACAGGATTTAGTCCTTTATGGGTAACATTTTCCTCTCTGCGCTCCTTGCAGAGAAGATATGAAGCAACATTAATTCTCCCTGCTGCTTTATCTATGGGCAGACTCCATTTTCAATCTGCAAAGCAGGACACAAAAGAAAAAACAGTGAGCATTAAAACCCTTGGAGTTAGTAAAGAACACGGTGGCAGAAAGAAAGGAAGAAATCAAAATCTTCATTACATCCCATTTTGACCAAAAAACCCTAACACTGGTTGCTGGAAAATAACCTCACCAAGCAAAACCCACTGGCTTGATACAGTCACAGAAAGAACTGCCCACAGCATGCATGCTATAATAAACCTAGTTTTTATACAGTACAGGAACACTTATAGTACACTTAGTGAAAATATATACATTGCATTTGGCCACAGTACTTTCTGCTGTACATGATGGTACTAATCTGCCTCTTGTAACAGTGAGTGCTAAACACAGAAGAATATTTTGTTACCCAAAGCAACTGCAATACCTAATAACACAGCAGAAGTATGAATACTGATGCAAATCTTAACTGTAAAAAGCTATTTGCAATCTGCAACAGAGAGTGAAGCACAGAAGAGCTAACAAGGGTCATGACTGGGATGTCATGCTAACCTTCTTCCAATCTTCTCACCTTTCTCAGCCAGGTTTTCTATTAGAGAGCTGGCTCATCTGGCAGGCTAAATCAGAATTCAGCTCCTGCTTTCAGTATGAGTTCAGATCCTGGTTTCCTGTATGGAAAGATCTTTCTGAGGATCTTTCCAAAGGAAGTAAGCACATAATCTCCCAGGACCTTCCCACAGACCTCCCCTGCCCAGCCCTTCCAGCAGTCTGGGCAAGAGGATGGGCTGCATGTAAGGAATCAGAGAGCAGCTACACTTATTATAGCATAATCATCCACCAGATTTGCTGCTAGGGATCCCAGTAGCATCTGTGTTGGACCTGGCAGTAGGGAGGACAAAACTGTCTTGACAGGGTTTAGGAGTGTGTCAGCTCCCATCAACTGGAGGCCAGTCAAGTGACATAAACCTTTACTAACTTCTTAGAGAAGCTATGTCCTCAGACAGCAAGTACCCACAGAAGCATACCCATAGGATGATGGCTCTTTGGTGAGGATTAGCAATTATGCTATTCGATGCTAAATAAAACTTCGGCCTCTGAGGACAAACCATGGTCATATAACCGTGGAAACTGAGATCTCTTTCCCCCTGCAGTAAAGGATCATGTAATTAATGCAAGCACTAATTAAAATTTAAATAATTGATAATATTATTACTAAGGAACTATATATAGCAATGTCAAGAGGACTAGAAAATCTGGCAGTAATTGAATTAACTGTGTCTAAGGAGTAGCACTAAGCAATCTTCCCACATGCATACCCGAAACAAACAATGCCTGGCCCAATGACATCCATAACAGAGGAAATGGTGCAGGAGAGAACAGAATAATGTTAAATAAGGAATAGGGCCACATGGCCTGAAGTTGTTAATCAGAAGAGCCACAAGCAACTCAGCTGCATGAAATGAAGGTAGTGACTTGTGCCATGCGAAGCAGTGGAACAGATGAGGACTATACTATCATTTTATAACATTTGAAACAGAATGGAAACTTTAGCAGCGGATTTGAAATAGCGTAAGAGCACCCTGTCCATTACTTTAGATCTTTAACACGTGAATAGTCGGGTAGTGCTGACAACTAGCCTACACAGCAACAAGGTGGAGTTAATGACTAAATCATCTGGAAGAAGCGAGGGCATAGTGATGGCCAGAGGGAGATAATCAACAGGATGTTGGCTTGGTATGTCTGTTAATGAGAGGCCAAGCAGCAGCTGCCAAAGCAGAGAAATTCAACAAGCCTCATGTTGTTTCAAGACCACTGCAATACTGGCCAAAAGCTAAGAACACTCGCTAGCCCCCAAGGCTCTTGTGTCTCTCTGAGCACTTGTCCCCTGTTCAAGAATTACTCATTTCACCTGCTCTGTATCCAACAGCTTCTTTCCTGTTTTCTAACATCAGAAATCTGACAGTGGAACCTCTTTCCCTTGTCTGCAAGGCTCTTTCCCTGTCTGGCACTCATAAGTGATTACATATGGAACGAAAGCTCTTAGGAGTGGGGAGAGGTATAAGAAATTCTGTTGTTGGTGATCATCATGAACAATTTACACAGGAACTTAGAGCAGTGCTGCTCAAACCCAGGCTCCTGTCGCTATTAAAAAAATTACTATTTAATGAGCTTCTGTTTTCATTAATGGTATGAGATTAAGGCTGCTTGCCACCAGGTGAATAATAATAGGCAATCTTTAAGCAAATGAGGCCCTCATTCCCTTAATTTTAATACATGATAGAATAAAACATGCTTTCTTATTCTCCATTTTGTTAAGCAGAAGCTTCACTGCAGACTCCTTACTTCAGCAATTGAAAGCATTTGGTTTACTTTGCACCCTTTCCCTTTAAGGTTTTATTTAGGGGAAAAAGTTTTATGATAAAAAATGAAAAGAAACATCATGGTGAAATAATTAACTGCACAGAAAGCTCCTTTCAGTTTAAATATTCCACTGCAGCGTGTGAACTGAGGGAGAACCAGAGAAATGAGCCTAGCTCAAAGCAAATGTGAGGCTGACAGGTGAAGCTTGATGGTGTGGCTATATGAACAGGTTACCAGGAGAAAAGCTGGAGGGGAGATTTCCAGCACATTAACTGAACCATGGGAACTACCTGTGCACATGCCTTCTCTGGAGGTAAATGTGTAGCTTGCCCCCAGGTGAAAATGGATCTTGCCATTTCCAATATACAGAGAATCACTGGGCTGAAAGAGGTACCTGAAGGCAAATAGAATCATAGAATCGTTTAGGTTGGAAAAGACCTTTAAGATCATCAAATCCAACCGTAAACCTAACACTGCCAAGTCCACCACTAAACCATGCCCGTAAGCGCCATTGTCTACGTGTCTTTTAAGTACCTCCAGGGATAGGGACTCAACCACTTCCCTGGGCAGCCTGTTCCAATGCTTGACAACCTTTTCGGTGAAGAAATTTTTCCTAATATCCAATCTAAACCTCCCCTGGCGCAATTTGAGGCCATTTCCTCTCGTCCTATCACTTGTTGCTTGGGAAAAGAGTCCAACACCCGCTTCACTACAACCTCCTTTCAGGTAGTTGTAGAGAGCGATAAGGTCTCCCCCCAGCCTCCTCTTCTCCAGGCTAAACAACCCCAGTTCCCTCAGCAGCTCCTCATAAGAGTTGTGCTCTAGACCCTTCACAAGCTTTGTTGCTCTTCTTTGGGCACGAGGTAAATATAGTGAGGTAATAATGAGGTAAATCAGCAGAAGCTTACGAGGGATTCCTCCCGAGACCTGTTGATGGCAGGAGGTATGAATATACTTGTTTGGAAATCTAATATGTGGACTGAGTTACTCATGATTAGTCTGAAGCAGGAACTGGACTCCAAGCACCAGATGGGTGCACAGAGGATCTCTGAAAGCCACGTATGAATTACAGGGTGGGGAGGTGGAACCAGGATGCAAAGAGGGATATAACATAGTCAGCTGATGGATTGGACAAAAAAACCTTTGCAGCAGCAGTTTGGGGAATGATTGTATTTGTTGAGAACAACAAAAATAGCATTGCAGCAATCAAAGATACAAAGAGAGTGACAGAACTTAGGAGAAAGCATTTAAGTTGTTAGGATGCACACAGTGGGCAATATCTTAAAGATTTTAGAAAATAAATACCTGCAGGTTCTAGAAATATCCGATATAAAGTTATGTCTAATTAAGGTTTAAATAAAAGGCAGGGAATTGGTGTTTTTCACAGTAAAATCGGGTAGTAAGGAAGGCTTAAGAAGAGAAGATTAAGAGCTCTCTGTTAGCCATCATCAGGTAGAGCTGATGCATAAGACACCCACAATGGATGGTAGATTTTAATTTGGACTGAAGGAATCATACGTATCACAGTGGTCAGTCTCAGTCATCTGCACATGTACTGTAACTGAATTTATATTTGTAGAGGGGGAAAAGAGTGAATCAAAGTCCGAACCCCCTGAAATCTCTCTGAAAATTTGGACGGGTTTAGCAGCACTTTCGTATTGTGCAAAACTGCAATCATCTCTTAACCATCCTGAGCTAAAATGCCATTTTAGAAGGCAGAATTTCTACAACCACAGCTAAATTAATTAGGATGACAGAAAACATATCAAGATTTTTTTTTTTCAATTTTGAGTGTACTTACAATCTTCCTTTAACCCAACCCTTCCCCATAGTTGCATTATGTAATTACATTATTCCAAAGTCAAAACATAATAATAATATATTATAGTTAAAGCACCCAGCGGTTTTTTCCAAATGCACATATTCCAGAAACAATTATATTTTGCTTTAAAAGCAAGAACACTCAGTGCTCTGCTTATTATTGGTGCTCAGAGCACAACAATCATATTTTATTCAGGATACTTACTGTCCCAGATAGGTGCCTGGCAAATTACTCTGAACATTTTCTAGGGCAATTATGGACAGATTGCTTAAAGGTTGAGTCCAATAAATGGAATGGCATTGTGACATGGTTTGGGCTTATTTATAAGAAAATATAAACAGCTTTAAACCCCCCATATCTAACAGTGTGCAAAGTCCTTAACCGCAGTGGTTATCAACAGGTAGCTATATTTTCTTTTTGTAATAAAGCTAAAAGGAACAAGCCATGAATGAGTGACTAGAGAACAATGACAATTACTGACATTTTTAATTGTACAGCACTGGTTAGTAACTTACAGCCTTTTTAATTACAGGTGTTTTTTTTCTTTTTTAATTCTACTCAGTATTAATTCCTTAATCTAGTTGACCATTAAACTGCATCTGCTGGCAGACGGAAGAGGCTGTACAGAGTGGGAAACAGCAGGGGGAATGGAGACACAGATTTTTTTGGTAGGACTGCAAGCTTAAAACCTTAAAAATACTTCCAATAAAGCTCAGGAGCTTTCTCTCCTCCTCACAGATTACAGAAGCCATGAGATCCAACAGAGCAACAGGACATGGATTTAGCTAGTTTGTTTATTTGAACTTGGCTTGTGTCCATATGCTTTCCTTCTTGTTCAATATTGCATAGGGACAACCACCACCATTCAGAAAAATCATCACACTGCACTCTAACGGATACCTTTATTTCTAATTTTTGAAGAGGATCCTATTGATTCAGTTGCAGCTCCAGTGGAAGATGTAATAAAAGACTTGTATGATTTTTCATTGTAATACACTTAGTTAAGAGATTTTTTTGTGCACTTGGGATCCATTAGTATTCACAAATAAGTCAAAGTCAAAATAAATACACAGAGGGAAGTTTCCCCTCAAATTCCACATGTGCTCTTATCCTGGAGGCTGTTCAGGTGGTGGTCTGAATGTCTGGCTTCGGTTTTCAAAGGAAATATACTTGCACAGACATAATTTGACAGATCCTTGCCCTATTCCCTTCAAGTTTACCTGGAAACTACAGTAGCTGCCTTTATATAAACACAGAAATTGGAAGAAGTGGGATGACGATGCAGTTCTACTATACCATAGATAACAATCAGACAATAAGTTAGTTTATGAGGAAAAGGCACAAAAGAGCTAACACTGGTCATTCTACATCAATGAACAAGTACAGTGCAGTGAGACCCCAGCCTCATTTTTACTTATAGTATCCTTCAGAATCTGAACCAAGGCCCACACAACCTGAGAGACCCAAGCACCAAGTTAATCTGACACTTTTTGCTTTCCCCTCCCCCCACGGTTTTGCATTTTGTCTGAAGCTTCAGAGCTTGCCCTACCAATTTTGCTCTGTGTTTCAAAAGTCCTTCAGAATTTCTGCAAGCAAAACTTTACAGCAGCATTCAAAGCTTCCCTTAATTTCCAGAGCTGATCAGAAGGGAAGCTGGCCCTGCAGGTATTAACTGGCAATTTGGATTAAAATGCCTCATTTAAAGAAATTACTCCATGGATGAATGGTTACCTTGCAGGAAGAGAAAAATAAACTGAAGGACCATTGAGCTGGCATATGTTTGTGACCCGCAATAGAAGATCCCTGGGAATAATCGCAAAAAACGGCAAAAAGAAACCTACTTTGCAAAAGCAGCAGGATGAACAGCAGGCATATCCCTGGTTTAATTCCAGGGTAGATTTGACCCAGAGTCTTTCCACCTTACTGGAGAGAGCTGTGAGAATCTGTGCTTTTATTTTAAATGCGTAGCCATTAGGAGGAAAGCTGGAGACCATTTTAATATGAAAATTGAAAGTGAAGCAAAGAAAGAATAACATTCAGAGGGTATGATTTTCCATATTCTCATACAGTTTCCCCTTTTCACTACAGAAGTGAGGTACAAGATGAGGGAGTGAAAAAGGCCAGACTGTTTTTCAGCAAGTTTACAACTTAAGCACACAAGGCACACAAAATGGAAAAGGGAATACTTCATTCCCCTTTTGAAGGATGGTTAATTCAGAGATTCAGTGATTTGTTCAGAGGGAGCCTGTGCTATAGAGCAGGAAAATACTCTAGAAGTCTCATGCTTATCCTCTCTTTCTCCATGATTAATAATATTATCCCATTAAAAATGTAAAAATTGCTTTTCAAGGGCACCTGCAAAATATCCTGGCTTCCATCTATTTTTTTAATACACGTGTGAAAGGAAACAGTTTCAACACTAAAATGACCACGAAATCCTATACCAAGAAGGGCTGGTGGGAAGTAATTACAGAGCTACCTTTTGTTAGGCTTGTCAGCTCTACACTTGCAGGGCTCATGGGTCAAGTAAAGACCTATAATGTCATTTCAGATCTGCACCTTACCTGAGCTCTGCTCCCCAAAAGTAGCTTCTAAGCAAGGTAGTTGCTCAGAGACTTGATTCACAGAGAAGGATATCTTGATATGGCATAACCCATGGGTGTGCTGTTAAAAAAAGTGCATGGTCTAACCCTGCTGCAACAAGTGTTACAGGAAGTTCTGCAACTTTTACAACAAATGCTTCTCAAAGCAGTAACTTGGCTGTAGTCATATACCTCTTTTGCCCTCATTTTAAAAAAAAGAGAAAAAAGTACCCTGTTTGTAAAGCCAATCTATTTTAAACTGCAATTTCCCATGCCTGCTGGAAAGGCACCTGCTAGTTCATTTGGAAGGTCCAACCAGGTGCAGAAAGAGGAAAAAATTTCCCAGGTTTCCCAACACAATTAACCCCTACTGAATCTTCCTGATTAGCTTATTTTTGTCAGGTAATTAAGATCTTTAGCAAATTACTCACATGCTCAGGTTATAAATGTCATTTATTTCACATGCCCTTTTTCAAAACTGCCAAATAATACTAAAAAGATGCCACAGGAGTGGGTGGATGATGAGGAGTGGAATAGAAAAAGGCCGACAACTTCTGAAGGGAAAGTGCGGGGAGTTGAGTGCTACAGGCAGGAAACCGAGGAGAGAGGAGGGACGAAGAACCAGGGAAAGAGAAACTGCAAAGCAAGAGAGGGATACAGTGGAGAAAACTGGAGAGGAGAGAGAAAACACGACCTGGAAAGGGAGCAAATAGTAAGATAATAAGGTTGTTCCTGGTAGCCCTGCCCATACTAGCCATCAAAACAGGTTGCTTCAAGGTCTGCAACTTCACATTAGTCATGCCTGTAACCGTCAGGCCCATTTTTAAATAGGAGGTCCTACTTACCTTTTTTCCCATCCTCACTTACACTTCTCCACTCAAAGTGGTGCTTCTCCAGGCTGGGATTGCCTCTTTACAGTGCTCACAGAGGCCTCAATCTCAGTCAGTGCCTCTAAATGCTACTGGGAGACAAATTGTAATAAGTAGGAAAGATGAGAGAGAACTCCTAGTCCCAGGGCTTTTTCCCATCCATGTATATCATCTATCTTTTTAAACAATACATTAATCCATTAAATAGGGATTTAATAAAAAGAAATGCTCTTGCTCTTTTTAAAGCAGTTTACACAACTGACTTTTTTTTTTTTCTTCTGACCATTTCATTGCTCTGTTTATGGTTCTTTCACCACCTATAAAACTCGAACTTTTTAAATAAAACACTTGAGTTCCAGCGAAAGTGTTTGTAACTCCTTAATGAATATAAATGTCTCTAATCCACTTTACAAAACTTAAAATAAAGCCTATAAATGTACTGTGGGTGTTTGATGATGTTTGTCTCCGTTAATAGTCATGTAATACAGCACTGCAATGTTTTTTCACCTTGGGTTTTAAACTCCTCTCTCTGGACCTTAATTGCTTGCTGACAGGCTCGGGATTGCAGTCCTTCTCCCCCTCCTTCCTGCCTGGCAGACTTTCACCAAGCTGGATGCTTTGGCAAACAGTTTGAGACCCATGTTTTCAGAAGGGAGGCATCGTCAAAATCGGGAGCGTGTATCACTGAGCATTACTGCTGCTGTGCCCGACAGCATCATGAATGTACAGCATATTTGCATCCTAGAAGATCCCAAAGCAGGCATGTTCTGAGCTGCAGCTGCATGCTTACTGCCAGCTTTTACACTTCACCGACCCTTGGGCTTATCTGTGCAAAGCCGTATGTCACAAAACATATGGCATAATATCTAAGTCAAAGCTGGTTGCCCGGAGTCCCTACGGGCTCACCCAGCCACCCCGCTCTCTGGTGTCCCAAGCTTGGCCCCTTGTGGTGGCAGTGAGGAACTTGCTGCGATATCTTCACGCTCCTACACCTCTCTGCCGGATGAATCCAAACATTAATCTTAATAGGCAGGAACTTGGCTACTGGGTATGATGTTTCTTACATGTCTAATCTTAAGCTTCCCACTGTAAATCAGAGGCACTATTTTGAAATACTTTCTTTTTTTTGAAAAAAAGCAAACAACAAAAAAATCATGATCTGTCATATGAGTAGGAAAGATAGACTGGACCTGCACGAACCTTATTTAATCGCCTTTATTTTTCCCTCAAAAAACAGATCAGAGATGTGCTGCAAAAAATGAAAATCTAAGGCAGCAGATTAGCAATATTCTCCACCAAAATCAGCTAACTTTGAGTTCAGGAGGAGGTTGTGGTTCTGCAGTTTTGCAACATGCTGCAAAATGCTCTGCACATGTCCACACCTCACCTGCCTGGGCAGCCAGCTCATGTTTTGCTCCAGAACTGTCTTGCAGGGGCATTGCTCATCTCCTATCCCACTCAACAAGAAAAAAAAATCCTGTGTGCCGCTGGAGCCAGGACCTAAGTAACAGGGCTCCATTACCATTGCAGCATGTATTTTGGAAGCCAGCCTGAAGCCAGCACATTTTTCTGACTTAAAGAAATGTTGATTCCTATCTTGAGGGCAGAGGGAACACACTGTAAGTACCACCAAATGAATTATTAATTGCTCAGGTAAAAGAATGAGGCCAATTCCATCTTGAATTCCACCAGGATCCCTCAGGGCTCTCTATAAGATATTGATAAGAGGGACATCAGATTTTGGAGCACTACTATATTTGCAGAGTTAACCAAGTGAAATTTAACTGTAAAAATGTTGTTGCAAGGATAAATTTCATGTTGTGAGATGCAAACCTTGCTAATTATTTTACTGCCTGCATGAAAGCAGTGCTTCTGTGATACAAAACAAGCAGGAGCAACATTTTTGTGAATCAGAAATGAGGGAACTGTCAGCAAAACCTAAGCTAAGAGAAATGGAGAAAGAGGTTACATTTTGCCAGTGCCTGTGAACCAAGTGGGGGCAGTGAGATATTTTTAAGTTTAGTTTTAGTCTTAACACGCATTTCATCAAGCTGCCAGAGAAATCCCGAGTTTTTCTTCTCCCTCTTTGATTTACTCCCCTCTACAGAATCACTGTGTAAATCTCCAGTTTTAGCTGCCTTGGAGACAAAGTCACACGACTGAGAAATGGTATATTGCCTAAGAAAGGTAGTGCATCATTAGAGCTAACGTATCTAGTACCCTGCTGAGTATTTGATTACAGGTTACAAATGTGCAGTGATGCTAGGCCAAAGTTCACTGATGGATCCTGCCCACAGTGAGTTCTCTCCTATTTCCCTAGAGCTGATCCACAGCTTTAGCACTGCAGTACTTTCCATGCAGTTGAAAAGAGAAAACTATGATCCTTCTCTCATTCTCTTCCTCACAAATTAAAAACCTCACAATTTGCTACACTCAAGTTTAGTACGTTTTTCATGTTTGCTGACAACTGCCACCTGCAGGAAACCAAAGATGAAAAGACAGCTCTAAGTGCAATAGCTGATTGCACTCAGGCCATCTGCATGCTATTTCGACCATTTTTGCCTCCTTGCTGGGTGTGAGCTTGCTAAAGCTTCTTCAGCTTGGGGTTGACCTCTGGTAAGTGCTATGCAAGCATAAAGATGATTTGTACGTGGTCCAGGAAGAAGCAAGCACATACTCTGCAAATTGGTGGTAGTTCTCCCTGCTTCGTGGAATCATAGAACATTTTAGCATCTTCTGTGTTGGCTTCCAGCATACACTCGGTGCAATGAAAAGTGCCAGAAAAGAAACACTAACCATTGACAATCCAAATGGAGAAGACAGAGCATTTTTATTCAAGTCTGCCAGCAATGGCAGGTGAACTACAAAGAAATACATTTTGCAGCAAGATTCCTTTTTCAGTGTTAGAATACAATTTCCCCATTTCTTATCACAGAGCTGGGGCCTGTTAGGCAATGACTGGATGTTCCAAATTTAACATTCTTTCATAAAGCAACACAAAATGAAACTAAAATCAAAAGCAACAACTGTTTTGCCATTGGCCAAGAGTGACCAAAAGACTGAATATGTCTCGAGACCAGTTCCTGGCGATCAGTGGTTTAGCCACCCCGATCATGTCAAGCTACTTCACAGCAATTCAGTTTGCAACTATGCCAGGTTCATGGTCTCATTTTGTGAATAGAGGTTACTGCTCTGTATAATTGCCAGTCCAGTATCTTTCAGTAGCATTAAATTCATTTGAAAAGAAAAGATTTTTACACTGTACCTAAGTACCTGATAGGAACAGCTATGTGGAAGGAAGGGAAGATTAAGAAAAATCAAAAGACTTTATATGTAAATGATCAGGAGAAAACATACTGCACAACATGAGAGATTTTGCCTCTAGAGCCAAAAGAATTATTGAGAATAGGCAAAACACCACAGAAGTGTTCCTGAGAGGTTAAAAGGAACTGAAGCAGACAGATGGGATTGTAAATAATCTCACTGACATATTTGTAGAGGAGAGGTGAAATTCGGCTCCCAGTCACACACACAGAAAACCCCAGCCCAGAGACCTCTCCTGCTCTGTCCCAGAATCCAGAGGGATGAATCACAAACAGGACCAATGAGTAAGAAAAGGACAGAGGGGGAACTTCGTCTGAAAAAGATTTGCTCTGTGTCCGAAGAGGCTCTATACTCATCAGAGCAGCACAATCAGAATCACATCTCATGACAGCAGAAATAATAAAAGAGAAAAGATTTTGCCACAGAGCAAAAATGAGGAGGCCTCTCTATCACCCCTGGCCCAGCGGGAGAAGCCAAATCTTTCAACTAGCAGTGAAATTCAACTCAATTAAAGAAGGACCCTAGGCACTGGCAATGTCTGTGTTCTGGAAGTTATCATTAGAGAATTACTGGGTTTTCAGGTACACCTCAAGCACTCTTTCCTTATTGTGGAGAATTAGACTATTTGCATGCTCTTCAGTGTACCTATAGCATTTACTAAGCAATTACGACCATTAACATGATCTAATACATTGCTTTAGAGCTCCAGTTGCATAGAGAGCTCACAAAGGGTTTTCCCTCTCCTCACAAGCTGCCTTAGAGCAGAGCGATACTGCAAGATGACATACTGGACACTTGGCCTGACTGCTGTATTTTACAGAAATGTCTTAAGGCAGAATGATTGCTAATCTGGGAATAGGAAAAGAACTTCTCACCTAATAAAACCTTTGCTTTTTTTTTTTCATTCCTCTGCAGCATGGCCATCTTACTGCTGATAACTCTCAGCTGGCAAGAATTCTGGGTCTTTGGGCCCCATTGGCACCTCCTGTGCACAGGCACTGAGGCAGCTACTGAAATGTGTTAAATATTAAGAGATTTCCAGAAAACCATTAGTGTTTTCTTAGAGGTTTAGGAAAGAAGAACTGCCACCTTACCAGTAGAGAACTTTCAAAAACATACAGATCTTCCTCAGTTAAAAAAAATAATCTAAAAAGAGCTCATACTTTTTCTTACAAAGAGGTTTGTCAATAGCCTACTTTTAGGACTCCTAACATTATAAGACAGCCCTAAACAAAACCTGCTACTGGTGTTACCACTCAACACTCAGTGAGGACTCTCTCACATGCCAGATGGGTATGTCCAACCTTTAATAAGACCATTCTATAAGTCTTCTGGCCATTTTGACCAGATGGCTTTACAACCTGCAATGAAAGGTTCTATCAAATGGTCCATTTAAATAACCCTAGCTAACACGCACCTACATCTTTAGAAGTATAGCATAGGAAAAAAGGTATAAGTTACAGTCAAATAGTAGTTGTAAAGGATAAACAGTTGGTTTATCACTCTCACAATGAGTGATAAACCAACTATTATTGCTTGATGCTTCTTCCCAGTAAAAAATAGCCTCTCCTCACATCAGCTTGAGCACTTCATTTAATAAAACAAATAACTAAAAGTGGATTCATCTGCTGTTATAGTTGCCAAACACCGCACATATAAATCATGAATCTCTCTTAACACAGCAAGGACACAGGCAAGTTTATAATGACCTGATGTCACAGGAATAATGATAATTAATAACAATAAAACAATTCCCATCAATATTAAGATGTATCCTCTGCTTGTCATTGTCACTTACCTGATCTTCACTCTTTTCTGAATTTAGTCCTCTAATTTGTCAATGGGAATTTTGGCCAAATGGAACTTTCATTTAGTAAAAATGGAAAGGGATTCATCACTGGGTTAATGAGGAAGAGCAGAATAAATTGGTGAGTGTGTTTTTGAGGAATTAAAATTATATCAGTAATAATAACTTGTAATAACAAACGTTGGTTTCACACTAGCATAGATTCAGTAATTTACCTCCGTGTCATGTCATTTGTTTTAAGGTTATTGGACCTGGAGAGACTCAAGCAAGCATTCAAACTACTATCCTCATTTCTGTTGTTCCCACAAACTCAGGTTTCAGAGTTCGAATTAAATCCAAAATTGCCTCCTTGGTGTTGGTGGGGTAAAAATTCACTTCAGTCTGTGAGGTGCCACAGCACTGCTGTTGAGGAAACAAAACCAAACCAAACTCACATATATGAACAGATGAGAAATGCAGCATGACAGAATTTCTGTAGTTCTATATGGGAGGAGTTAAAAGTAAGGACATTTCTATAATAGCCATGGAAACTCCTGACCATAAACTGAACTGAAATACCACCAGGTAACCTTCCCAAAGTGAAAGCAGTTTACCTACCACCCCCAATACAGGCTGGAGCTACTGCACAGCATGAGTTGCATTATATCAGTTCATCTCTGAAAGCACAGAAACATCTCCCAGACGTTACCACTGGGGAAGACGTTAAGCTGCCAACCACATTTTGGCACAGTTTGTCATGAAAAAACTAAAAGCTTTCCTTTTTAGAGTGGATATTTTATCATGATGATTGGACCCGGAACTCCTGGGAAGGAACTTTGCCCTTTTATTAGCTCTAGATTAGTCACTTGTGATGGTGACAGCCACACCATGACCAATGCTGTGCCTACCGCTGAAGACAGCCATGACTCCTTTCCCCCCATCTCTCTCCCCCCATGCCTGCCCTGAGGTAATTTTCAGTGCAGGTAGTGATATGAATAAGGTGAACGAACAAATATTTTATGGATCATTTGTCATAGTTATGCCAAAGCAAGGAAACATCCAACTGCAGTTAAAGAAAGGTAAGAACTTTGGGAGGAAGCTTTAACACTTCTTCTATGTATTTGCTATTTTGCATTCTACCTTTCCAGAGACTGATTTAAAAACAAAAATATTCTTGAACTATTTGAAAACTCCTTACCTCCATGTAATGTATTTATTCCTATTAGAACTAAAATGGGAAAATAACAAACAAAGCTTTCAATTTCTCGGAGCAAGGGCCACACATATTGGAAGATAGTAAGCACAGTGGTAACATCACAAAGAACAGTAAATTGAGTACCTAGCTGTAATTTTCATTTCATTCTTTCCTGATAGGTATTAGCTTGAGTTTGATTACATTTTATGTGTACTGAAGTGGAGTTAAGAGAGACTAAATATGCAGCTCTCTAAAGGAAGCACACAACAGTTAGGATAGGGAATGGGTTATTGAGGTTGCAAGTATCCATCAGCTAGGAGCACACCAGGAAAGTAACAAATGAGTCAGGGTTTCTGTCTGTTCCTGATTGTACCATTGATTCCCTATATGACTTTTTAAAAGTCATTTACAACATGGCTTTTTGCTAAGAATTGCAGTGTGTGCACACTTGAAGATCCCCGAAGTTTGGACATCAGTGCAAATTAGTTTGTCACTACTGGAACTGGCAACTAACTTAGGAGATATGGACCTTGATACAGAAAAAGAAAAAAGATGTCAAGTTTAGCACATCATTGCCATTAGACTGCACTCCTTTTCAGAGTAGACCTTCTCAGAGACGTAGCTTATTCATCCATTTTTTAGTGTTCCAAAGCGCAGAAGAATAGTAATATCTCCTCTACTGGTAAAAACCAGGAGGAGAAAGTTACTGTGTCAGGTTCCTGCAGTCCTCAGTGCTGGGAACAAAGAAGGGTATGACCAAAACCTGCTGCCCACCTGCAGCTCTGACCTGGCAGACCAGCCGTCACTAGTCCCAGGCTGCCAGAGGCTGTGTGAGCATAAAATTGTCTTTGCAATTAGCCAGGCATCTTACAATTGCAGATTTTTTATGTGATTGCTTGGAATATACCAAGCGGCATTGTCTACAAAAATAACTCTAAAATATCTCAAATACCTTTTATTGTAAGAAACATCTGCTATTTCCAGCTGAAATCTACCTCTTGCTTCAAATATCTCATGCCTCATCCTTACTGAAGAAGTAGCAAAACTACATATTGATGGCCTGAGCAACAGAAAACACAGCCTGCAAAATTTTGACCTAAGCAACCCAGCACAACGAATGCTCAAGACATCTGTTGTGATGCTTCTGTTGACCAGGGACCAGAACTTTTTGATGATGGCTTACCTAGCTTTGAGTATCCTACCTGAGGAGGATACCCAGACATCCCATTTAGGGGACTCAACGCTAGAAAAAGAGTCTCTGCCACCTCTGCATGAAATGGGGTAAGAAGCCATTTAAGAAGGAGATATAATGGGAAGTGAAAGAGGGAAGAAAAGAAGTGAAAGGAAATACCTATTAGAGTAGCAGGTGGATCACCTTTCCAGTGACATGGTCCCTGATCAGTTCTTGAACTCCACTGCTCCACTTTTAGGACCTGGTTCAGTTGCACTCTCATCTGTAGAGCCTGCTGCTTCTCCTTTGTGAGGGGAAACACTATGTGGTGCACAGAAAGAAGCGGTGAAATAACCCCATGCACACAAGTTTAACAACAAAAAAAATCAATTACCCAAGTTCTGCATTTAACCATGGCCATGTTTAGTCATAGGCTGGAAAAGGTGAGCACAATCAGGATCCAATTTTTCTTTAACTCAAATTCCAGGCTCAGTTTTAGCCTGCACACAACATCCTTGCCTGCATATAATTTCCCAGTATGTTTCATCTGGCAGCGATGTTTTTGTTCACACTATTGTGCTATACACTGTTAAACACCTGCTACATCCCTCTCTTGGGGGTGACTGCATTTCTGTGGTGGGTGAAGTGATTTCCCTATCCAGGGTAATCTGTAATCAGCTGTTCCTCTTTCAGAATGAAAGGTGATATATAAATGTAAACGGTATTACAGTGCCTGTCTTTCGCTTACTCTTGCAACATGGGAAAACATTTTTTCTTACAATACGTTTCATCTATGGAAAAAGCACTTTCCAAGACATCGTTTACCTTGCTGCTGACACATATTAGCATCTAAACCAGAAAAGCCTTCCTTTATTAATTTTTAAATAATGAAAACACTATTCCTTCTCAAAACTGTCACCTGCTATAGATCTTAATCAGTTGCAGTCCCATTATGGCAATGCCTGCTGCAGTGAAACAGGGTTTGGAAAGGATTTGTCACCCAGGGAAAAATGATTTTCTTTTCAGTGGGATCCACAGCATTAAAAAAATTATAGCAGCATATGCCCTCCGATATATTTTATTGAATGCTAAATGTCAGAAACGTACATAAACCAAATTCTGGAGAGTTTTCAGCTTCCCATTAAAGTTCTGCCTTGGAAGCATTACTAGGGCAGGCTGCCAGATACGAAGAGAATAGATACACTGTTAGGAACGACACCATCTTTTATTGTCTTTTCCCTTTACAAAGTGGTTGCAGTCAAATGATGCGTGGCTGCTGGCACTTAAACAAATGATGAAGCAGACACCGGGGAGTTTTCTTTTTGTTCAAAATCATCTTGCACTCTCTCCTTCACTAGTTAGCCATGAACATTGTCACGGCAGATACACCTCTGAGACTCCTCTGACCTTTGGTCTCATTTGTGGATGAATTTTCTCCCTTTAAAATTTCTTGATCATTTCAAAAACACCCTTCAGAAGAACACCCTATAGAAAATACGGTATTTGCATGGATGTTGGTTGCTTTGCTGGAAGTTCCCTGTGACGCTCATGGGTCCTCTTCACTCATGTTACCCAGCTCACTCTCTTGCAATTGGCAATATCCAAATTTTTTTGGCAAATCTGAAACCCAGCCACACACTCTCAAGAGAGACAGAAGGATGGCATCTCTGAGACTACAATGAATATTTGAAATCCTATTGCCTGTCATCACAGCACAACATGGAGCGTAGGACAGAAAATAAAACCACCATTCGCCATTGTGCCAGTGGCTGGCAGAGTAATCCTGGATAAACCATCTCATTTCACTCAAGTTATCTTTCTTAGTTCTTGAAATGGGAGTGATAATTCCCATATTTTTCAGCCCATTTTGAGAGTATAAGATCAAAGATGCTCTCAGCGTACATACAAAATAGCTCCTACACCAACAGTTGAAAACCTTAAGTCAATTAAACATAAGTTTCAAAATATCTTTGGCATAAAAAGCTTGTTAGAATACAGGAAATAACCAGGTTGAAACTTAAAGTGTTTCTGGCTTTAATGAAAGATGCCAATACCCCAAGTGTCCTGGGGGTAGATGTGCCTGGAAACAGTAAGATATTTTTGTTGCTGGAGCTCTCCTTCTAGCTGAGACCTCACACAAAGTGCTTGAGATGGGCAAACAAACACCTAAACAGGGAACCAGACGTTCCTTTATGACATACTTTATTCAGCCTCTGTCAAACTGGTGTATTTGAATAAAAAAAAAAGGATCAGAAACCCCATTCTTGTATTCAATGTCAGTAATCGTCAGTCATTAAACGAATTGACAAAAGGAACCAGCAGCCCTATTGCATCAGCGTGTGCCATGTTTGCGCTATGGCATTACTTCATTGTAGGCTGAAGTGAGGAGTAAGGTGATTGCAAATGTGTTAATCAAATCCAATGCATACTATTCTGATCCCACCTTTTGGTGAAGTACCTCACTCTCCTTTTTGATCTGAGAACTGATGGAAACATCAATGTGTAACCAAACCTCTAAAAATATGAAAACAACTGTGCAAGCAAAGACACTCAAGACCAATCTCCTTCCTTGTACGACCAGTGTGCACATCTACACAAAAAAGGGACCCAAATACTTCACATTAATCCTATCTCTCCTTTGCTTTAGATAATGACTTAAATAAATTGTTCGATGCTTTCTTCTCCTCTCATATTTTAGTTTTTATATTTTTTTTTTAATTAACCATTTTAAAAAGATCCTAAAGTACTGACAACTGCTGGCTCCAGCCCTCTGAAGAAGGATGGCCAAACACGTGATGCTGGTGTGCAACAGCATGACCCTTTCAGGCACCAGGAGTCTCCTAATGAGCAGTAGCAGGCAGCAACATCTGCCTCTCTAGATCCAGAAACAGAAGGTAAAAATCTGTTGCTGAAGAATTCTTTGTTCCAGGTGGCAAAGCAGTACCTCCTTCCTCCTCCCAGACACTTAGCTGGCCAAGAGGGGCAGCACCCATAACACAGGCTCATTTCTTAAAGGAGGCAGGACTTCAAAAGAAGCCACATAAGAGGAACAAGGAAAGGAGACCAGAAGAAGGCCGCCTCTGCTTTTGGCACTTCTGGCTCTGTTTCTGCTATTGCTCCAGTGAGCTAAATGCGTTCTCTGTTCCCCCTGGTTCCCTGCAAAAGCTTTTCTCCCCTGGTAAGCTCCCTCTTTTTCCTTCCCAGCACATGGCCTCGCACAGACAAGCAACGGCCTGCAACAACTGCCGTTCTTACTGCTGCCAACCAGCTGGCTCTGTATTAGCGTCAACACCTTTGCTGCCATTACTGCAGTTCTCTGACCTCACATTTCTCCTTGACAGGGTGGTAGCAGAGCCAGTGCATCCTCTTTGCTGCGAGCGCATGCTCAGCACTTTGGTAGCTGTTAGTACATGCCAAGGAATTTCCAGCCCTACGAGCACTTCTCTTTCCAGAGTAGCCCTTGTTCAGAGCATGGTCTGTGAGCAAAGCATTTCTAGCCAAGCCACTTCTCTGCTGCAGATGCATCTCTATGGCCATCTTTGCTCTTCTCTCATCCTCACTACTGCATTGATCACAGCGTATATCCTTCAAGGGAGATAATAGCTTAACAGCCTTCAAGCTAAGGGAGATATACGAGTCTACATGTGCCAAAAATGTGGCCCTTTGTCAGGGAAAGTGAATTATCACAGATTCTTCCTCACCTCCAAACATCTCTTCCCACATGATGCAAGTTACAAGCAGCGATATAGCACAGGTTTTCCCTAGCAGCTAAAAGTACGAGTCTTAATTTATTTTCCTAGTTGCCCTTATTGTTTGTGACTATTACTAATCACACTGTTTGGAAATAAAGTAGTCCTTAAAACTTAGATGTAATACATAGCCATGCCAAAATTGTAAATACACAATCACTTAAAATATACTTAGACATCTATAAATCACAGGAATAATATTGATCCCTAGGTAAATGTATGAATATATACTGCACCTCTGGACATTGCATATGGCTCCAAACTCATTTCCCAACAATATTTATACTCACAAATGGACTTTTACTAAGAATCAGGGTAGAAAGGGTACATCTATAAAGGAAGCCCAAATTTGCTTGCTTTCTACCTCACAAAAATTTTGACCCACACAATATGTTATTAGTAATCTAGTTCTATTTAATAGTAAAATGCTAAAGAAAAAAAAAATAAAAAGGCAAAGCAGTGATCCAGGAGAGATGACCTGGTTTCATTTTTCATGTCCTCTCTATTTCCCAGCTCCTTCGCTTGCCTTCTTGTAGCACAGTAGCATTCGTTGCTTTTCTATACCTCATTTTATATACCTTTTATATATCACTCGTACTGTACACTGGTATGAGTTTCACACCAGTAAGACTGAATGCACTAAAAATTCCTTACTCCTGATTTACACCGGCATTACATTCTTATCCTCCGTTTGTGTCCTGTTAAAGGTTACAAAGATGCAGGCAAATACAGACATACTGCAATTTTCTATGCTGATGGTAAAATAGAAGCAAACCAATTTTGTTTATACGTGGAGGAAATGTGTCCTAAAGGATACCTTTACATTGATGCTTCACTGTTCTTTTAGGAGCTCTTTACCAATGCCTTGCATTCCCTCAATTGCTCAGTTGGGCTCTATTAAAAAATAAATATCTAGCTACCACAAAGTGTGGTTTTGTATTTAACAATACTGGATTTTAATTATCTCTTCCTCTATTCCCCTTAATTTTAACTATCTTATTGTTTATCTTGATAAATTAACTGTTCTTTTCTCCACTTACATATTATGTCTCCAGCTAATCATTATTATGCACTACCTTCTACTTGTACTAAAGCTACCTTTTTGACTTCCCCTGTTACTAATTACTTTTAAATTCTCTCCTGCTGAACATTTCTTCTCCAACAGGATCCAGCTTAACACTCTGCGTAAGCAACTGGGTGCCATAACTGAGATGAGGCTGCATTTTGTCCCTCAGAGACAAAATACCTTCCCAAATTTCTGATTTGACCTTTAAAAGAACGTTTGCTGGAAAATAAAGGCACGGGCTATGAATTACACACAAATTTATACATGAGATGACTTGCCTCATCTGTACAATATGGCTTCCCAGTTGGTTTGGCAGCAGCCTGAAAATGCAAAACAAGAAGAGCATCTGGACATCTTTTCAGTATGATCAGCAAAAGCACTTCTCTGCAGATGGAGGGCTCAGGGGCTCCATCTCGGCAGGGCTGACCTCACTCAGCCACTGAGAGCTAGCTCATCCTGCAGAAATGAATTTTACTTCCTATAGTTTGGAGAAGGGTGACACTGAGTTGCTCCTGCTCCCAGCCATGCTCCTGCTCTGCCCAAAACCACCATGAGCCAAGCCATACAAAGTTCAAAGGAATGGACTGCCATTGGCCCTCCTCTTAATAACAGCTTTGGGTCACTTTGATGGGTTTTCAGCTTCTCTGTGCTTAAAGTAAAATTTCCCACCAACAGATTGGTGAAGCGTAGCATTTTCTCTGCTCAGCTCTTCCGAGATAAAGAAAAATATCAGTGACCCTGCCTTCCTTATAGGCTAATTTCTCCACGTGCATTTGTGTATATTACCACTGACCACAGACATGCCTAACCTTTACTTCTGTTGCTCTTTTGTACCTGAGTAAACTTCTCAGAGTCTCCACTTCCCATCTGTACTTTGCTACAGTCCCCAGTAAACCCACTGCACTCCTGCAAAATGTGAATGAGACTACTACCTTTGTGTTGCTTGGCCAAGCATGTCTGGATACCGTATGTTCACAATTAGTGCCAGACACATTCCTGAGGAAAGCACAAACTTAAGTGGAGCCAAAGGCAAGTGCGTACTATATACACTTTCCCAAGCTGATGATAAATACGATATTGTACTCTTGGAATAATTACGTTTGTGTGTACTTAAAGTAACTGCTGTAGATGAACACCATAAATATTGCCAGCTTGGAAAGGGGCTACGGAAAACAAGCAGAACATTACACTGTAGTTTCATGAGAGCAGGTTGTCACATGTGGGTCTGGAAACATGGCAGACAAAATTATTTGAGATCAGCTTACAGAGAAAAACAATTACCCCTCACGTTAGAGAGGGTTTACTGCTTGAATCAGATTTGACTCTACGGAGGCGAGAGCCATTGCTAGTCAACTGAGTCAGCAATGGGAGAAAGTGAAAACAATGTCAGGGTGCAGCAAGCACTGTTCAAGCTGTGCAGCCATTCCGGATGCGGGTTTAAAGCGCAGCCTGTGGAAAATTACAATACTGCAGACACATGCTCAGCAGACTCCAAATACACGGGGAAAACTTTGCTACCACTGTGTCTCTACACAGTATATTAGAAATTATTCTGGATGTCCTGCAAAAGAAATCCAGTGCGAACACTGCATGAAATTGGACGTTTTGTAAGAATATGTCCTAGTGCTCCACATGAGCAATAGGTATGTGAAATTACTTGTGCCAGAGGTTCCTGTTATGAGTGCCAAGAAAAATAGCCCTAGATTCACTGTGCACATAGCTACATATACTGTTAATGTTGCTGCTGTATCAGGAGACCCACAAGACATTGAATTGATGCCAGTCATGAGCTCTGCAGTCTCTATACTACCTAAATCTGCTTATTTGCAAAAACATTGGAATTTTGCCAGTTACAGACCGGAGGTTATGCCTAGTGAGCTAGCTATGGCACTGAGCTCTTCTGCTTGGTTACCTGCTTGTAAATATGACTTTGGGTTCTGCAGCTGCTGAACACACTGCTGTATTTAGCAGCGATGCTAAAGGCAGACAGTTTCCGGTACCGAATATGTCAATAATAAATAGGTATATTACTTCAACACCAGATATTAGTACATCACAGGCTCCAGTTTTACCTATTTTGATTCTGAGAGTACTGAGAAAGTATTGTGCAAAACATTTGTTTCCAGAATTCCAGTTCAGCATCATACAGCGCCTGTACAATAAAACTGTATCACCTGTCATTTTCCATGAGAGGTGCTGCATCACAAAAGCTTGAAACAAACATCCAGAATGACATTATCAAAGAAAGCGAAACTTCTGACTGGTGCTCATCAATAGTGGTGACAAGAAAGAAGACTGGAAAGATTTGTCTTTACATGGACTTGAGAGCTAATCTAAGTTATAATGATTGATAGTCATCACCTGAACACTGAGAAGCTGTGTTTGCAAAACTCAATGGTATAAAGGGCCTCTCTACTCTTGATCTACAGTATGGATGAAGAACGCTACCAGAGGAGAACAGAGACCTCACAATAGTTAATACATGATGGATTTTACCCCCATTTTATACATGCATGAATAGGCATGTGTCTACACCCATTTCTTGTCACAGAATGGTGCCCGTGATTCTCAGCTATCAGCCTTGCAGTTACACTGGAATGGAAGAGCAGAAGCTGAGTTTTACCCAATTCCCCTTCAGCAGACAGACAATGCCTTTGTCTTTTCCTGGGCACATCAACTTTCTCCACTAAGACTGAAACCTGACGTAGACAATGCCACTCTCCTTAAGGAAGTCCCATCACCACAAGCCTCACATTTCTAACTCTTGCATCACCGTATGAGACATCGTAACTTGACTGTGCTTTCTTGGTAGAGACGTTACGAGCACTAGTTTGCAGAATCTCATGCTTCTTTTTGAAAATGCTGCATTAGTAGTTTCAAGATGCCTTGTAGAGGGATCTACATAGATTGGAGCATTGGGCAATGATTAATGGGATGACGGAGTAACACCGGGCACAAGTATAAATTGGGAGACAAGTGGCTGAAGAGCAGGCCTGCAGAAAGGGATCTGGGGGTGCTGGTCAACAGCAGGCTCAGCATGAGTCAGCAGCGTGCCCTGGCAGCCAAGAGGGCAAACCACATCCTGGGGTGCATCAAACACAGTATAACCAGCCAGTCAAAAGAGGTGATTATCCCGCTGTACTTAGTGTTGGTATGGCCTCACCTTGAATACTGTATGCAGTTCTGGGCCCCACAATTGAAGAAGGATGTGAAGGTCCTTGAATCCATCCATAGGAGGGCAACAATGCTGGTGAAAGGGCTGGGAGGCATGTCCTATGAGAAGCGGCTAAGGACTTTCGGCTTGTCTAGTTTGGAGAAAAGGAGGCTGAGGGGCGACCTCATTGCTCTCTACAGCTTTCCGAGGAGGGGAAGTGGAGAGGGAGGTGCTGATTTCTTCTCCCTGCTATCCAGTGATAGGATGTGTGGGAATGGTTCAAAGCTGCACCAGGGGAGGTTTAGACTGGACATTGGGAAGCATTTCTTTACCGAGAGGGCGGTCAAACACTGGAACAGGCTTCCTAGAGAGGTGGTCGATGCCCCAAGCCTGTCAGTGTTTAAGAGGCATTTGGACAATGCCCTTAACAACACGCTTTAACTTTTGGTCAGCCCTGAATTGGTCAGGCAGTTGGACTAGATGGTCATTGTAAGTCTCTTCCAACTGAAATATTCTATTCTATTCTAAACACTTGAAAGCCAGTTTTGAAAGAGTAGTGAAAGCGCTTGTGTTACCTATGGTTGTGACTACATATGCCGTGGGATTATGGGACTGATATATTATCTACCCCTGTCTCAAAAGCAGACACCACTGTATTTGCATACTTAGACAATCTGTGTATTTGAATACTTACATAACATTACAGAATGCAGGTACTACA
This sequence comes from Fregata magnificens, assembly GCA_013389945.1. Lineage (NCBI taxonomy): Eukaryota > Metazoa > Chordata > Aves > Suliformes > Fregatidae > Fregata > Fregata magnificens. Next base: position 935,378 of record WAAD01015778.1, read on the forward strand.
GGAAAATGCAGAAGTAATGTTTGGGATCTTAAATTCAAATACCTTACAGATCACCGCTCTTTGATCATTCAGAAATGACTCGGGTAGGTGGGGATGTGAATTGTCAGATGATCAGCAAACTGACCTTTATGGAAGGAACTGAAAGCATGATGACTTTCCTCATTTGCCCTACAGCTCACTAGAAGCCTGGAGAGATGATGACTTGGTATCATCAGTTGCACAATTACCAATACACTACCACGGCTGCAGGAGAGTGATTTAAAGGTTTTTGCTTAGTAGATAAGATTAAAAAAACCCCTTACTTTCTATCCTTAGCAATCCCAAATGATCCTAAGGGTACTACCACAACACTTTAGAATTCAGAATGAAATTTCCTTGTAAGATATATGATTTAAAGTGATTGACTTACCATTCCTAAATGCTTAAGCAGTAAACCTCTTAAAGCCAGCACTAACAACTACTACCTCTACAGCTCCACAGCACAAGGATAGAAATGCCCACCACACAAAGGCATGTCCCCTGCTCTGCCTGATAGGTGCTGGGCTTGTTATCAGTTGACCTCGAGGAATAAGGTCTGTCCCTTCCATTTGCTTCTAAGGGGGCTTGTTGCCCCTGGGGACCAGGGAAGGAGATGGGATGTTGCCGCTAACAGTTTTATCTGACTGTCCCCAGACATAACAGTATGCAAGGAGTAATATGCTGCTCTGCTTATGGGGCAGAGCAAAATACATGGACCCTTTTCTCAAGGCTGTGCAGCAGTGTCAGCTCCAGATGACATTCGGGTCAGAGGGAACAGTGCAGACCCAAACCTCCCTAAGGACTAAGCCAGAACTCCTCACAGGAACAGCAGGAGCAAGAGCCTCTCTTACAGAAGCAGCATTTTGACAAGTGCTACAGTATGGCACAAGGTCAGTCATCTGTGTTATCATGGAAATCAAAGAGAATTTTTAATCATCTGCTCATATGTGCTGATGCCTGGGAAATTTAACAAAGACACAGAGCAGTACAATTAACTGAGGAGAGAAAATAATGAGAGCTTAGTTGCATTTAAATGAGATCTTAGTTGTATTTCAAAACATAATCGTGGTCCAGAGCAATTGGCTGGCTTCCTCCAGATGTTACTAAGGTTTTGCTCCAGCAGGTGTCCCTGTGATACAAGGTACCCCCACAAAGCATCCGGCACCTGTTTTCTCAGAGAGACAGGCAGCCCTTGGGTGTTAGGTGGCGTTTTCCTGTGCGCCAGCCCCAGCTGTAACATGGGTGAAGGCATTACAGAGTAGCTGGGGGCAGACAGAGTGTTTTTCCCCTTATAAAGTCTATTTTCAGTAACTACCTCCAGGCTTGGAGCAACAAGGGCTCTTCATACTGCTTTCTCTGTACAGCCTAATAATAATAATAATTAACAAAAAAGCTTTAATCATCTGCCCGCAAAATACGTGCCATGATAATGCATTTAACTGGAATGATAGTGCCTGCAGGATGCTTATGGCCAGTAGGGCACCCCACGTGTCAGCTAGGCTATGATCCCCATCCCCTGTTTGGTAAGGAGAGCTGCTCAGGGAGGACCAGGCTGTTCTGGTCCAGGGAGCTGTTCTGTGCCTCACCCAACAGCAGAGGATTTACAAGATCCTGAATCCATTGAATTCACTCAAGCTCTCCAACTGTACTCCATCTAAATAAGACAAAACTGTAGTTGCTTAATCCATAGTCTGTACATGTACCCTAGTGTGTATGTGCCTCCTTTTTGGCTGTGCTATTTACTAAATGTATTTCATCACCAAAGCAGCAGAAAATAGGGCTCATGAAGTTTGGTATATATCCATGGTTAGGCTGCAAACAGGATCAGGCAGGCTACGTGGCTCTTCTTGGCCTCTGTTTCCTGATATGTCAATTAGGAACAGCAAGACCTGCCTTCCTGCAGGCTGGAAGGTTTGATTTGGGCACAGACAGTGCATAAAGCAGGCTTGAGATCGATGCTGCCTTCGTAGCTGCTCGCTGCCAGCATTGACTGGGGATGCTGCCTCAGGAAGTGTAAGCAATGGCACGAGAGCCATAACGTGCCAAGTTCTGGCAGCATAAAATTTGCTGTGAGTGCCTCAAATATAAGGAACTACAGAAATGGTAAGCAGTCTGTCCATATTAGATGTGACATGCTTATTTCTTCGGTGTTGGGGAAGACATCTCACAGACACCGCAAAAAACAACAAAGGGAAAAGCAACCATGAACGTAAGGCTAAACGTAAATCAACCCATCCCTACCAAGCTCTTGGGCCTCAGCTGCCGTTATACTCATATGCCTAATGACATTGATTTATGCCAGCTGGAGATTTGGCCCACAGTGCTGAAAATAGCTAGGAAAAATAATGAAATGGAGACGTTTAACCTAGTATTTTTTTTCAAATAAGGAAAAGGATTTAATCTAACCACAGCTGGATGTTTGCCCAATTTTAACATGCAGATTTTACAGAAACAGACCATTTTTGAGAACTGGCTATACTCAAGGGATTCCCCCTCGCCATGCCTCCCCTTCCTCCTTTGGGTTGATAACACAAAGTTTATTTATTTGAGAAGAAACATTTTAAGGTTCCAGCATATTTTTGCTGTAATTAGAGGGGTTCCTATGTTTGCCACGAGACCTGGTGCCACGTGACCCAATGCCATGAGGAAATTATTCACTCGTCTGAGCTGCCATGCAGTATTCTCTATGCACTGTGATACACACACAAAAAAGAACTAAAAGGGAAGGTTTAGCTGTCTATCCGAGGCACTTCACAGCCACTGGCAAATTGCAGCAATCATCAGCTCCTGCTCGACTGGCATTCAGGACCTGTCACCATTCCCCCAGCCTCTGACGCTGGATACAATCTGCCGTTTAGCCACCACAGTGGAGCATGTTTCTCAAGCCATTACAGCAAGCTCTCAAAGCAAAGGGAAAGTTGGCTCATGAATACTAACATAACTCTCTGTCATATTGACCTGTCTGTGTTCCTGTAACCAAAGAAGAAAAAAAAAAAAAAAAACCAAACCCTTACCCTCCAGGCACCTATTCACCATGTCATGTTTTCTTTTTGAAAGCTTTTCAAGGTAAGACATCCAATTTACTGCCATTTCTTTCTCTGCAACCTGATAAGAACTGATAAAATTACCAGGCACAAAGACTCTCATGAAATATTCCTATTTCTCAGCATACCTAGGAGTTATGCAAGGACAAACAATTCTTAGCAAAAGTGTCACATCTTGGGGGACATCATGGTGCTTTGGGAGGCTATGAAAAAAGGAAAGCTATATTTGATAAAACAACCATACCTCACGCAATAAAGGGCTCTACAGGAATCTGATCAAAGCCACCTGCACCTGATTCACAATGTTCTGTCAGTCTAAATTTAGGCAGATAGAGTATTTTTTCCTTCAAAGACATCAAAGCAATTGGTAAAGCACTAGCTGTCACTACAGTCCTCGGAAAAATGCATTATCTCCACCTTAACACAGGGGGGAACTTGGTAATGAAAGGTTCAAGCAATCAAATAGTGAGTGTGTAAGGCATAAGGCTGGTATCTTGAATCTATCCCTCTTCTGCCGTCTAAAGGAGTCATTATTTTTTTACTCATTTTGAACAACGTAACTCCTTCCATGCCTGGGGATTCTGACAAAGTCTGTTCTCTACTTACTTTTGCTAATCGGAAGCTGGGAACATTGAGTATTCTGCAAAAAAAGAACTTGGAAGGCAAGGCATTTCCCACTCTCATTTGAAGTGTGCACAAACGTTGGTTGAAGGCAGACACATTTTGGACAAACTGTTGGATTTTTGGTTTCTTACCCAAACATTGGGGCAAATTCTGGATACTTTCTTCAAGTTGGTTATCACATTCAAAGGCCTGTGATTCTGAAACCTGGCATATCTGCATTTCCTTCTCACATGGTCCTCGCGGCCCAAAGGTGGGGGTCTATGTTGTGAAGCTGACCCCAGTACTTCAATGCATGCATGGGTCTCGGTCCAAACTCAACAGACAGTTGTGTCACTCAGACTACCCCGGAGTGTCATTTCAAAGAAATTACATGACTTCTCCTTTGACTGTCCAGGTGAAGGTTTGTGTCCCCAGAGCTCAGAATGCCTACAAAAGGTCACAGGTGAAAGGTGGCTGAAGGGTATAGGTCAGCTTGGCACCTCTGGAGCTGGCAATTGGTCTGGGTGGAGCTGGTGCTGGACCAGCCCAGGATCACAGTCCCAGGCTGACCGGAATGTTCATAAAACCTTATGAGCTTCCCACTAACCCAGCCCCGTACAGCTTTGGTTTAATTACAGTGTCATACTCATTAGATATTTTGTATATACCTGAATTTTTACTGCAGAGGATATTATTTATATGGTTTTGCTGCTGAAGTTGCATGGAAAGCATAGGTGAAAATTAAATGCATTGGCAATGTTAAAATGATTAATTTTGGGTTTCTGACAACAGGTCTGGATTTCATATTAGTTTTCCTGAAGACATGCAACGTAACTTATTTTGTGCAAGCTGCTTTAAATCAGCTTGGTTAAGATGAAAAGCAAGTTTTAAACTGAGCCCAACTTCATATATGGCTTCTGGCAAAATCTGCTTCCTCTAGTTATATAGGTTGACCCATGTTTGAACACTCCTGGGCAGTTTGATCAGCAGTACAAGAAAAAGAGCAGCTATGAAATCTGAATGCTGGCTCATTTCTTCAAAGTTTGGATGTGGGACCCTTATGCAGATGCGTCTCTAATTCATGGATACCACATGATATATCCTCACACTGAAATATATGGTAAAGAATAAATGAATTTCAGAACTCATTAAAGCCTTGATGAAAAGCAATGAGAAAAGTCATGTTTTTAAAAGGGACACAATGGGCATCAGGTTGTGTAAGAGGCTGCTCTCCTGAGCAAGCCTGGTGTGGCTTTCCAAAGGCATCCTCCTGTTTCCAGGCAACCAGGGCTGCAGTCCTGCCTCTTAAATTGTAACCGTCGTTGCACTTTGCTTATTAATTCTTCAGTAAATGGAGGAAAGTTTCCATTCCCTTTGATGGCTAATGTACTTTATGGTTCAGGAAACAGCCCTAGGTTTGGTAGCTTCTATTTAGAAGAAGCTCAGACCTAAATGAAAAGGAGACTGAGCCGTCTAGGACTTGGAGGTCACAGGAGGATAACAAAGTCCTGACTGCTTCAACTCTGTCAGCTGCGAAAATGTTTTCAGATTTTTTTTTTTTCCTATGAAGAACAATACATGGTATTTGGATTGACTGAAAAGCTTTTCTAATGTTTGATCATATTGTTTCTGAAAGAAACTCTCCTGGAAAAAAACACTTCAAAATGAAGACATTTGGTTTGGTGCCTCCAAAATGAGAGGTTTAATTCTTTTTCTATTTTAAAGCATTTCTTGCTTTGGAGGTAACAGAAATTTTAGTTTAATTTGGCAATGATTTCATTTGAAGAAAATGTTTAACTCATTCTGAAATGTTTATACATATATTATTTAATACTCATTTAAAGCCAGCAAAATGAGAGTGCCAATTTGGGTCTTACACAAATCCCTATCAATTCACCACATTGTGAAACACTCTTCTACTTTTATTTTAAGCAACTAACTTTCGCTTTCTTCTCATAACACCACCATTGCCCTGTACAAGGCAATCTGAATAAAGTACCACCACTGTTTTGTGGGGAGGAAGGGGACCAACTACATTTGGAACAGATGCCCAGACGCCACATTTAGATGATCTATTAATGTATTTTCAGTTTTGCAATAGAGCAGCTGAGAGCTAAGTGACTTCGCTACAGTCCAGCATTATGAGTAATTGGAATAGGGACCCAGTCTCTTGAGTACCCTTCTGGTGCCTTATGGGGTGTTCTGCATAAAACTTACTTACCTTAGAATTCACCTGTTCTTATTTATCATGATGCACAAATACTTCCATTTTTATAGCAATTTGGGAGCAATGCTGAATGTTTTAGATTCAAAAGCAAACCACATGGCTGAGTCTAGTTTCTTATACTCACAGCTTCTTTGTCCTTTATATCATTAGCTAAACTGGGGGTTTCTGGGATAGTAATGGGGTGCAAACCATACTGCCCACAGAGGCACCTTTGGGTGGTTTTCCAACTATGAAATGTTAGAGAGCCACAGAAAGAAGTGGGGAGAAACTTAAGGCAGGCAAATACATTTAAGTTCCATGTCTCAGTTGGCTCCACCCCTTGCTCACAAGCAATAAAGATTTCAAGGAAGACAATGAGAAGTAGCACTAAAACTACTCCTTGCTGATACCAGTTTTCAACAGGCTTAAAATCCGTGGAGAAATGTAAATGGGCTAACAAAGAATAAATGTAGAACCAATTCACATCTGGTGTAAATCAGAGTATTCCTACTGAAGCAGAAGTACATACATGGCTTATGCCTTGCAAAATATCTGAAGTGGAAACATAGCCTCAAACAAGGAGCTACAAGCCCTGAGATAGTGATCATTTGCTGAAGAGATGTACAGCAGGAAAAGACATTCTGTTTCAATCTACTACAAAGATCCAGTTAAGTCATTTTTCAGCACCAATTCAGCTTGATCATTATCGTGTTGTGCTTTGCACATGCCTACATGAAAAATTAAAAAAAAAAAGCTAATTTTAGAGTCCTCAATCAAGCCCGCAGTTAGTCCTAAATCTTGATGAGCAGCTCCAGTTATTATCTTCTATTTTTAAAATATTTTGATTGATTTTTGTATTCTAAAGAACTAAACTGTAAATCATTTCTGCTGGTTTCAAAGCTTTTTCTTTTAATCAGTATGAAACAAATGAGCTCTGACACAAAGACAGAGAGAGAAAAAAATCACTAAGTAAAACCAAGTTCCCCCTGTTACTGGAATTTTCTCTCTGGAGAAAGCACTCCCCATTGTCAAATTGTTCAATATGAATCTTTTTCTGAAATAATGCTACTTCTCCACTGCTGTTCATTCATATTCTTTTTGGCTATCATATCTGTCACAGTAATAGCTAACAGCCTTGGCCAACAAGACATACAGAGTGCGCCCCAAAGCACATTTATACACGCATGAGGGCCCCTCGTGGCCAACGGATGGCTGTAAGACTGCAAACCGCAGAACAGTCCCCCGCAGTACCGAGCATCCTGGCAAGATCGGTCTTGTCCACTGCAGTAGTTATGTGACTGCTGTACACTACTGAGAATACACACAATGAACACTGACACCACTCACAGGCAAGAAAACACAGGGCAGGAAATGGTTTTCTACTCATTATTGAAGTCCTCATTTGGTATTACAGTTCCTCTGTGAAAACCATGTAGTGAAGAGGGTGTTTGGGGTCTTAGAGACCTCGGCCACAGGCATGGTGGGAGATGCAGACACGTCCCCAGTACGAAATGGGTTGGTGCTCCCCAGCTGGGCAAGCAGAGAGCTCTCACCTCAGCCTGCTGTGGTCTCTCCTCACTCCACCCATTCTGAAGGGACAACGAGGGTAGAAGGAAGACAGGCACCTCCAGGAAGGAGCTCAGGGGCAGAAGCTCCATGGGAGCTTGTGAGTCCCAATAGGAGTGGTGCTGAGGATATTCCTCTCTCAGTATCAGTGACATTTCCCTGCAGGCTAGCTCAAATGGCTGATTTTTTCTGGATGCCATTAGCAGCTGTTTAACCCTTCCTAGGCTTTGCACAGGCCACACAGGTGGCTTTCTGCCAGGCAGAGACTGTTCACTTCAGCTGGAGTCTGTCATCATTCACTAGCACAGCTCCTGGCCTTTGCCATTTTGTTATTCTGGCCAATATAACAAAAAGTTGCTTGTAAGAGAAAGGTAAAGATTACTAAATCAGACCATCCTTAATACTAATGTCTTCATGGAGAGTTATGGAAGTTTTGCCTGTCACCCTGCAATGAAGAGGGCTTTAGCCTCCTGCTCCCTCTACTGTGGTACACACTGTCCTGGTACAGTGCAATGCTTCCATTAGCAATTAATGGCATTCCATTAGCAGCTAATTAATCCATTAGCATCCCATAGGGACCAGAGGAAAAAAATACATAAATCACTGAGCACCGAGCTTTCCTGTGTCCCAAGGGGGCATCTCACTCATCTGCCGTGGCAGCGGCAGTGCCCTAGTCACACACCTGACTCTGTTGCCCTCCCACCTTTCCCATGGGATGCGAGCTTCCATTGCTTTAGCACACCACAGGATGACAGATGTGGGCTTTGTATTTTGTAGCAAGTCCTAAAGGCACAGAAAGGGTAAGTCCTTTCTTACCCTTTGTGCCTATCATCATTAGAAAGCTTAAGTGTCCCTAGAGTGTTTGGGGCAGGGAGGAAGGAATCACAAAAAACCCCACAAAAACCAAAAAGCCAAACCACTGAAGCCAGTTTTCATGTCATTTTGAGATTTTCACTTGGGCTATTTCAATTTGTAAACCTCCAATTTTTAAAAAAGTAACAATAATTCTGCATTCCCTTTTCACTATGTCAGCTGACTGCCTGACAGATGTTAAACATTATTTGCTTTTTGGCTTTCTACTTTGCCTAGTTTATCCTAACCTATGAAACCTCAAGGGCATAAAGCATTACAAAAATAAACAGCACCACTAGCAAAACTGTCATTCTCAAGAAGAACATTTGCCTCATTAAACTGCAGAATTTCCAAAACCAATGAAATGCATTTTTACAAAGAGCAGGAACTTCTCTGTTAATGAAAAGGGATGTGGAGAACCTTCTCTCCTAGATCATTAATGTCAGTCAATCTGCCAAGGATTTACATCAGAGACAATAAGGAAAGATGACCTCTTCTCAGGAAAATCTCAGTGCAAGAACACAGTTCTGGGACACTCACAGCTCCTACAGCAAACCAGCTTATGAACTGTGTGACCAGCATGGTGTCACAGCAAGTGTGACAGCAGGACTGATCACAGGATTAGAGGTACATTAAAGTTTCCATATTTTGGACCACTACTTGCTCTTGGTCTCAGCAAATGGGGGTACAGGAATAATGTGAACAAGGCAACTAGACAAAACTAGTAGGAGAAAAGAAGCTAGACTTGCCTTCTCTTTCTCCGGTTAGAGTGTACAGCTGTGAATTGATAATGAAGTTCTTAAAATGAAAGAGCAGCTGGGATCTGATTCTGGAACTATCCTTGTACCCAGCAGAGCACCATCACCTTGCTTGTATGTAGGAGGCAGACGAAAAAACCCAGACAGATCTTGGGATGAAATGCAAGGGGGAAGAGCTGGCTGGCTTACATCAATGGATGGAGAGCCACCTGAAGGAACAGCTTCTTTTTTTCCTTGGAGTTCTGTGTGGCTTTACAATCTCTTAGTGCACCTGCATGTGCCAAAATGCTCTGTTAATGTTGCTCCAAACAGGATACACATTGCCCGAAATACTAAGCCTCACGTAAGATCACTGTCTTAGGTGCTTATGCTAGAGCCAGAGAGGAAGAGAACAAGGCTCTTCAGGAGGCAGCATCCAAAATGATCTCGTCGGGCTCACTGTAACAAATAAACATGCCTACCGAGGATTGGCTCCTGCCATTAAAATTTCAGGCATGCTCTGGGTTCGTCCTTAACTGCTTGTTGGTTCCTGATGATTCCTTGCGCAAGACAAGCTCCAGTCTGTGTTGCAGCATGAATCATAATTCACTGTGCAGTTTATCCTCTGAGGCTTGTTTTTTTAATTCCATACATCCTTGCTTCTACCCCCTTCTACTGGTTCAAGGGCTTTTCATTCTTTAGGGTTAAAAATGAAGGTTTGGACTGCCAAACTCATTGCAGACATTATTAGTACAACAGCAAGAAATGAAATACAGCTTATTTTACCTATTCAGAGATTTAAATTCATTCTGCTTCCTTCATAAGATTAGCTGATCAAAGGGCCAAGCATCAGTCATTGAAAAATACCTTAATTTGCAATAACGTGAAAAATATAATGAGCTGTAGAAGCTATGTCTTGAAGTTCCCTGGGAACAGGAACATATGGCATTTTGTCCATCCCAAAATGCTGAATACTGATGTCTACCCAAAGCAGGCTGAGGAACCATGTATTTTTCCCCCACATACAACAGACCACCTTCTCAGTCCTTCTGGAATCAGAAAGTGACTTGAGAAACCACTGTCAATTAACAGTTATATCCGAAAGTGTCAGACTCTCGACCTGGAGCAGCAAATAATGTAAAGACGACACCTCTGTGTCAAAATTCCCTCATGATAACACAAGGACAGCCTGCATGTATTTTATTTATCTTCCTCTTGAGGAGTAGGGCGCCAGCCCCTGCCAAAGTTGCTGATGTTCCTACATGTTGAAGACTCACTGAAGATTAGGTTTCAGCTCCTATTGCCTGCACAATATGTTCCTGACCCTGCTGGCTCTGTTTCTGCTTCCTTTCTTGCTCTACCTGCAGCCTCTTGCACTCTGACACCACAGACTCAGCTTTCTCACCTACCGCTGTATTTTCCCACTCGCTTTTCTAGAAACTAGGAGGGTGATGTTGAACTGTGCTGCCCTTTATCTCTGAAGCAAGAATTACCCTGCTTAGTGGCTTGCAATGATTCTTTGACTCTGTTTGGGACTGGTAGCCTGACTCCCGTGTGACTTTCATTTGTTATCCTTCTGCATCTTTCCTGTTGCCTCAATGTGCTGTGTGGGAAACCTGGAAGGGGTACTTGCTTCCACCTGTGGGCAATCACGTAGCTTTCTGGGCAAGACTGAGGACACTGCAAGTCTATGAAAAGCCACGAGCTAAAATGCTGAGGGCCTGCATTTTTCAGAATGCAGACTTTCTCTCTTGGTCCTTCACCGTCCCCACATTTTGCTATGTCCTGAGGAAGCGAATTCCCTCTAATTCAAAGGTACCCATGTGACAGTTATGTGGCTGCCCCGTCCTTCTCCTTATTCAGTGACAGAGATGCAGCCTCTGGTCACCTTGCCTCCTCTATCTGGCAACGTCTCCCTGCTGACTTGGTGTACAAAGAGAAGTGCATATTCCTGCAGCTCTGTCCCTCTGAAGCCAGCACAGAGTTGCAGAGGGGAGGGCTGGAAGCCCACTGAGCCAAGCAGCCATTCCCCACTGCCACAACCACATGTGCTCCTCCTTGAGTCACAGAGGAGTGAAAAGAGGACAATGACCCCAACTCTTTCTTCGGCCTCCTGTCTGCAAGATACGATTTGTCTGAGGTTGAGAAAGCCCTTCAAGCTTTGGGACAGGTTTTCCCAGGGCAATTGATGGGTTTGCAAGAGACGATTCTAGTACCGTTCAAGTAGGGTAAAAATGCAGAGAAAAAATAGCAAAGAGAAGAAAGCAACTTCACTCTGCACCTCCAATCTGTGCACCCATGACTATAATGAAAAGCAGCAGCTGACTCCTGCCCGCTCATCTTCTAACAGCATCTCTCACCAAAACCAAAACCTTGCAGACTTGGAGCAGGGCTTGCAGCCCAGACGGCTGCTTTGCTCCAAACCTCAGGTACACGCCAAACCCATATTTGACTCAGCCCTGTAGATTCACAATGAACAGCTTCAAAGAGAAACATGGTTAATGGGGAAAAAAAGATATAGGGCCAAAAAACAACTGAGAGTGCAAATGAGAACAAGCACAAAACATGAGAAGCAGAGGTAGAATAGGACAGAAAGAAATGGATAGGAAGGAAATAACAGCCAATGTGCCTGAACAGAGTGCCAACAGGCATAGGACGGATGGCATCTGCTAACTGGTAAGAGCAGCACTTCCAGTTGCCCTAAGTGGAAGGGGGTAGCTGGAATTCACGTCCAGGCGGTGGTTGAGGAGCTCACCTCCGCTAACTTTTTTCTTCCTCTGCAGCTCTGTTCCAATTTTCAATTGAGTGCAGGGCTCCCTGTTACCTGCACACCGGTAACATCACCACATAGCCTTCCTTGCCCAATGTCTGCTTAGCCTCACCACCTCTAGGCCACAATCTATCAACTTGATGCAGGGTCAGGTCTCACAGCTCTCTGCAATTGATGACCCCCATTCAGCTGCACAAACTGAGCTCAGGATTTGGCCTTTATATGTGTACATGTTCAAGCAAACCAATTCCCTGTTCTAGTCTGAGGATTAGAGTTCATAAGGTCACCATCTGGGACTACATGGAGCAGAAAGAAAACCATCACCAATTGCAAGAAATAGTGAGAAAAAGTGCTAAACCATGATCAAGGGTCTGAAAGAAGGGCAGAATATGCCTGCTAATAGAGAAATTGTTACAGAAGACATTAGGCTCCTGCTCTGGCCATTTTACATAGTCAGTGAAAATCCTGCCTTTCAAGGAACAATAAATCTTTACCTGAGTATTCTCAAGTTTGGCCATTATTGTACACTGCTCTGTAGCGTGTATGTGACGATATTCCCTATCTATGGCAATAAAGCCTAAAATTTCTTATTAAGTATTATAGTGAAGTGAATAGAAAGGAGGTAATAAATATGATACACTTACGGGGAGTAAAAGCAGAAACGAGGAAAAGCAAAGGGAGAGAAAACATAGCTCCAAAGACTTCAGTTTTGAAAGCTTCCTTGCTCTCTCTCTGCTCCGAGATGCTGGGATTTGTTTGGCTACCCCTCTGTGTTGCGCCAAGCTCAGCTAAAGTAGATCCCATGCGTTTCTGTCCATACGTTACTCCTGATCCCTAGACAGTTTTTCAGCAAACTACACAGTTCACTAACAAACTTGATACTGCCAGGGCATTCGCAAACCTATCCACAGCTGTATAACAAATAGGTATTCTGCTTCCAGAAAGGCCAAACAAGCCTGTGATTGCAATTGTTATGCAATTACTGTGATTGCAGCTTTGCTGGACATTTTGCTGAAATGTCTCTGATAATCAGTGAGGAACAGAACTGACTTTTCACAAGTGCCAATATCATTCAGTTAGGACTTACAGTCTGTCTTTATCAACAAGGCAGGTAACGTTCTGTGCTCATATTCTGCCACCTGTGGTATTTATTCATTCCCAATCTGAACCAGAAAGACAAATCTGTTCCAACAATGCTGTAGAGCAACCAAATCTTTAAGGAAGAAATAGCCTGGCTGTAGGCCAGACTCTTCTAATTAGCCTATACAGGGCACACACTAAAAAAGCCACCTAATTAGACAAATGGCCAAACTAAAAGCTCACGCTGCTCAACACTACACAAGAACTCCATCTTTCTCTGCCTACACTCAGCACATTCCTATAAGACGTGAAATACATTCAATTTCAAAATACAAGTGGAAAATCTCTGTGAAGGAGAGTAGATATTTGAAAGATGTGTGTAAAACAAGAAGAGGTTTGTCACACCCTTGGGAGGCTCTCTTAGCAAGCGCTTTGCAAAACATCTCTGCAATGTTTGGCNAGGTACTGCTGCCTAGGGCTCTGGGCTAGCTAATTACTTCATACAGTCAGAGCCAGTTGTTGCCTGTTTCATGGTTTTCCCCTTGATGACTGGTGATTTGTACCTGTCAACAAAATGGCATCAGCAGGTGCAGCCACAGTGGGTGCCAAACTGGACCTGGAACTGTGACAATGATTCCAGAAGCTCATTTCAGGGACTCTATGGCCTCATTTTTTCTCACTGCTCTGAAAATGCACTGTGTTCCCAACCTGAACAAATCTCTGCTGTTGTGAAAGTTTTTATGCACTGAGTTTGAGAAATACATTCCTTGTTTAACCATCAATAACCCTGCTATTTTGGTTCTATGGTCCTCAACAGAGGAAGAACTACACAACTGCATCGACTATTGCGATGGATACTTCCATCATGGGCATCAGTGAAAACTTTAGAATTAAAGATGAAGTATTTACTTATTTTCATTTGAAATTCAAGCCAAGATTGGAATTGAGGTTTCAAATGCTTAAAGGGTAGTGGTCAAATGCACCACTCTCTAGTGCTTCGTACCATCACAATACACAATGCAATTCTTGCACAACTGAAAAGTTTCACTGCACTGCAGATGTCCACCTGGTCTTAAAGACGTGATGTAGGAAAGGAGAAATATAGTAGCATTCATATTTCAATAGACATTTGAGAACTATGTATATATTATGAAAAGTCCACAAAAAAATCATGTAATGAGTTTTCTCATTTTCACAAAAGCTCATGATCTGCATATTTGACTCTTTTTCTCCTTCTATTTTATTCTAGTTTGAGCCTCTGTAAATAATTTTTTAACACTTTCATTGCCATCTTGTCATTAGAACCTTGAAAAAACACCAGAACAAAGCAAGCTGAAATTCCAAACTAGTAAATCGACTGCAGGAGATAGGTCTTTAAGTGAACATTAATTATCTGCAGCTTGCAACAAAATTTATAAAGAATGTGAAAACACCATACTAGACAGTATATTTGCTCAAGGTTTTACTGTTGCATACTGCAGAGAATCCCTATGAAAGACTGAAATCGTCCTAAATCTTGCAGCCATCTATCAGCTTCATTCAGTCAGGCCCCTAAGTGTCCTTTCTTTTCCAGATGTCACCGTGTAATGAGGGCAGTCATCCTCTCCACTGCTCTTCTATCAGCCCTATTTTTCCTAATAGGTGTGAGGAGAAAGGAGCTGTCTGGCCCTGCCTCATCAGTAGGGACATTAGACTGACAAAGGACTCCCTGAATTGGGAAGTCCGAGCACTACAGCCAGTCTTCAGTGCTCTGAAGGAAACTGGTGATGGTTAACACCAGTAGCGCTCTCTCTCCTACTTGTCAGCTTCCCCTCCTTTGACACTTTCACACATCTCAAGCCCAGCTTGCTAGTTTGCAAGAGCTGTTCCTTTCCACAAAATTCACCCCTTCACAGAACAGCTATCTGCCACTACACAAAACACATCACATCTCCGGCAGGATATTCTGCCACCTCTTTCTAGTCTATTCCTCAGTGTCATTGCTCCCTATAGCACTAAAAATCTGGCATCCATGAGAAGTGATGCAAATGCCTCTTGCAGAGGGATGAATTTCACCCAAGCTAAGGAGAATTTGTATGCAGTAACTACTTGAATTATTATTTTCAGAAGCTTTGACAGATCAGAAGAGGCATTGAGAGCAATGCAAACCAGGAGCCTTGAGGTTTCTTACTTCTCTAGCATCAGCAGCATGCCACAGTGATACAACAAAGTTCACAATGCTAAAGCAAATGCCAACTACAGAAAAGCCTCTGCCTTTATTAAGCTCTTAAGGTCCCCAAATTTGTCTACTCCTACTCCTTTATTATTGTACTTTAATATTTGCCTCTGCTCATACTCTAAAGCCTCTTGGAAACACGGACTCTATTTATTTATTTATTTATTTTAACACATTGTCAAGCTCCAAGGTAGCTGTGAAGAAATAAATTTGGCTACTGCCAAATACAGATGGAATTGTTTCAAAATCTGAAGGTTGGTTTTTTTTTTTTTCCCTTGAAAGACTTAATAATATAGCTAGTAGTGACATCCAGGATGACAAACTAAGAAATATAACAACAGCAACCTTGTTTTGTAGGTTAAAGGATTTGAGACAAGCATTTCAGAGCATTAAGAGATTACTGCTCACAGAGGGGGAGACCTGTCCCACACTCTGCTCTTTTAGTTGATTCCTTCTCACTTGAAGTGTTCCAACATGGGGGATCTGCTAGGGCACTAGCTCTTTGACTGCAGAAATTAGTGCTGAAAATCTCTACAGCAATAGA